>BSBN01000143.1:2400000-3000000 GCA_027924645.1 Cunninghamia lanceolata | reverse complement strand
TCTCCATATTTGAGTTTCAGAAAATAGAAGTTATAGGGTTGATCAGTGTCGGAAGGAGGTCTGGATCTCGTGAAGAAACCAGTACCTTGGACTTGAGCGCCTGCTCCAGTGTCCCTGACTATTCCACTTCAAAACCTTGAAAATAGGTATTCTGTAATTTGGTATTTTACTCCTGTCTGCAAGAGCTTTTTCTTCATTCGTCAATTTGTTGTCGTATTTGCATAATTAGGGTTTTAATGGTTAATTGGGCATAAGAGAAGGAAAATTAATAATTAAATTCCCTAATCCAAGTTTCCCTACATCTGCAAGTGACCTAGGGTATGATAGTGCTCGTCACTCGACCCTAGATCCTTGAATGTATAGTGGAGAGGAAGATTTAAACATCTAAAATCTAGAAAACAAATCCAGTTTTCCCCTAAACATGATTTAACATATGTTATAATATGGATCTTGTCACATAAATTTTAGGCTAAAATGGATCTTGTCACACAAATTTTCACAATTTGTATTGATCATAAAATTATAGAGTGGCCAATTTATGTGTGGTATATATCAAGGATAAGCAGATGGGGACTAAGAAAATTGTGAGATTTTTTCAGTCCGAATAGCAATATAGGCTTTTGTGAACCTAATGATAACATTGCCATTTCCAGACAAGACAGACATGGTCCTAGGGTCATACCTAGTTTCTACAGCTCTCATCAAGTCTGTGTTTACAAAGACATCAGGGCATATTAGTTTGGCTAAGTCAAGGGTCTAGGCATGGCAGATTGGGGCTATGTAATCAATTCACTTGTGCCAATGCTCAAACAGACTCCAAGCAGACACAGGGATCCTAGCATCTTGACAATCTACACAGAGGTCATATATTTTGTCATTTTTGCCAACCTCTCCTAATTTTGTTAGAAATTTCTTAGACGATCTGGGACATTGAATCATTATATCCTCATCCAAGCTATGTTTTGAGGTCGAAGCTTGACCTGACTAACTCATTTTGTATTTGTACAAGCAACCTAGGGTTTATGCAATCAACAGCTACTCTAAATGCTTCAGAAAGTACTTACAGATAGAAAGACTAAGTGCAAGGGAGAGATAATAAATTACTAGTTTTTTTACATTGCAGAGGCTCAAAATTGCTTCTCCTTTCTTGTTTTGATGATTCTCTGGCTCTGAACATGATTGCTCCTTGAAAAATGATAGGAAATGCTTAGAATTATGTTGTTATAACATCGAATTCCTGTACCACTCTCTGTATTAATAGAGGTCGCTGCAACCATAACTCTGCTCGTGCCACAATCATTCAAAAATCTCCTTTGTTTGCAAGTTTGAATTTGGACTGTTGATCACTTCATGCCTTTCTAGAATCCATGACTTCGATTCATTGACTAGATTTGACAATCTTAGTCATCTTTGTTGACAAGTCATCGCCCAATGAAAATGAGCCAAATCATTAGTACCTTCCCTGCACTTTATGTCATCCTTAGCCTGAACTGGACGTGTGTCACCTTTTCACAGCGTTACAATTGGGGAGGGCCCACCATATACTTACCGCACGATGGTGTGATATAGAATCCATGTGCCTTTATTATACTTGCTTTTCAATCGGTGCACGCCACGTGTTGTTATCTCACTGCCTCGTAGTGAATATTCCTCCCGAAAAGATTCCCTTGCATTGTAGTGCAACCGTTGGATCTTAGGCTTGCTCTGTGGACATGTGGCAGCAAACAACTGGCTAAGGTAAGATTTCAAAGTAAACACCTTGTAAGCAGATTGGACAGGTGGCAACCCTCGCAGCGTCACGGCCGGGTGTTGGCATCATCTGATATGCTTCGCAATGGTGCGATAGTCACTTTATAAGACCTTTAGATATTTGAACATTGATTAGGCGCTAAACTAGGTGCTTAATTAGGTGCTAAATTAGATGCTAAATTGCACCTAATTTAGTGCCTACTTGTTCTGATCGGCACAAAAAATGCCAAAAATAGCGCCATCCCGATAAATAGCGCTGACTTTTTCAAAAAAATGAAGAAAAATACATTAAAACAGTGGGTGGGAGCAAAAAACGGAGCAAAAAAGAGAGCTAATCACAGGGATTTGTTGTAGTGTGTACATCAATGTCCCTGGCTGTGAGCTCTTTATGTATATCCCTGAGCATGGGGAGGGGTCAGCTCCCTCTGGATGGGAAATCCCTGTCTCAAACGAGACAACTTTGACTTCCATTCCAGTTGCAGGTCTGCATGTTAGACCCTGCGCTACTAAGGCTACCCTTTGAAGACCTTTTCTAATGCAGTCATCAATTCTAGGGCTCAGGTACGCTCTTCACAGGCTAAGGTTTGACCTTTACCCTATGCCTGTTCTTCCCCTGTGGTGATGTGTGGCCTTGAGGTCTCAAAAAATGAGGGTTATTATTTGAGGCATGGAGTGATCTGCATATTCAATGGGTTATGGCCCTCTCTATCCAATCTGCATAGCTGGGTCTTGGAATCCTGGAAACCTCTAGTTATTGGGTAGATTGAGTTTTACCCCAATGCAAGGGGGTTCTTCATAGAAACTTTTGCTTCCTCTAAGGAGCGAGACCTAGTGCTGGATAGGGCTTGGATATGGGGCGATCATTCACTATCCATCAAACCATGGGCTCACTCCTTTAATCCTCTCACTGAGCTGCTTCATACCAGACCTATATGGGTTCAACTTCTGAATCTCCCTCTTCAATTTGGGGAGGATTATTGTTCTGAAGCCATTGGCAATGCTATTGGGTGTTTCTTGAAGGTTGACTCTAAAATCTCTGATTTAGAGCATACTATGGTTGTCGACATATTAGTGGATATCGACATCTCCAAACCCCTCCATGGAGATGTTCTCTCGATGGTTGAGGATAGGCCATGGATGCAACTGTTGGACTATGAGAGTCTCCCTTTTTGGTGTAAGAGATGTTTCTCTATTGGTCACTTAGCCTTTGGTTGCCCTCATTCGTGTCCCATGGGTGCGGCAACTTGGTGGAAGGATGCACTCGTTGATCATTTGACTATTGGTGCTTCCCCGATGGATGGTTCCTCCTAGGAGGGAAAGACTTCCCTAGGGGGTGATTCTTCTCAAGAGAATGATCTCTCTTAGGACTCCTTGTTGCCCACTCCTCCTGTGGAGCCTTCAACGAACATGACTGTAGCAATTAATCATGCCGAGTTTGCCTGACCCTTGTCTCAGGTCACCTCTGATGGGTCTCTAGCTCCCTTATTGGCCCTATCTTCTACAGGTCAGGATACTACTCTGCCAATACTTGATTCTTCTTCTACACTGTTAACTTCTCACTTAGCGCGAGATTGCTCGTTGGCTGTGGTGCCTATTGAGGGTCCCATCCTCTCGCCTCGCTCTGAAGATTTTGACTCATATTTTTTTTGGACTGTCATTCAGAGAAAGAAGAAAGGACTCCTTAATTCAGTCGTTGATGAGCGATTGAGGGCTAAGGGAGTTAGGTTTTTGCCCTCAGGATCAAGCATTGTTTAGATCCTTGTTTTGGCTTGCTGCTAGGCTGTTGTTTTTCTATTGTTTTTGTTTTGTTTTTTGTTATTTCTGGCTTGTTTTTGGCATGTCTTGTTCTGCCCTAGGGACCTTATTTTTAAAGGGTTCAGCCCCTGGTTAGCTACTTATCTTAATAAAAAATAGTCAAAGGTCAATTTTAGCCAATAAAAATAAGACAAATATTTACCATTTTTTGTTGTGAATGAGGTGTAAAATTGCTATTGACTATTTAACCATTGAAGTGGATGATATTTAAGTAGAGTGCATGTAGCAAGGTATGGGCATCCATCAAAGTGTAAAGGATAGAGGAAGGTCACCAGATGTTATAGTTGCAATTTCCTTGTAGAATGTGGAAACATAGACAAGGCATGAACTATTTGCTAGAATTCCTTGAAGAGATGTTATCTCATGGAGTGAAATGATTACAGGATAAACACAAAACGTATTTTTTTGAAAAGGCTTTAGAAACTTTCAAATAAATACAATTGCCAGGGATAAAGCCAAAATTTCTCTGCACATATTGTGGAAAAATTGCATCTACTATGAACACCCATAAATTTTACAATTTTATTTAAAATTATAAATTTTACATCTTGATAATAATAAAATAATTAATTTAATAGTTTAACAACAATTCCAATCAAAGGGATAGTGATATGGTTACATTGTGGAGTTGGAGTTTATTACTTAACGTACATATTTAATTGGTTTAGTAAGAATAATAATTGTAGAAGAATATGTTGTTGTACATGAGAAAGAGACGCTAGTTTTGGAAGGGACATCATTAATGTGCAGTAGATGAGATTCAGGAAAGTAAATCGCCAAGAACTTTTGGCTTGCAAGTACTCATGGGTGTGGAGCAACTCAGAGGTTTTTTAAAACTAATCTTCTAATAGTATAATTTGCTTTGTGTCTACTAAGTGGAGCATTTTTTTTTGTTTTAATACACATTCTCTTTCAAGAAAAGAAGAAGGCTACATGTTTCCAAAGATAAAATTGTAATATAAATTTATAGGATAAATTATGGTAGAGAAGCAAATCAATAAGGAATACAATATATAGCCGCAAAATTAGTTGTTTGAATGCTATCCTCTTGGAATCATCTATAGTCAGGTCTATGGAAAGAAATCTAATCGAAATTTGGCTGTTGACTAGATCTGTAGAAGAGGGATCAGGAGAAAAATCTCTTGAAAACCACTACCCAATAGCAACAAGATATATCTAAAGACTATTTGGGAAATTTCCTATACCAAAACTTGCTTCTCTTTCTATAGATATTGGATGTTTGTATGCAACATAGATTTTGAATTGGTGAGGAAAACATATGTTCTTCTCTCAAACATCTATGCAGACGTGGGTAGATATGATAAGGTTCAAACAAGAGGAGATTGATGAAATATAGACATTAAAAAAAGATTCTTGGATGTTGTTGGATTGATGGCCTTAAAATGGTACATGCTTTTAGTGTGGGAGACTAATCACCCCATAGACATAGGAGATCTATGCAATGTTGGAAAAATTAACTTGGAAGATGAAGGTAGTAGGGTATTTTTCTAATTCAAGACATTTATTTTATGCTATGAAAGAGGTGGAAAAAAATCATTCTTAAAAAAAATTATCAAATTTCGAAGAGGAATCAAATATATTTTATTCAACACAATAGAAAGCAGTTCTAAATTAAAATTATACAACTATATCAACACATCCAGGCAAGTTGGATTCACATACCTAGTCTTCACTAGCCTTTTTCAGACCCTCCCCTCAAATGCTTACCCTTTACCCCCTTTTATAGAACTTCAAAATTCATTTCATTTCATTTTATCTTATTTATTTTATTATATTTTATCAATTTAAGAGATTCTTCAACTCATGGAGGAGTGAAGATAGAAATGAGTTTATTATGGGTGAAAAATTAACAACCCATGCATCCAGTCACTTAACTAGGTAATCAAATTAAAATTAAATCTTACTAAAAATAAAACTAGTTGTCTTACATTTACATGTAAATGATTAAACAAAGGAACTAAAATTGATTGCTAGTCTATCTATTTCTTTCAAAAATGCATGTGTACATGCAACTCCTTAATTTACTCTCTAATTGAAAGACATCAATAGTAAAGTACTAACTAATAATTCATTTAATTTTTCTTGATTATTAATTAAACTATTATTTTATTTTATATTATTAATTAACTTTATTCTCTCAAATTATAAATTAAATTAATCTAATTTTCCCAAATCTTAATGAATTAAAGAACTTACTTTAATAAACTTTATGAAATGTTAGGTTTAAAAGGTGGGTTATGACAATTCTAGCCCTCACAATTTCTAGAGGGAGGGCATCATACGAGAGAGGGAGGCAGATTGTGGTAGTATGTGGATGTTTTGAACCTACTGAGAACCATCACACACTTGCAATAGCTTATATCTTGTTAGTTTTGATGTGTCTATAGGCATTGTAGTGGTGATAGGTACATTCCTACATGATTCAAGAGCGTGAATTGTTGATGATTAAACTTGCATATAACCAACAACAATGGGAAATCTCAAAATGTGGGACTTGAATAATGAGATAACCTCTGGACTTTATAGAAGTTGACTCTTCTTTGAATCTTCAATATATGGGAAAAGAGAAAAATATACTAAATTTAAACAACTACGAACATAATCTAGACTATGGCGATGTGCCGGAGTAGATTTTAGATCTCAGAAAGGAAAAGACTCACCGCTTTCAATTATTAATAACAACAAATGAATCATGGATTTCAAAGAGCATACATGCATGATCTCGCAGAATATTCTAGATGTTATCACTTAATAATAGATCACATAAGCTACCAAATATAAAAAATAAGAATCTAAATAAATTGGCATGGAACGTCATTTCTCTTCATTATTGATTGGAGAACAAAGAGTACAAGGCTAGAATTGGCACAAACACAATATTCGATCCTCCCTGAGAAATGCCTGTCAAGGCCCTTTATTTCTTACTGTTCTATTGAATATTTTTTTCCCCTCTTGATAAAAATAACTATAGATCTAATTAACCCAATCCCCAACTAGAGATTACAAAAGATGACCAACAACTAACTAAACATCAAAATCATAGAAAATGTCAATTACAGTTTGAGCTAAAGCTTAGAGACTCTCTAGCCCACATGAATCACAAGAATCTGCATGAAGAAACATGCCCCACATGAAAAGAGGCTCAACCAATAATGCAACAGGAAACCACTGTCAGAAATCTTTTCCCTTTAAAGATGTGTAGTGATGCCACACGCCTATCTTCTCTTTCCTCCATTGGGTCCCACCAAAATGTCTCTAAAAGCTTGACACATCGTAGATTTAAATGGGGCCCACCAAAATGTACGCTACTCTAATTCTTTAAATTTATTTTGTGCACGGTGATGTCGCATGTCTACCTTTAACCAATGGTGCAACTAGGAACTATGTCAAAACTACTAACTTCATCCAGATATGGGAGAACACATGGATTCCACTTTCATTGCTTCACCAAAAAGTGCAACAAGAGACTCTGTTAACGCCTGTAAGTCCAGAATGATGCGCGGAGATGCCACATGTAAAGATCCAACCAATGACACAACAAGAAACAACTGCAACTATCAAAACATCTATGGAATGCGTCGCTACAACACATGGAGCTCTTTTCTCCTACTGACTCTGATAGAAACTTTGACGGGAAAAGGAATCATCACAAACTACATTGCATTGAGGCTCTTCTATTGATTTTATTCATTGTTTCTATTGATGCCTCTTGACTCCTGAATCAAAATTGAATCCTGAATACTGACTCATTTCATCTCCTTAGTAAAACAAAGAATATAACAAAATGTAGGGCTTTTGCTCTATAGTTCCTGGTGACTCACCAGGGGATTTGCACCTATGAAGAAGAACCCAAAACCTCTAACAGCAAAAGAGAAAAATAACAAAAATGTAGAAACACAATTGTATCTGATTCGGAGCTTCTAAAGCACAAGTTGTAGAGTAGCCCATTCATTATCAAGAGGTTGAACCTTCGTCAAAGCCTCAAATACCCTGTCCAAATCAATGATCTCCTTATAGGAGAAACTTTGTAAGCTCTAAATCACTGCCTTGATTTGGAACTCCAGCTATGCATGAGGTTGCAAAACAGTTTCCACCTCTACGACGCTGGGCGTTTGGCTCAATGATAAAAATGTTGCTTGATCATTTTTCCTATTGATTAATAGGGCTTTTATATATTCCTCCATCAACATTGTAGAATCATCAAGAAATGGAAAGGGGAGTCCTAGTTGGACCAATTGTTTAATGTGTCCCTTCATTTCCTTCACAACCTGTTTCAAAGCATCAAGATTTTCTTTACATTTGAGAGATGCCCTATTTTGACTCAGGAATTCATTAACTTTCAGTGCAACTGTTCTCCTATTGTCTACTCCTACTTCCTAGAGGATCTCTTTAGAGGCATTATATAACTTTTGTACCAATAACTAAGATTCAACTACCTTAGGAGAAACAAAAGAGAGTGTCTGTTCTACGGCCACACCCACCTTCGTGCTAAGACTCTGGGCATCTGAAATGAATTTGAGTGCAGGTTTAAGCTTTGAGGTCTCTTAAGAGATGTGACCCCAATATGATACATAGTTCATGAACCATGGGCAACACCTCTACTGTCGAGGGCCTTTGCTTGAGCTCCTAATTTAGCTGTAGAATCTACTACTCCTTGACTTGTATCTTATCATGCAATTGCTTATTTACATCTCTTCGGTCTATGAGACTCTTATGTAGTTGAGTTAATTCATCATGACCATCACTGAGATTCTTTTCAGCTAGGCTCTTCTCTTGTTGTAGTGACTCGACCAGTGCTTTCACCGAATCTAGCTCAGACTGCAATCCAGAACTCTTGGCTTGTTCTGATTGTAATGTTTCCTTGGAAACCTTATTCTGTAAATCAAGATTCATCTTGGAAATATCTATCTCTTTGGCTTTTGACTTTGCATTAACTCTATCCATAGTTCCCTTTATGCGCACCAATTCTAGTCCTTGCTTCTGAAGCTTTTTGGTCATCTTTATGAAATATGTGGTGATAGATTTCTATGTTTCCTCCATGAGCTCCACTTTATCTTGTGGACCCGCTTGTGCTAGATTCAAACCCACAACATGAATTGAATAATCCTTGAGATTCATTTTCTCTTGTGGCTTGATCACAGTTGGAGTCATGTGAGTGACCATCAACAACCACTGTGAATGATCATACATGGATCGCATGCGAGGAATCACATGGGATCTCCCTTCTTTCTTCTATTGCCTCTCTAGGCAAGCCTCCTGGGATTTCTGAGTAGTTTCCACCTGCTAATGAAACGTTGATGGGGATTGAATCACTCCACCAACAAAAGGAAAACCTTGTGGCAACCCATATGGAATGGTCACCTGTTGTTGCGCAGAAGAAATACTAAAACTGGGTGGCATTGGGGATTGAATCATAAGAACAAAAGGGGAAAATGGTGGTAAATTTAATAGAGGAGGGGTAGACAATTGCAAAGAAGAAGGTGCAAAAAAGGTGAGCGATGGAATCATGGGAGAGATAGAAAATAATGGAGGAACTTGAGTGGTGAGGGGGGTAAGATGAGGATCAAAGAAAGATTGAGAGGAAGAAGATGGCATAAGAATAGTTACCTGAGTGCCTCTGTCTATCGTGACACTAGATACTACCCTAATGAGGGTGCTGAAACAATGCAAACATCTCCTTGTTCCTCTGACTCCTCCTGTAACTTGAGCTTCTGCCTTTTCCTCACCAATTGTTCTTGCTCCAACTCTTCCCCTTGCTCTTTATCTAAAATGGTTTCCTGTTCCTCTTCTTCTCCAAAAATGTTGTTTACATCATAAGGTGAAGTAGGCTCTTCATGTTCCTTGTTCCATATATGTTGCCATTGCTCATTAGTGGGGACATCACCAAAATTTCACTCCATCTCAAAAATCTCCTGCCTATAATTCCAATAGCCATTGATTTTCTCCATACTCCAGTCATCTTTTAAGAGAGTGGCCCTAAGACCACAAGTCATTAGTTTCGAAGGATCATAAGCCCTTTTAGGGTAATAAAATGCCTCCCATGGAGGCCAAGACTTTGCTAGAATCTGATCCAACTCCACATAGACATCATCTATGTCAACCTTCAACAATCTGCTAGCCTCAAAGAATGGGTGAGTTTGATGCTCAAAGGGAATTAGAGACCTCGATTGAGATAACCACTTCTTCATCACATCGTCAGGGTCATATTTCCACTGATCTTTTATCTGATCCAACATATGCTTCGTTTTCCTCTTAACCATTGTGATACCTCCCTTAGAGAAGGGAATGTCATATATAGCCTTTTTCTTCCTTCCTGCTCCAATCTCAGAATCTACCACATCTAATGAGCAAGCCAACTCAATTTCCATGATTATGTTAATCAAAAACTTGGGTAATCTGAATGGTTCCTCCTTGAAGCCATGGACTCTAAGCATTGTATAGTGAACTCCAAACAACCAATCAAAGGGTATACATGCACTGGATAATATGCCTCTTTATATATCACTTACCTTAAAAGTAATGTGATCTAGGCTGAGGTCAATAATGGTTGGGGACATAAAACACTCAAAAAATTCATAATAATCAGCAGGGCCGATAGGAGGTGAGTCCACGCTAATACTAGAATTATATTTTGCCCATTGACTAAATCATTAGTCATTTCCAATTGCATGTGAGGCTAAAAAATTGGGGATTCAAAAACAACATTAAATGTAGAAAAAAGGATGAGTACCTTAAAAACTGTTGGTGGCCAAAGTTGGCCAACTGATATGATAACCTATCAACTATGACTTCTAAGAAGTCCATTCTATAGATTTGCTTCTTTGTGATTGTTTTGAGGCTGAAAATGGTGCCTAACTAAAGTTCATGGACATTTATATCATCATCGAGGCCAAAGATGAAGGCCAACATGGAGCATGCATCTTGTACATCACGGGTGAAACTAGATAATGCAACAGGCACTAGAGGCAACACTGTGCTGGTTGGTTCCAAATGGAGCTCCGCATTGAGGAAACCTAATTGATTGTCCCTCATGATCCAAATCTTTTGTAACTTGGTAAAACTCCTGAAATCTGCTGCAGAATCATACTCAATCCTTAACATATCTCTCACATCCTGCGCATCAATTACTACTTTGAGATTCCTACCAGTGATAGTTCTGGTGTCCGGATCATAACACTAGATGCAAGCATCAACTAGTTCTGGACAAGAGTGAAATAGAGGGACCATAAATTGAGCCAACATTGAAATCCATATCCTTATACCAAAAGTTTCTAAGTCTCCTTCCCTAACTTTCTCAAGCATGTGGGCATGGGCTCCTTCTCTCAAGTTATTGGTATTCTTTGACAATACAAGGTCAAATATGTGATCTGCAGGATCAAAAACTAGAGTGGAGTCTCGACTCTTACCTTTCCTAAGCTCCTCGGTGTTTTGCCATTTGGGTTATGGCTGTGCAGGAGTGGAAGCATACGATTTGCTATTCACCAATTTCAGAGGGAGCTCTTGTATTGCTTTTTCCATAGAAGACCTGACTCTCCTGGAAGTTTCACTTCCAGAAGCTGGGTTTAGTGATTCCATTCTATAGCAAAATCTTCAATCTTGATTCAACAACTCTCTTTTAAGAAACTCTAAACAACCACGATATGTTTCACAAGATGCTTTTCTTCTCTTCTTTGAAAAAAATTCTCAGCTCTAGTATTTCATAAATGACCATTTAGCTCCAAGATTCTATGTATATAGATGCTCCCCTCATGCATATTTATGATTCTAACTCCGCCATTGGCACACTCCTGCAACTACCCTATATTCGCATGCTTGAACCTCTTATCATTGGAGATTTCAAAGATTTTCATGATGTTGCGAGCTTTAAGAAGATCCTATCATTTAATGCCTCATTAATTTTGGTAGTTGAGCCCTCTCCTCGTGTTGTAACTCAAAACTGCTACTGAGAAATAGACACGTGGCATCTCCCAATGGTTTTATTGAAAACTAAAACATTGTGCAACTAGCACTTATTCAAAAAGAGGCAAGAAATCACAACCTCATAGAAAAACAAAATGCAACTAAGACTAACTATATATAGGTGTCATAATATCAATCAATTGTAATGTTTGAAGAAGATCCCATTAACAAGAATCTTCGAAACCTCCCCATCTGCATCTTCTAAGTCATATGCATTACTTGGCTTGTAGGAAACAATCTTGAAGGGACCTCTCCATAGGGAACCAAACTTGGCATGTTGCTTTGGTTTAGCAACTCTCTCGTTCCACTTCAAAACAAAATCTCCCACCTTGAAATATGGCTCTGTAGTTCCTCGGTCAAACCATCATTTTACTATTGATTGGTGAGCAAACATTGCATCATAAGTTGATTCCCTCTTCTCCTGAAGGCCCATCAATTATGCAAGTCTCACATACATCACTCCATTTTCCTCAATATCAATCTACTTGATAAGCTGTAATGCTAGAATCTCAATTGATATAGGCATTGAGGCTCATTTTTCTTATACTAACTCATACGGGGATGACTTGATGATCTATTTTGGAGTGATTTGATTTTCCCACAATGCTATTTTTAGATACTTATGCCATTCTTTCTGGGGATCTGTGCCCATAGTTTTAATGAGTTGAATTAGGTTCTTATTTGTTGATTCAGCTAGATCATTTCCATGCGGATAATAATTTGAAGATGTCTTCAAGAAAATGCCATTTTTCAAGGCGAATTATGGAATTTTTGATCTTAGAAAAGCCTTGGCATTATCAGATATAATTATTTTTAGAGGACCAAACCTTTGAATAATTTCTTCCAGAAATCTCAGGATAACATTCTTTGTGGCTTCTATTAATGGCACCGCCTCACTCCATCTAGTGAAATAATCCATTGCCATAAGGATCCACTTGTGACCACATTAGATATTGGGTTAATCATTCCTATGAAGTCTAGACCCCATTGTATGAGTGGTTCTTCAACCATAATTGGACTGAGAGGCATAGCTGTATTCCTTCTTTTCCTTGTATAGAACTAGCACTGTTGACATTTTCTCACCATCTCATGGCAATCTAAAAAAAGGGTAGACCAATAATACCCTGCACAAAGTACTTTAGTTGTAGTTTTGGCTGAGAAATGCCCCTCATATGTCCCATAATGTAGATCATATAAAATATTATCACCTTCTTCTCTTCCCACACACCTGAGTAAAATGCCATTGAAGTTGCGCCTGAAAAGAAAATCGCTAATCAGGGAGTAGTTAGATCCTTGCAACCTATAGAATCTCCTTTTGTGAAAAGGTAGCTGAATCAGATATTGCCCTATCTCCATAAAATGCATTCTATCCATTATCCATGAGTCCGACTGATCTTCCTGATTCGTTAGTGTCATTGCTGAAGCTTCTTCTTGCTCCGCTACATAATCAAGACTCTGGACAATGTATTCGTAGAGTCCCCTCCCTCTGACAAGTTTAGTTGGATTGATTTCCATGTTGCATTCCAATATCTTAGTAATCCAGTTCACTCTTTTCTTAGTAATTTCTCCTTCCATTATGTATTCTTGAACACTTGGATGAGCCACAGTGTTGGAACTTCTTCAAACCTTTTACCAGTGCATAGGCTTTCTTCTCTACAAAATTGTACTTAGATTCATATCCTCGCAAGGTTCTTGAGAAGAAAGCAATTTGATGGTCCTCAGATTGAGTATCATCCTTTTGAGTGAATATTGCAGCTACACTGTGTTCCCCTCCACATGCATACATCATGAAATCTCTAGAGAATTTTGGATTGACTAGAACCAGGGTTGAGGAGATAGCCATTTTGATCCTTTTGAAGGCTTGCCTACCCTTCAAACTCCATTTGAAATTCGGGTCCTTTTTGAACATCGTAGTAATGGGCTTGACCAATCCAGTGAAATCCATAATAAAATGACTCATGAAATTAATCTTTCCCAAGAGAGGTTGCACCGCCTTCTTGTTTATTGGTAATGGTAAGTCTATGATGGCCCTGATTCTTTCTAGATCTATTGAGATTCCCTCCTAGAAACAATATGCCCCAGTAACTTATCTTGCGGTATACCAAAGACACACTTCTTTGGATTCAGAGATATTCCAAACTCTTGACATCTTTGAAAAACCATTCAACATGATCAAAATGATCTTCTTTAGATTTGGTGAACAAAATGAGGTCATCCAAATAAACTAGAATAATCTTGTTTATCAATGCACTGAAAGTGATGTCCATAGCGCACTGGAAGGTACCTCTGGCGTTTGAGAGACCAAAATGAATTTTTGCATAAGCAATTCCCCATTTCATAGTAAAAGTAGTCTTATGCTGGTCTTCTTCTTTCAGCCATAACTGGTTGTACCCTGAGAATCCATCCAATAAGGAAAACCTTTCTGCCCATACTACTGTTTGGAGAATTTGCTCCATTGAAGGAAGAGGATAATGATCCTTAAGAGATGCACGATTCATATCTCAAAAATTGACACAAAGCCTGATTTTACCATTTTTATTTCTGATCGGGACCAAATTTGATACCCATGTTGAATGCTTTATCAGAAAGATAATTTTGGATTCAATCAACTTCTTGAGTTCCTGGGCCATAAGAGTTTCAATCTTTGGGTCCACCGGCCTATACTTTTGTCAGATTGGCTTCTCTCCTTCAACCAATTCTATTGTATGTTGAACTACCTCTTTGTCATAACCCCAAAGATCCTCATAATTCCAAGCTATCACCTTATCATATTTTCTACACAAAGAAATTATCCTTTTCTTTTCATCTTGAGTAGTGATGTTTCCTACCTTTATTTTCTTGCCTTCATTGACCTCTAACTCAGAATAATCATCTTTATTTGCTACAAATCTTCTTTTGTCCACTTTAGCATCATTGGAATCAAAAAGAATTTATAGAGTTATTCATCCTTTTGGGAAGCTTATTCATCTTTAATTGAACTATCTGGTGACCATAAGCTTCTTCTATTTTTGGTTGAAGTTGGTCAGCAAAGTCACCAGATTGTTGTAGGAATAAAGAAGTTTGAGCATCACTATCGAAGACCTACCAATGATCTCCATTATTTAGGACAACTGGCTGGATAATCAATTTTACTGCATTTTCATTTACCTAGAGGTCCTTCGCCAGGTCAAACTACACCCCAATCTATGCCATCTTGTCATCTTTAATGTTCTAAGCCCTTGGAACTACTTGAATATTGAAAGCATCAAATCCTTCGATTAGATCCCATACTCGATGGTGATAAGACCTCATTCTTACATTTTTAGCCGCTACTATTCCTTGGACCTATTTGATCACCAATTTAGAATCCCTGAACACTTTCAACTATCTGACTCCCAGTTTCTCAACAAGGATCAAGCCATGGACTAGAGCTTCATACTCCACATCATTATTCGTATATCTAAATTGGAATCAGAAAGCTCTGAGAATCTTTTCTCCTTTGAGTAACATAAGACATACTCCAACCCCTAAACCATTTCTGCATTTGGCACCATCAAAATGTAAGGCCCAAAGAATAGAATCTCCTTCTGAGGTCAGCTCTACTTTCCCAGGCACTTTAGTCACTTTTGGAATTGTGAAATCTTCTTTAATAATCACATATGTTCCCAAACCAGTGGAATCATAATTTCCAAAAAGATCATTTTGCATGGCTTCTAGTAGGAGCACTTCTTCTTCATTTCTCTTGCTTAGTACATCTTCCTCATCAAGCATTTCTATATTGAGCCTCTCATCTTTAGTGATCACAACATGTGTTGCTTCAAAATTTTCCATCACTTCCTTCATAATATGTTCTTTATGTAATGGTTCTGACAACACCTGCATCTTGGAGCCATATTTGGTCCTTAGAATTAGATGGGACCAATCTAAAGAAAGATAACCCCCAATTGTGGTTGTAAAATCTCTAGATAAGCATAAGCCAAAGATTGGGGGAATATCTATTACGAAAACCCCTTGTAGCACATTGATATTTGGGCATGCATACAATGTAAGAAAAAGTTCCTTGAAGAATCCCACTGTTTGTACTTTATTCCCAATCCAATTGCATCACTCTCTTTTCTATGGATCATACTTTATTTGAAGAGCATCCACTATTTGTTTGGGCATCACCGTGATGCTTGCGCCTGAGTCTATCATAGAACTACGCAGTAATTTCTTCACTACTATAATAGTTAAATAAAAGGAAGTAGGTTTAGCTTTACCTCCTTCCGCCTTCGAAATCACAAGAGAGGCTATCAGATTTTGCTAAGGAGTCTTTGGTTGTTCTTTGATCAACCCTTTGTTTTTTCTAGTACCTCCTGTGTGAATTGGTTTTTTCTGCTCATTTAGTAGTTCTTGAAGCAAAGTCTTTTGTTCTTGGATTGACAAAACATCCCATAGTGAGACATTAGCAGGTGCCCTTTTTAATTTCTCTACTACATTCAAAGGACCCAACGGTTGTGATCTCTGGAGGAAACTAAGATATTTGATCTTTAAACTGATTGATTCACAACACCACTACTTGGTACTATTACGACGGTATCCTGCTTCTGTACTTGTGGGTGGGTAGCTTGAATCATTGGACCCTTTCTTAAATTAACTTTAGGGCATGGTGTGCTTTTTGGAACCTCAACAATCTTCCTTTTAGACCGAGTATAGTAATTAGATTGTACCTACAGATATTTTGAAGTGGAAGCCTCATTTGCAAATACTACCTCTTCATCTTCAACCCATGAAAAGAGTGCATGTTCTAGAGTGATTTTTGCCTCTTGTTCTATAGACATTCCTTGCATCTAAGCTACCAGGACCATGTTTTGCATGCTAGGCTACCAGTTGCATTTTTGTTTGCATGGCTTGTCTTCTTTTCTCTACCACCTTCTACTGCAAGTTTCCCATGGGAAAATCTTTTGGCATATGAGCGTTGTTGTAAGGAAAACACCAAGTATTTGATTCCTCTAGCAAATTTTTCTAACCCACAACTAATTCTTGATGAGAGTTAGGTGCAACAACTTGCAATGGTGTTGAAACTAACAATTTGATTCGATGGTTGTGATGGACTCAGCCTCTGGTTTCCCTAATATTTATTGGGCTGGTAAGGAGGCTTGGCCCATTGGAAACCTTGGTAAGGAGGTCTCGAATAAGTAGTTTGTTGCCTTTTTAATTTTATAATTTTGTTTGAAAAACTCCATTGGATGTTCTTCATGTCCTCCATTTCAGATGTTTGAGGCACTGGTATTGAGGCTGCTGGGGCTTGAGATGTAAGATATATATACATGGAAGGGCTAGACTATGGCAAATTAGGAAATTCTACTTGGGCGGGTATGGACAACTCAGGAAATATAGGTATAGGGGGTCTTGGAGGAAGTTTACCGACATCTATCAAACTCTTCTCAACCCTTATGGCTAAGTCATAAGCAGCTGGAAGAGTCTGATCTCTGAATGATTGAATCATGACTTCTATATAAGAATTAAAAGTCTTGAGATAGAAGACAATTGCCATACCTGCTGGGGGCTAAGCTGTTATTTGAATCCTTTCTCACATCTTTTGGAATCTTGTCTTGAAATCTTTTATAGCCTCCTGGGGAGCTCTTCTGATGGTAATCAATTGTTGCAACAAGGATGCCGTGTCTCCTTTCTTATTGAATCTATTAAAAAATAGGTCTCCCAATTGATCCCATGTGTTGATAGAATTTGGCTGGAGAGACCGATACCAATCTAAAGCTTTTCCTTTGAATGATGATGTGATTAGTTGTAAAGCCACATTTTGCTTCATCAGATGATGCACAGTACACACATCTACTACATCTTACAAATGCTCAGCCATAGTCTTAAAATCTTCTCCCATGAATTTTGGAAGTTCCTTTAGAGCATTGGCCAAGATAGGATCCCACGTATTCGGGGGTTTTGGGGGAATAAGTGGACTACCATCATTCAAATTAACAAAATTTCTAGAGGGTACTAGTGCAACCATTTGTGTTGTTGATGTACCCACTCTAGTTGTTCTTCTTTGAATGGCAATCACCAGTGGTAGAACTAGAAGTCCTGGGTTACTTGCTAAACAAGTTCTCATAGTAGACCCTTGGTTCATGCAACCAAGACTCCAATCGGTGACTAAAGATATCCCACTGGGTGTGCCAAAAACTGTTGATTAAATTTGCATATAACCAACAGTAATGAGAAATCTCAAAATGTGGGACTTGATTTATGAGATAACCTCTGGACTTTATAGAAGTCGACTCTTCTTTGAATCTTCAATATATGGGAAAAGAGAAAAAGATACTGAATTTAAACAACTATGAACAAAATCTAGACTATGGCGATGTGCCAGAGTAGATTTTAGATCTCAGAAAGGAAAAGACTCACTACTTTCAATTATTAATAACAACAAATGAATCATGGATTTCAAAGAGCATACATGCATGATTTCACAGCTACAGATTCTAGATGTTATCATTTAATAATAGATCACATAAGCTACAATTCTCTAAATATGACAAATAAGAATCTAAATAAATTGGCAAATTACATCATTTCTCTTCATTATTGATTAGAGAACAAAGTATACAAGGCTAGAATTGGCACAAACACACAATATTCGATCCTCTTTGAGAAACACCCACCAAGGCCCTTTAGTTCTTACTATTCTATTCAATATTTTTCCCCCTCTTGATAAAAACAACTACAGATCTATTTAACCCAATCTCTAATTGGAGATTGCAAAAGATGACCAATAGCTAATTAAACATCAAAAGCATAGAAAATATCGATTACAGTTCAAACTTCAGCTTAGAGACTCCTTAGCCTGCATGAATCACAAGAATTTGCATGAAGAAACAAGCCCCACATGAAAAGAGGCTCAACCAATAATGTAATAGGAAACTATTGTCAGAAATCTTTCCTTTGAAGATGTGCGGTGATGCCACATGTCTATCTTCTCTCTTTCCTCCATCGAGTCCCACCAAAATGTCTCTAAAAGCTTGACACATCGTAGATTCAAATAGGGCCCACCAAAATGTACGTTGCTCTAATTCTTTGACTTTATTTTGTGTACGGTGACATCGTGTGTCTACCTTGAACCAATGGCGCAACTGGGAACTATGTCAAAACTGCTAACTTCACCAAGGTGTGGGAGAAGAACACGTGGATTCCACTTTCACTACTTCAATGAAAAGTGCAATGGGAGACTCTGTTAATGCTTGTCAGTCCAAAATGATGCACAAAGATTCCATGTGTAAAGATCCAACCAATGACACAACAAGAAACAATTGCAACTATCAAAACATTTACGGAATGCGTCGTTGTGACACGTGCAACTCTTTCCTCCTGCTGACTCTAATAGAAACTTTAACGGGAAAAGGAACTGTCACAAACTATATTGCACTGAGGCTCTTCTATTGATTTTATTCATTGTTTCTATTGATGCCTCTTGACTCCCGAATCAAAATTGAATCCTAAATACTGACTCATTTCATATCCTTAGAAAAATAAAGAATATAACAAAATGTAGGGCTTTTTCTCTACATGAACAATAGATGATTAATAATTAATTAATCAAGATAATTAATAATGGATCAGAAATAAATAATTACATTATTATTTATTTATGAAGATGTTTGAAACTAATTTAATTAATTATCTATTTAGGATAACTTTAGAAATAAAAAGTTAAATAAACAACTTTCTTTATTTATAGAGATTTGCTTTAATTAAATTATTTCTAAATTCATGCAAATGAAATGGATGGATAACCTTTTGGTGGTTGGGTAACTGAATTAGTGATAAGTATCATTAAGCTTTTCTTGGCATTTTGGACACACTTTATTTTATTTTATTTTGAGTACTACCTATTGAGGAAAGAGAGGATGGCAAAGCCAAGGGTTTTGGTGGCAATGAACATAGAACTTAGCATGGAGAAGTTCTATTGAGTAATTTGTTGTGATAATTATTTGTGTGAATTCTTAGAAGATTGTGGGAAAAATAGTAGGAACAGATCTTTAATGCTGGGTGACGTTACTAGGTATGCTTTTACCTTTGATGATTAAGCAGCAATTGTTAGTTGTAATCTTTGAGTTTTTTAATTATATTATTTCTTCACCTTTATGTCCTCTCATTTGTTCATTGCCATTCCTTTCTTTCACATAGAAATCTTTGAATTGATTGTTGATAGAATACAAATATTTTTTGGTAAATAACTTGTCCATTCATCCAATCATTGTTTTGACTATCCAATGAAGTACAATTCATGGATTTAACTTGGCAACACACTTTCTAGATAACAATCTACTAGAGAGAAGAGATTCTTCAAAAGACCCAATAAGAAGCCCACTCGTTGGCAACCCATTATTGCTTTTATATAACTAGATCTCATTCTACATCATATAAGTTGATTCACAACCACCTTGCATCTCTTTTCCTACATACTCATGGTGTAGAGGGAGGTAAACTTGTATAGAAATTTTGAATCACTAACACAACTTTCTTGCAAATTCGACTTCATTCTCCAATGTTGATGCATCATCTTTGTATTGTTGCTTATTATTTTATTCCAGTGCCAAATCTAGGCAATCCATGTATTGTTTATTTAAATTTGTTTTACATTTGAAATTGTGTGAAGCCTTGTGAGTCGATATTCTAAAGATTATGTTGAAATTTAATTAAAATAAATTATATTAAGCTAACCCTATACTATTGTCTATTGTTTCATCTGTGAAAGTTTTGTTTGTCTTAGAAATTTAGGGAAGATATTTGTTGGATACTCATTTGGCATGATTGATGTCTCATTAAAATATAATATGAATGTCTCCTATCTCTACTTATTCTCTATGTGCCTGTGTAGCTTAATGCTATGGACAAATCTTAAATTTGAATCAAACATTGCTCTTTAACTTGTGCAACAATATGTTAGACTTTGAATTGTTGGATTAGTTTTTCCTTCATGCCAGTGTGATAGTAGGTTGTAAATAGACTTTGAATAAGATAATTAATGGAGCCATATATTCCATGTGACGTTTTTGGGATTGTAATCATGTATTGCATATTTTTTTATTTGAAAAGTATAGTAGTAATATTTGAGGTTCAAGTATGTGTATTTTATGATATGTCTCATCCTCTTAGAGGTCATAAGTAGGTCCATGTAGGCTACAAGATCCTTGTTACTAGTATAATAACATGGGGATTGAAATCCCATATTCTTCATGGGTTTCTAACAACAAAGTTTGTAAAGTTTTCTTAATTAAGAATTGGAAAAAAATAAGTTTAATATAAAGAGATTAAAACTTTGAGATCATTCTGACATTCAGTTATGTCTGAATCAATGCTATGACCTAGAGCCACAAACAATAAAATTTGGATGAAAACCATTTAATTTAATAGATCTCAAATTGAAGGATATCACTGCCTGGTACCATGTTAACAATAGACAAGTTCCAAGAAAATACCCATCACCCAACAAGATAAGGGTAACATCTAAACTATAGTAGTGCCCTTAATGCACCATGTGTACTTGAAAGTCAAATGATTCAAGATGTGTCAGTATCTTTATATATGTGCTTTTTATGCTATATATCACAAGTTCAATCTCAGTATAAAAAGCACATATATAAAGATACTGACACATCTTGAATCATCTGACTTATACTGAGATTGAACTTGTGTGTGTATATATATATATCACAAGTTCAATCTTAGTATAAAAAGCACATATATAAAGATACTAACACATCTTGAATCATCTGACTTTCAAGTGCACATGGTGCACTAAGGGCACTATTATAGTTTAGATGTTACCCTTATCTTGTTGGGTGATGGGTATTTTCTTGGAACTTGTCTATTGTTAACATGATATATATATTGTGAAATTAAGGTCTTTTGAGTTAAGAAATGGTGTTCTCAAGCCAAGGAATCAGTATTTCTTTAAATTGATGCATTAGGCCTTCTTGCATTCTAAATTTGTGAGGCAAGTATGGGCATAGATAAGAGATTTGTGCTTAGGTACTTTAAATGTTGTATTTATACCCACTATCAGGGATAAGAAGAGGGTCAAAGTGAGTGTGGTGGATTAAAAAAGGTTGGGATAGGAAGGAACATGTGTAGTTAATAAATTAAAGTTATTAACAACCATAACATATACCGTAACACAACATAAGTGAGAAACCAATTTATAGTATCATATATATTATCCAACAAGGTTGTTACATTCATATATCCATATTACAATTGTATCATTGGTTGTTCCTTCTTACATTAATTCTATTCTACATTCCCTCCATCATATTCCTATCATCTATTCCCATCTATTCCTTCTTACTCATACTCTAAATGTTACATATGCTACATTTTACATTTGTGGAACCTTTACTTATACTCAAGCATAAGTAAAGGGTTTGTCTCCTGGTATTCTTTGTGTCTTTTGGATGAGTTGTTTCTACAATCCTTTTGTGGTAGTTGATTCTTGCTGCAATGTCGATTCTATCCTAATAACAATAGTCCTCTTCCATTTCTCTATAAATTGGAGGCATCAGATAGTAGTTTTATTATGTTATTTTATAGGTACATAGGTGTTGCTAGAATGCTATCAGATTGAGGAGAGAAAGAGTGTTTCATGTGTACATGCTTGTTGAAGATTAATACATTCTTTGTGCTCTCTTTAATGATGGAGTTTTTTCTCGAAATGGTTTCTACAAATAAATCTAATGTTATTTTTTTTATCATAGTTTGTTACTTTTATTGATATTGTTGATTTATTCTTGCACATTTAATTTATAATGGGTAATCCACTATTAAGAGATTAATTTCAAATTTACATTACTTGTAAAAGTTTTTGTTGCAATCTTTCTTCACCTTGTTTAACAACCTTTGGTATTAGAGCTTGGTTCTATATAGAGAGAGACACCTTTAAGGAAGTGTTGAAGGATTTTTGCTATTATGGGAGATTTTGTTTTAAGTGGATTTTGTAAATCCTATGAAGGATTGGAAACCATGGCCTCTACCTCTCATTCAGAGTTGGAGAAATTTAGTGGCACTAGATATGAGTTGTGGAAGCCGAAGATGGAAGATCTCCTAGAAGAAATAGATTAGTGGAAAGTTGTTGAGAAAGATACAAAGTCATCTAGAATGTTTGATGAAGATTGGTTAAAGTTAGACAAGAAGGCATGAGGAACCATTTAGTTGTGTCTTGCGTATTTCATTCTCTTGTATGTCTTTGAGGATACAAGCTATGGAAGAGGATAGATGATATTTATCAAACTAAAAACCAATAACTTGTATCTTAAAAAGGTGTTTTTATTATTTAAAAATGAAATATGGTGATTCAATTGTAGATCATTTGAATGCTTTTACTTTGATTATGGCTCATCTAGTTTCTATAGATGTTAAGATGGAAGAAGAAGATAAATGTATCTTGTTACTTTGTTCTTTGTCTAATTATTGGGAGATTTTAGTTGTTGCCATTAGTGGTGGTGGTGCATAGCTAAAGATGGATAGTCTTATTGCTACCTTTCTTTTAGAAGAGATGAGAATGAAATCCTTGAATGATGGCTCAAAGGATGCCCTCCATGTTTGAGGAAGACCCAAGGATAAAAGTGGTGGAGAAAAGAAAATATTGTTAAAGGTAAATAAAATGGAAGATAAAGCAATACAACTCAATACCATCACCTTATTTACCCTTCTTTCTCCTTGGATAGAGAAGAATGGAGTGCACCCAAGCTCCAATGGCTATGCTCTTGATAAGATATTATGTCAATTGCTCACTAAACCAACAACATAACATTACTTTTTTTTGGGATAAAAAGTGTTATGCACCTAATTAATATATATATATATAGAGAGAGAGAGATTTTTACATAAGAGGCTGATACTTAGCCAATCAAAGGTCACTGCATATGACTTACAAAAAAAGGCTCTACACTAGCTAGATTTGGCATTTTCAACTTCAGATCACAGCTGATCAAACCAAAATGAAGCAAAAACTAGTAGAGAGACTTACACAAAAGGCTCTAAACAAGCCATATTTGTATTAACAACAACATTACAGATTAGATAACCAAAACATGACTTGAAAATACTCATATCTACAAAGGCTTCTCATCAATGTTTATATCCTACCTAAGATCATTCTCCTCATCACTAGCTACATCCAAATATGCTTGCACATCATTTTCATTACCATGGGTGGCAGAGGCTGAGGTTTAGTGAGCAGGAGTAAAGCTTGGAACATGTTTTTGACTTTCTCCACCAATTGTTCACCCAATTCTATGTGATGTAAATGCAAGGAGTTATGAACAATGATAGGGAAGGAGTTATGAATACCATGCTTTATTGCATTACAAACATAGTTGATGGATAGAGATTTCTGAATTTGAGCATGCTTAAACAACCCACCCACTTTTGCTTCCCTCCCGTTGAACAAGTCATAGTTACACAAAGCATGATTAAAAGATTCTTCAGAAATCATGTAATTCTGAATGAAATTAAAAGCCAGGCTTTTAACTATAACTACATCCTGTATAAGGTCCATGGCATTTGATAAGAAGCACAAAATCAATTGAGAGTAGTATATGATCCTTAGGAATTCTTGGAGAATCTCTTGACTTGCAACCTCTTGTATAGCTTCTACTTCATCAACTGAGTGGAACTTAAAGACTTTACCCAGGCTGTCCGTGACAATGCTCCCCTGAATTGGCAACTCCCACTTGAGGATTGGGAAAAACATTCTTTTGTTAAGATGAATCTCCACCGCAGATGTTTTGCAGACACAAAGCAAAACAATGAGAAGAGGAAGGCATCGAAATAAGTATTTAAATCCCACAAAGACCCATAACTCGAGCAGAATTGAAAGAGGAATGACACCTCACACATATGAAATCCTGAAGCATATGCTACACATATGAAGTGTAATAAAACTTGCAGTACCAAATGTCCTCTTTGGTGGCTGTTCACAGTTGTGATGAATGACATCACACCAATCATACCTCAGCAATGCCATCATTAAAACCATTGGCAAGAAACCTTGGAAAAGAAGCCAACATGAGATGGAAGATACCTATCAAACACCAAAAGAGCAATTAGAATTTAAAATAATCCCCAAAGATGGAGATTATTTGGGTAAATCATTTTCCACAATAATATGAATTTGTGGAAAATCTTTAATCTTATTTACGTCAATAATTTGGATTTCTTCTCTTTGGTCACAGGAAAGATTAGCCAAGCCATCTGCTAAGAATTTTCCTTCTGTGTAACAATGTTGTATTTCAAAGTATTAAAATGATCTATAGCAGATTCCAGACCTCATGAAGAATATAATTGATTTGCAAAATATTAATATTTCTAGTCTTGATAATATTGATGATGTTGAGAGAATCTCCTTTAATGCTAATCCTCTTCACATTATTCCTGATTTATAGATGTAAACCTGCTAACATTTATTGAGCTTCTACCTGATTGTTTGTTCCCACTTGAAGTTTAGAAGCCAAAGCAAATGGAACTTGACTTCTAGAATTATGAAGAACACACCCTACTCGTGATAACCCTGGATTTCCAAAAGATGTCCCATCAAAATTTAGTTTGTATTTGAATTTATTGCTTGGATTTTTTGTTGAGATGGTTGCATTAGATGACATTAGGATAGCCTTTTTGATGGATACCAATGACAAGGGAAAACCAAGTCTAGGGACAAAGATGGAAAGGAGGATTGGATGGATAAAACGGAGTGGCAATAGTGGATGGGATGGATGGGGGTTGCAATATGGATGGATGGAGGGGTTCATTATGTGATCTCCAAGGACTATGTCACATAGGAATAACATGCCCCACTCTAGATATTATCATTATGACTTTGCGTGATAATTCTTGCAACGATAGGGTGATAGGATTGTTTGGAAAAGATAGGGTGTATCAAGAGATGTCCAAAGCATTTTTTCAACATTATGCCCCTATCCTTATCAAGATCAAAGTAGGAGGGGAGGATGGGTGATTCAATAAGATGGATATGTGGATATAATGGATTAGGAAGGTAGGATAGGATAGAAATGAGAGGATAGGATAGATGAGACAACTTGTCCCCAAGTGTAAGACACATAGATAATCGATCTACACATGACACCCCTAAATGGGTTTTCATCATGGTAGTTGGTACTTATCCAAGGTGCCATGAAATAGTTTTCACCATTGGATAAATGATTTGTCTTTACTATTTTGATTTTTTTTTCTTTTTTTCTTTTTTTGACTATTTGGATGGGTTGGGGGGAAGGATGGAGGAAAGGACTTAGAGGAAGATGGGGACTCGAGCGTCTGTTTCCATAGCAAGGTGATAGTGTCCCGTTTTGGATGGTTATCGCACATGGACAATGTCAAGTGGTATTACATGCATGGATGTTGGTAGAATTTTGCATGAGATGGATGGGAGATAGAGGATTATGATGTGGATTATGGATGGATGGGGGATAATTGATTATGACATGGAGTATGGATGGATGGGGGATTGGATTATGATGTGGATTATGGATGGATGGGGGATAGTGGATTATGATGTGGATTATGGATGGTAATGATGAAGAATGGGTGGACTTATGCAAAACCATGAATCATATGGGTGTGATGGGGGAGATATGTGGGATAGAGGATGTAAGATGAGGGGATGGGTGTATGAGGGAATGCCATGGGGTGGAGTGGAACCAAGACCAATAGTTGCACACATCATAATGGATTTTGAATCTTATATTTGTGAGTGGGGTTGAGGAGCAATAAGGATTTTTTATTATGGAATCAAGATGGGGGATTTTGGGATTGTTGATTTGGGTATTTAGGAACCCAAATGGACTTAGGATTCTTTGATTGGGTGTGGGATTGTTGGTATGTTTGGGATTTGGGATTTTTGTTAGAGTGGAATTTGGATGCTCCATTTGGATGGACTATTTTTTGTTTGGAGACCCATACCATTTTTGTTTTAGATTTTCCTTTTGGAGGTGTGGGCTTGTGTAGCCTTTTGAATTTGGCTTTGATTTTGTATAGAGATGTGTTATGGCATGGTAATCTTTAGGATTTTGTGGATTTTTTGCTTTATGTAAGGAGGCATCCAAGTTTTTATTTTTGAATCCTATGGGTTTTGTGATAGCTTCATGTTTAGGCCATGTGTGCATTCGTTCACCATGATTAGGGAATTTAGGGGATTTAAGGGAGCAGGATGTGTGGATGGAGGGATTAGTGGACTTATGGATGAAGGGAAGAGGGGACTTAAGGATAGGGATATTAGGATTTGGGAGAAGTGGAGGAAGAGTGGATTTAGGGATGGAAGGACATGGAGATTTATGGATGGGATAGGATGGGAGATGTATGGTCACATGCTTTTGATATTTGTATGATGATGGAGGAGGGATGGTGGCATATGATTTGGAGGTGAGATGATGTGCAATAGGTTTAGAATTGGAAGAAGTGGATTTAGGAGACACAAAGGTGGTACTGTTGAAAGGCACAAGACAACTGAGAGGGAGGGGGGTGAATCAGTTGTATCAAAAACCTTAACCTCTTTTAACCAAAATCACATTCACATTCACTTGCTTTAACTTCTTAAACTGTTATGCAGATTAAACATGTATTGCAGAAACAAAACATAAGCACATCAACATCATACACACATGAATACCAGATTTTTTACATGGAAAACCCTAAATAGGGAAAAACCACAGTGAGTGTTATCTCATAATATAATGTAGTAACAATACCGAATAACAAAGAGGCTCACTGCCTTAGGGATCACTACCCAAATGGATGCTCACTGCAAGGGGTGGCTCACTACTAAGGGTTGGCTCACTACCGAGGGTTGACTCACTGCTAGGTTGGGTGGCTCACTGCCATGAACTGATATAGTAGCATCTACAGCATGACTAAGTTTAGTTCCATTGAAGTGTAATACTTATCACCTTTGTTGCCTTTACACCACACACACTTTATCTTACCACTTTCACCATACACCACACTTCTCACAAATTCATTTCATGTATTTATACCTATCATCAACCTTGGAATGTACATCAAGGTCGGCATTACAATCTACAACCATTGGAACTATCTCCAAGGTCGACATACATACATAATTTCAATTAGGTTTGAACTTAACTAAACTTGTGAATCAAATGAATGAAAGGAGAACACTTCATTGCTTAACTTGGACCCAAATACATCTTCACACTCTTGACCATGCTTCCACAATCCACAAATCACATCCACAACAAGTGTAACTAATCAAGTTAGCCAGAGCTAGTGCACACATCAAGAATTTTCACTTAGATACATGCTTCCAAGAACTTCATTACAACTTGCAGATCAAACACACATCTTTAATACATTCTGGAGACATCCATGAACAACATAGAATCACTTGGAAGCTGACAAGTCCAATCACAACAGATCTCACTTGAGGACACCAAATATCACTTGAAGATATATCACAAACTGCTTCTCAACAAACACTATCAAACATCTTTAGCATCTTGAAGATAAATCACAGACTGCTTTTTGGAGTACCAAATCACAAAATCTTTGGAATGAAGATAGCTAAGGATGTGATAAGCTTAAGTCCAGAACTACAAGACCAAAATCCAAATTGTGGAGAAATACAAAGCAAAATACTTTCTCTCTATCACACTGCAAATGTTGCCCAGGCACAGTCTTCAAACTGGTGAATAGAACTTTTGCTGCACAATGATCTAGACCACCAAAATTTGGAATTATCATCTTCAAACACTTCTCTAAATCATATCCAAGTCTCATACTCCAGTCTTCAACACAAAGGAAATGCAGAGCAAAATACTCAGATAGTATCCTGCAAGCTAGAATACTTTGCAACTAACTCATTGCAATCAAGTAATAAATAAGAGCACAGTTGACACCAATGACAACACAATCATGTTGACATCAATGACAACACAATCATGTTGACATCAATGACAACACTAGTTAGCACATACTTGCAACAATCTCCCCCTTTGTCATTGATGGCAACATATGATGTGAAAAACCATCAAGACAAGATTATGCATTAATCACCTTCTCCCCCTTTCTCTTTACACATCTGAACTCTTTCTCCCCCTGAGTTTTTCACATGATCTCTCTCCCCCTTTGACATCAATGGAAAATGGCATCACATCTCTTCTACTACTCATACTTGCACACTTCTGCTTTGATCGATCTGGAATCATTCTTTACTCCCCCTGACTAAAACAATCATCTCAGACCACACCTTCTCTGCTACATCTTTTTCTTTTACTGCTCTGAATACTCCCCCTTAGGAGTGCACATCAAACTGTATCAACTCTTGCTTACATTTCAAAAGACCTCAGGATTAACATATCTTGTCTTCTCAAAACTTCAGACTTGACTCTACTCAAATTAGAGTATGACATCCAACCATGAACTTTCCTTCTTCTTAGGGAACATAACATCACACCAACAATCAATGACAACCCATATAGCCAATAATTTCCTTAGATCAGTCACTCATTTGTTTGTAATATTTCTTTTGCAGGCTCCTCCTATCATCACTCACTGCTACCAGCTTGCATGGCAGACTTCTTATTCTACACAACTCTTCCTTTATCCTTTACAAACACAGTCTCTATCCTAACTTAAACCTTTGTTACTAATCCTTAACCTTGTCTCTTCATGCTGAGGCATCAACACCAATCCTTTGGCAAGGGAGAAAGGATTTCCAATAAGACTCCCCCTTAGCTAAAGTCCTGATCTCAGTTTTTGGAGTGAACATCTGCACCAGACACCAGTACAGGCTCATCCTTAACCTTTGTTACATCCTTCTTCACCCAAATCTCATTCATTTCCTTCTTGGTCTCTGCCACATCAACCTTTTATATTGGTTTCTTCATCTCTACCTAATTATCCTTCTATTTCTTCATCTCTTCCTGATTATCCTTTTTCATATTCTTGCTTTTGCACAATCTTGCAATGTGGGCCAGGCCTATTGTAATTGAAGCATATAACATTTCTCTGGCTAGTATATCTTCTATATATTTTGAATCTACATTAGTTAGCCTTATGTCCAAATCTATTGCATGTAAAACAATTATCATTGAATGATTGAGCATTCCTTCCATTATTATAGCCATTTATCTGACTTCTACATTCACTAGCTTTATGACCAAATCTTTTGCATGTAAATCAATTACCTTTGAACACTTGAGCATTCCTTCCATTATTGTAACTATTCCTTATCTGACTTCTATAGTCATTAGCTTTATGACCTACTTTATTGCAAGTGAAGCACTAACCAAAAAATGATGGAACATTTTGATTCACTCTACTCCTATAATGAGTAGCCTTATGACCAAACTTATTGCATGAATTACAATAACCATTGAAATATGGGCACCTTTGAGCATTTAGTTTCCTGATTGGTGGTCTTCTTGGTTTATTTCTTTGATTCTGGATCTGCTTGCCTTTGTCCTTCTTGTTCTCAATATTCATTTTTTGACCAGTTTTAGAACTTTCACCTTTCCCAAATCCCAAGCCTTCTTTGTCATCGGGGCTCTTCTAACTGGCAATCATTTCATCAAGTTTTGCAGAACTTATCTTGAACTTTTCTTCATAACTCTTTTCCTTCTCCAAATCTGATTTCAGGTTCACAACTTCTTTTTCAAGCTTTGTACATTCTTCAGATTTGTCTTTCAGATATTCCTGAGTCCTTGCTTTTTCTTCATCTTGCACTTTCATGGATTCATTTGCTAACTTTAGTTTCTCTCTGACCTCCTTGTTCCTCTCTTTGAACTTCTTGACTTTCTCTCTTAATTTTTTGATACATTCATCTGCTTCTTTAATATTTTACTTTAGATCCTAGTTTTCTTCTTCAGATCTCTCAAGAACTTCAAGGGCAACTTTGAGTTCTTCACTACTAATAGACATGCATTCATCTTCTGAAGATTCATCATATAGGGACACACTCTTCTTGTGCACCATCCCATATCTACCTTAAACTGTTAGGCTTTCTTCCAAGGAACCTAGTTGTGATACCAATTGTTGAAAGGCACAAGACAACTGAGAGGGGGGGGTTTGAATCAGTTGTATCAAAAACCTTAACCTCTTTTAACCAAAATCACATTCAGATTCACTTGCTTTAACTTCTTAAACTATTATATAGATTAAACATGTATTGAAAAAACAAAACATAAGCACATCAACATCATACACACATGAACACCACATTTTTTACGTGGAAAACCCTAAACAGGGAAAACGCACGGTGAGTGTTAGCTCACAATATAATGTAGTAACAATATTGAATAACAAAGAGGCTCACTGTCTTAAGGCTCATTACCCAAATGAATGCTCACTGCAAGGGGTGGCTCACTACTGAGGGTTGGCTCACTACTGAGGGTTGGCTCACTGCCGAGGGTTGACTCACTACCGAGGGTTGGCTCACTACTAGGTTGGGTGGCTCACTTCCATGAATTGATATAGTAGCATCTACAACATGCCTGAGTTTAGTTCCATTGAAGCACAATACTTATCACTTTCGCTACCTTTACACCACACACACTTTATCTTCACATTTTCACTACACACCACACTTCTCATGAATTCATTTCATGTATTTATACCTATCATTAGCCTTGGAATGTACATCAAAGTCAACATTACAATCTACAACCATTAGAACTATCTCCAAGGTCAGCATACATATATAATTTCAATTAGGTCTGAACTTAACTAAACTTACAAATTAAATGAATGAAAGGAGAAGACTTCATTTCTTAACTTGGACCCAAATACATCTTCACACACTTGAACATGCTTCTACAATCCATGAATCACATCCACAACAAGTGTAACTAATCAGGTCGGCTAGAGCTAGTGCACATATCAAGAACACTTAGATACATGCTTCCAAGAACTTCATTACAGATTGCAAATCAAGTACACACCTTTAATACATTCTGGAGACGTCCATGAACAACATATAATCACTTAGGAGTTGACAAGTCCAATCACAATAGATCTCACTTGAGGACAACAAATATCACTTGAAGATATATCACAGACTACTTCTCAACAAACACTGTCAAACTATGCTAATCAATAACTTGTTTTCCAAAGTACCAAATCACAAAATGTTTGGAATGAAGATAGCTAAGGACGTTATAAGATTAATTCTAGAATTGCAAGACCAAAAGCTAAACTATGAAGAAATGCGGAGCAAAATACTTTATCTCTGTCACACTGCAAATGTTGTCAGGCACAATCTTTGAACTGGTGAATAGAACTTTTGCTGCACAACGATTCGGACCACCAAATTATGGATTTAGCATCTTCAAAAACTTATATTAATCATATCCAAGTCTCATACTTTGGTCTTCAACACAAAGGAAATGCGGAACAAAATACTTAGACAGTATCCTGCAAGCCAAAATACTTTACAACTAACTCATCGCAATCAAGTAACAAATAGGAGCATAGTTGACACCAATGACAACGCAATCATGTTGACATCAATGACAACACTGGTTAGCACATAATTGCAATAGGTACCAACATTTTTGGATTGTTTTCCTTGGGATGTATATCCAAGGACATGTGCATGTGAATGGATTTTGACATAGATGGGCTCCAAGATGCCTTTTGAATGGAGGCCTAAGCCTTTGCCTTGATAATTCATGTTTTGGAGCATGCAATGTGCGATGGGATGTTTGTTATTTTTGAAACAAGACACAAATCCTTCATTAGATGGTAGAGGATGGGTGGTGGATAGAATTTGTTTCTCCTATGAGAGAACCCCATAAATGAAGGTAGTAGGATCAAGCGGATAAGATGATAGATTTATGATAGGGTCGATAGGGGATGGTGAAGGATCAATAGGGGATGATGGGAGATCGATAAGAGATGGTAAGGGATCAGGAAAGGGATGAGTTGGGATGCTTGGATCTTGATTAACACTATGCTCATTGAGATGTGGTGTGGTATGATCCAAGTTATTTATTTGATTGTCTATGTTTTCTTGGGGACCAAGTGTCTCATTATGGGAAGTTGGTGGATGATGGATAGGATTAGTATGGGTTTCTTGTTCATGGATGGTGGTGAGATCATGGATGGGATTTTGATCATAGATAATATCTTGCATAGAGAGGTTTAATGTGGATATTGTGAGATTGAGCTTGGATGCGATGAATTTGGATTTCTTGCTCATGGGTAGGATCTTGATCATACATAATATCTTGATCATAGAGAGGATTAATGTGGGGAGTTTGATATTGGTTATGGATAAGATGAATGGGAGTACTTTGATCTTGATTTGGTGATGGGCAAGGTTGATCATGCTTTTGGACAAGCTCATGACATAGATGTTGTGTTTGGATAAAAGGGGAGGTTTCTTGGATGTGCTCAATAAGCTTTGGATGTTCAACAACATGGCAACATGATGGATCTTGGCTTGTATTTATGGTAGGTGATTCTTTAATAGGCAGGATAGGTAGTGGAATGGATGATGGTAATGGAGGGATAAGCATGATACTTGAAGGATTTAGTAGGTTTAAGGATAGGCATTGGATTACATGGCGGTGTTTGATTGATGTAGGAGCATCCCTAGTTTAAGAGAAATCTTGCATCAACCAAAAACATTTACATTTCAGTTTGTTTACATTTTAGTTTGTTTCTTTTCAATTTCTAGTTCAGTTTAGTTAGTTCAGTCAGAAGTAGTTTCTCTATTTTGGTCCACATTCTACTGCAGTTGCATTTTAGACCTTACGAAGATTGATTTAGCACCTAGACATGTTCATGCACATCATATCCAAATCTTAGATCATTTGGATCAGTTACTGGAAAGTTATTGATATCAGAAGATAACCTATTTTCTCATAGCAGAGCATCCTGACAGTCTCAGGCAATCATCTAGAGGAGAAGACCTACATAGCAATTCACAACCTACGGAGCTAAATTACACATCATTCAATGTTGTTTGGTTCATGCAGGCTGACCTTCTCTAGGATCTACATGCAATTATATTCATTTGTGAAGGAGTTCTAATCAAATAGGTCCCACCTATCCGTGTACACACATTACAGCTCTTCATTGGAGTTTGTGATCTTCCTTGGCCAACACAGAGGAATCTTAGGTTCTGGAGATGATATGTATTGACGTAATAGATGCATAGGAAAGTATTCGAGGGGATAGTCATCGATAATGATTGATAGTTTGAATTCTTAGTGAAGGAGATTCAAATCCATATCTTGTGTATATTCTGTAATTCTATGATCAGGCCTGTGAGCCCTAATTGTAAGCCTGCATATTATCGACTAGTTTATATTTGAATTCTATGATATACTGAATGACTGAATCTGCATTTGCATTATATCTTTGAGTTGTTTCCATTGTGTTTACTCTTGCTGCACAGTCTAGACTGTTCTCTTTGAGGACCATCCTAATCGTGACTGTACCAAGTGGTATCAGAGCGAAAGTTTGAATCTTTGAGAGCAAATTGAGTGAGTTGGCAAAGGAATTCTATAAGATCTTGTTGTGGACAAATAGCCAAATCCAAGGTAGGTTACTTTTGTTGTAATTGATCGCTGATTGTGAGACAATTGTCACCTTGTATCCCAATCACCGAACTTGAGGTAGTTTGCACTTGATCCTAGGAAGATGTTGCTGAGGAGAATCCCTACTATTGGCACAATGGCTGGAAGGATGGATGAGATGATGGAGATGATGAAAACCATGCGAGTTCACTTGGATTCTATTGAAGAAGATCAAAGAAGAGGATTGACACGTAGACCTAATGTTGAAAGTGATGATGATAAAGAATTTCAATCCGCTAATCAAAATGGCAAAACCCTAGGAGATGAAGGAGAAGAGGAATCAAATCAAATAAATATGTTGTGAGCTATTTTAAAGATTAGGAAAAGACCTAGAGTTGATGTACTGAATTATACTGGTAATTTGAATCCTAAAAAGTTGATTGACTAGATAAATGACGTGGAAGAATACTTTGAGTATGAAGAAGTTGAAGATGCAGAGAAAGTGAAATTGGCAAAGACAAAGTTGAAAGGACATGTTGCTATCTGGTGGAAAGAAGTTTAGTTAGATAGAAACATAAGAGGAAAAGAGAAGATTACAAAGTGGGATAGAATGGTGACAAAGTTGAAGAATTATATTATACCTGCTAACTATGAGTTGGAGTTGTTGAAGAGATTGCAAAACCTGAGACAAAAGGAGAAATACGTGAAGGAGCATATTGAGGAATTCCATAAGATGATCATAAGGAAAAGACATAATGAAGCAAGCAAGGAGAAAGTGGCTAGATACATCAATGTAGTGAGACTGAAGATTCAAGAAGAACTAAGTTTGATAAGGATGACAACACTAGAAGAATCATATTAGTTTGCCTTGAAAGTTGAAGAAAAGTTGAGCAAGAGGCATGATCAGAGGTAGAGAGGTAGAGGAGGTAAATTTAAAAGAGGTAGAACATTTTCTGGAGGAGAGAGATCATATGTGGAGAAGAACAGACAAGAGAGCACATTCAAGAAGGAGGACAGAGATAACAATGCATACCAGAGAGATGATAGAAATTTCTACCGCAGAGGAAACCCTAGTCCATACCAGAGTGAGGGATACAAAAGAGAAGGAAGAGAACCTAATAGGAGAACATTCAGAAGAACTTGTTTCAAGTGTGGAGGTGAAGGACATAGAGCATTTGAATGTAATTAGGGGAGTACAAGCAAGAGAACAGAGAATAGTGGAAGAGCAGCATATGTGGAGGAAGAACCTGTTAGTTCAGTTGGTAAACTTGAGAAAGGAGAATCACTTGTCATGAGGAGAGAAATATTTCAAGCAGAGACAAATGAAGAACCACCACAGAGGAAAAGCTTGTTTAGAACTAGATGCAAACCAGGAGGTATTGATAGTGGTATTTCAGATAACCTAGTTTTAGAGGAGATGGTGACTAAGCTGAAGTTGGAAAGATTGAAACACCCTAAGCCATATTAGATAGCATGGATTTAGGATGATCATAAGGTACTAGTGAGTGAACAATGTTTGGTGAAATTTCATATTGGATCTTATCATGATGAAGTATTGTGTGATATTATGCCTATGGATGTATGTCATATTTTGTTGGGTTGACCTTAGCAGTATGAAAGAAAAGCTATACATGATGGAACAAAGACTACATACACTATAACAACAAATAAAAAGATAATTACCTTGATTCCTTTGGAAGATGATCTTAAGAGTGAAGTATGTGGGAATGCTAGAATCTATTTGGTAGATGGAAGGAAATTTCTAGATGGTTTGAGACATGAGAATATGTGTTATGCTTTGATCCCTAAGAATCCTGAAAAACTTAAAGACTAAAGAATCACAATCGGAGGAGATAACTGAGTTACTGATAGAATATGAAGACATCATATCAGATAATGTACTTGAAGGATTGCCATCAATTAGGAGTATCAGTCATCACATGGATCTTATACCAGGAGCTAGTTTACCTAGCAAAGCAGTACACAGAATGACACCAGCAGAGAATAAAGAATTGAATAGGCACATACATGATTTGTTGAGGAAGGGTTTGATTAGAGAAATATTGAGTCCTTGTGTAGTACCTGCAGTGTTAGCACCTAAGAAGGATGGAGAATGGAGAATGTTTATAGACTCTAGAGTAATCAACAAGATCACAGTTAAGTATAGATTTCCTTTACATAGGATGGATGATATTATGGATTGTTTGAGTGGAGAAAAATATTTCACAAAGATAGATTTGAAGAGTGGATACTATCAGATCAAAATCAGAGAAGGAGATGAATGGAAGACTACTTTTAAGACAAATGAGTGATTGTATGAGTAGTTAGTGGTGCCTTTTGGAATGACAAATGGACCAAGTAATTTCATGAGGTTGATGAATGAAGTCTTGAAGAAATTCTTGGGTAAGTTTGTTATTGTATATTTGGATGATATTCTAATTTTTAGTAAGACAAAAAAAGAACATTTGTGGCACCTGAGACAAGTATTGCAGAGACTGAGAGAAGAGAAATTGCTAATAAACATCAAGAAATGTAGTTTCATGAAGGAAGAATTGGTATGCTTAGGACTTGTGATTTCTATGGAAGGATTGAAGATGGACTTTGAGAAAGTAAGAGAAATTGTTAAATGGCCTACATTGGAGAGCATTGGAGAAGTCAGATCATTTCATGGATTATCTAGTTTCTACCAGAAGTTCATCAGAAATTTCAGTTCAGTTTGTAACCCTATGACAAAGACAATGAGAGGTGATAGAAAAGACTTTAAGTGGACATCAAGATCAGATAAGAGTTTTGAGTTGTTGAAGTAGAAGGTCATAGAGCAGTCTATGCTAGCATTACTAGATTTCAATATGGTATTTCAAGTAGATTGTGATGCAAGTGGGAATGCAATTGGAGCAGTGTTAAGTCAAGAAGGTAGACCTGTAACATATTTCAGTGAGAAGTTGAATGATGCAAAGAGAAGATATTCTGTTTATGATTAGGAGTTCTATGCCATAATTCAAGCCTTGAAGAAGTGGAGACATTACTTGTTGCCTAAGGAGTTTGTATTGTATACAAATCGTCAAGCATTGTAGTATTTGAATAGTCAAGGAAAGTTGAATCAGAGACATATGAGATGGGTGGAGTTTATGCAGAGTTACACTTTTGTGTTGAAGCATAGGAGTGGAAAGTCAAATAAAGTTGTTGATGCTTTGAGTAGGAGAAGAAATTTGTTAACAGAGATGAGAATTGAAGTGTTGAGATTTGACGAATTGAAGAACGTGTATGAGGAAGATCTTGATTTTGTAGAACCTTAAAGCATGTAAGGAACCTGTTGTGACATATAGGAGTAAGTGGTTGGATTATTTCATTCAAGAAGATATGTTGTTCAAAGGAAACTAGTTATGCATACCTAGGAGTTCAATGAGACAATTTGATCAAAGAAAAGCATAGTGGTGGAGTGGAAAGACATTTTGGCATTGATAAGACAGTGGCTTTGGTGAGTGAAAATTACTTTTGGCCTCAGATACATAAGGATGTTAGGAGATTTGTGCAAAGTTGTAGAGTTTGTCAAGTTACAAAAGGGAGTAGTCAGAATACTAGATAGTATAAACCTTTGACAGTACCAAAGAGACCTTGGGAAGACATAAGCATGGATTTTGTTATGGGATTACCGAAGACATAGCGAGTACATGATTCAATATTTGTAGTGGTGGACAGATTTTCAAAGATGGCACATTTCATACCTTGTAAGAAGACAACTAATGTAGTGCATGTAGCTGACCTATTTTCAAGGAGATCATGAGATTACATGGATTAACTAAGAGCATAATTTTAAATAGAGATACAAGATTTCTCAGATACTTTTGGAAGACACTTTGGAAGAAGATGAAGACAAATTTGAAGTTTAGTTCAACGTTTCATCCACAGACAGATGGATAGATAGAGGTAGTGAATAGGAGTTTGGGAAACTTGTTAAGATGTTTGGTTGGAGAAAAGGTAGGAAATTGGGATTTGATTCTTTCACAAGCAAAGTTTGCATACAATAATTTAGTGAATAGGAGTATCGAAAAAACACCTTTTGAGATTGTAACTAGAGTAAACCCTAGAGGAGTGATGCAGAGCTCACTAAACAAAGACCACAAAGGATAACAACATAGGAGGAAGAGGATACAGGGGATGGAAGGGAAAAACAACTCTTCTAGGCCTCAGTGGACCAAACTACAACACTTGACATCAAACAGGACAAGACTGTCCACTCGCTCTCCATTGCTTCACACAGCACAGTGACACCATTTTTAGGTTCATACACATGGGAACCTTTCCAAACTTTCTAGGGACCCTAGACCTTCTAGGTTTGACTATCCCAAGCTCACAAAACCATAAAAATGCACTGAGGGTACCTCCTTGTACCACTTCCCTCACAGACTGACCTATCTCCTTGTAGCCCTATCAGAGAGGTTTTTGAAGCATAAATTTCAAAATACATGACAAACCCACAAAAAAACACCTTTCCAAGTACCCATTATGGAGTTACACAACATATTGAACATGCAAGGTGGGTTGTTTTGGAACACAAGCCTCTAATTTTGACTGTCCTCTACTGAAACAAGCCTAATTAGGCCTCTTCCACACACCACAAAGACTCCAAACTTGTCCTCAGCCCCCTACACTCTGCTCCAAGGCATTGATCATGCTAGAACAAGTTTGTTTACATAGATTTTGGGCTTCTTGGATCAATCCAAGCCACTATCCCACTTGAACACTCACTCTCCAAGCTTACAAATACCCAAACATTGAAGACATTGGGCTTAAATTGCACAAATAGACCCACTCTAGCCATGTCCTACTTTTGTAACACAAAAATCAGTTAAAAACATCTTATTTTCCATCATTCCACCTGGTCTAGTGAGAAAATGCAGGTGAAAAGGGTCCAAAATCCATCGTTCTCTCCAAACCCTCACAATACTAGGGTTTTAGGGCAGATTTTAGAAGAATGCTTACCAAATCCCTAAACTTTGATGAGATTCCTCCTACACACACTCAAATGAGAGTTAATACAATGCCCTACAACATTTCATAAGTTTGTGCCCTTGACTGCACTGTATGGATAAGTACAAGGGGCAGAAAATTAATGAATACAGTGAAAATTTAGAAAATGATTGGTAAAACGTCCATTTTCTCAACAAAACTTCTCAAAAAAATGATTCAAAAATGCATGCATAGGAAAAATAAAGCAGAGACCAATTCCATTAGCATGTAGGATCTCATGATAGTATGGTAGAGTATAAGTTTGGGCAGAAAAATGAGAAAAGACAGTGAAAAAGCAGAATTAAAGACTATTTTCTGTATATTTCCTTCATAAAAACTTCATCAAAAATCACCTTCCCTCGACCACCTCTTACAATGCATTTTTTCCACTTGTTTATAACCTTAACTCTTCATTCCCATCGTGGGAAGAGGCTAAAATTATCCATAACTGACTACTTTTTCTACTAAAAGGCTAATTGCCTATATTTAGACTATCACACTGCAGTAAACTATAGACCACTAAAATCAATCCTCCACTACCTGAATATTCCTTTAGAAGGATTTAAATACAATATTTTCAAAACCTCATTTAGTATCTAATACTAAAATTTTCAAATATTGACTTAAAACTGTCCTAGGTGCACTGCACCAAGGAGTAGTAGAGTTGAGAGATATCAACATGGAAGAAAAGAGAAGTGCAGAAGTAGCAAAATTTGCAGAGCACATGAAGATAATGCATAATTAGGTTAAGGAGCATTTAGAGAAGATGAACAGTAAATATAAGGAGCAAGCAGATGAGAAGAGGAGACATAAGGGATTTGAAGTTGGAGATGAATTAATGGTATACTTGAGAAAAGAAAGATTTCCAGTTGGGACATATAACAAGTTGAAGATGAAGAAGTTTGGACCTTGTAGGATACTCAGGAGATTTGATTTAGGATATGCATATGAAGTAGAGCTTCTAGAGACATTGGATATATCACCTATTTTCAACATTGTAGACCTATATCAGTATCATGAAGTAGAGTCCAGTGATAACATTGAGGAAGACTTGAAGAAATAGTTGCGCTAGCAAGCACTGGAGCAGATAGAGGAAATTTTGGACAGCAAAGTTGGACACAGCACTAGAGGCAGATAGTACAAAGAATACCTTGTGAAGTGGAAGGGCAGACTAGAAGAAGGATCATCTTGGATTTCTCAGGCTAAAGTGGACCATCTTTTTTTTCCTCTAGCCCCAGCAAAGTGCAGGACTCACTTTTTTCAATAACCCTAGATGTCTGATGTAGGAGTATCCCTGGTTCAAGAGAAATCTTGCAACAACCAAAAAAAATTACATTTTAGTTTATTTCTTTTCAATTTCCAGTTCAGTTCATTTAGTTCAGTCAGAAGCAGTTTCTGTATTTTGGTCTGCATTCTAGCACAGTTGCATTTCAGATTTTATGGAGCTGGACTTAGTAGCTAGACATGTTCATGCACATCATATCCAAATCTCAGATCATTTGGATCAGTTACCAGAAATTTATCACTATTAGAAGATCAACTATTTTCTCATAGCAGAGCATCTTGATAGTCTCAGACAATCAGCTGAAAAAGAAGACTTGCGGAGCAATTCATGACCTGTGAAGATAAATTACACATCATTCAATGTTGTTTGGTTCATAGCCAACCTTCTCTGGGATCCACATACAATTATATTCATTTGTGAAGGAGTTCTAATCAAATAGGTCTGACCTATCTGTATACACACATTATAGCTCTTCATTGGAGTTTGTGATCTTCCTTGGCCGATGCAGAGGAATCTTAGGTTCTGGAGATGATATATATTAATGTAATAGATGCATAGGAAAGTATTCAAGGGGATAGTCATCAATAGTGATTGATAGTTTAAATTCTTAGTGAAGGAGCTTCAAAGCCATATCTTGTGCATACTCTATGATTTTGTGATCAGGCCTACGAGCCCTAATTGTAAGCCTGCATATTGCTGGCCAGTTTGTATTTGAATTCTATGATATACTAAATGAATGAATCTACATTTGCATTATATCTTTGAGTTGTTTCCATTGTGTTTACTCTTGCTGCACGGTCTGGACTATTCTCTTTGAGGACTCTCTTAACCGTGACTACACCATTGATTCATTTCTAATAGTCCTTAGATCACATCATAGATTTCTCATTTTGTTCTAGGATTTTTCTTTTTCAATTTTCGGTAGTTTCCCTGATCAAACTCGAAGATTAGAATCTTCATGGGTGGATGGTGAAGGATCCATGTTGTTTATGGCTTAGGGTGTGGGGGGAGGAGATGATATAGGATGATGGGTGATTGGGGATCAAAGAACTTAGAATGATTTGATTTGATACGAGGTGATTCTCTATAGTTAAGATAAACTAAATTCTTAAGAAAGAGGGTTGATTGGATTAATTTGATTTCTACTTAAGATAGACAAAGTTCTTAAGTAGGAATTGATGAGATTTGATAACTATACTTAAGATAGCCTTACGTTAAGTATGTTTGGATTAACGATAATGAGATCAACTTAAGGTCTTGATTTTTGATTGGATTTGAAATGGATGATAGTGGATTAGGGCTAGGATCCTTGGGTGAAGGACTTTGATGATGATTTTGATAGATAATGATTAGGATTTGGATGAAAGTCTATGGGGTTGAGGGAGGCTAAGTCAACCAAATTTTAATTTTCAAAGGATGATTTTTAATTAAGGATTGATGATTGGATGTTTGATTAAAATGGATAGTTGGATAAGGGAGGAATGATTTTTGGATGAGGGATAAATGGATTAGGTGGATAAAGGGATTGGATTAAGAAGATGATGAAGGATTGTCTTAAGATCGGTAACTAGATTATGATGTGGATTAAGGATAATAATGGATGGAGGATGATCGACAAAGGATGGGATTAGGAGGTGATTATAATGATGATAGGTTGGATTAAGATCAATGATCAGATTATAAGTAGGACGATGATTGTGATGAAGAAGTGGATTATCCTGATAAAATGGATAGGATTAGGACCTTGATTAGATAGGTAAATTGATTAGGAATAAGTTCCTAAATGATGGATTAGGATTGGATTAGGGATAGATTGGGATGATGTGGACAGGATGATTAGGATGATTGGGATAGTTGGGATGAGGCGATTAGGATGATTAGGAATGAGGTGGATTGGATTAGGAGGATTAGGATGAAGTTGGATTGGATTTGGATGAAAATGAATGATTAGAAAGTGATTAGGGATGGATTGAAGCTTGACCTTGGGCAACTTTACAAACAATAGGTTTCACACAACATGCACAAGTTAGCAATGGATTTGGATTTTGGATTAGGGAAGTGCAAATGAACACACACACACCAAAAATAATAACAACCTAGATTATTCAAGTAGGATTGACTTCTAATGTGGGCCCACTAATGGAAATTAACCCATTAATACCATTCCTAGGAGTGGATAGCTAGGTCATGTTCTACATACATATGAGATCCCTTTCCTTGGAGGCCTTGATACCTTCCCCAAGGAGCCTCTATCTCGACTCAAGGGCGTACATGGTGAGTAACATCAGAGGTGGTTCGTGTCCCTTTAACCATACTAAAAGATAACTGAAATGTCTTAAACTAGGATGAACAAGCCTCTAAGGGAGTCCCCAATATATGCAAGGTACGTGAGGTCCAATCCGTGAACACTAGTCTATCTACAAGAATGATACCAGAGAAAAGGGCTCATGCATTTTCTCCACCTTGTGTCATGAATCACTAGAGGCCCCAAGGTTGTGCTAGACATGACGATGACTAGATTGAGGTACAAATTTTGTTATCCCCCTTTGATATGCCACACCAGAACACATGGTTGAGGTTGTCTCTTGGGGTGATGAAATCCCCAAGAAGGCCTCCTAAAGGGAAAGGTTAATGCAATTTGCTTTTGATCCCTAGGCTTGCACAAGCCACAAGGGGAGAGCATACACACAAGCACACCTTGGGTTTTAAGATAAACACAAAAAAGGAAGATGCAAGACTTTTGATCTCTTAGATCACACTAAGTGCAAGGAGAAAGAATATGTCTATACACTTCCAAAGATAGGTTAAACAATGTTCATTAACCCACTAAGATAAATTTAATGCCTAATTTAGTGAAGACCAAATCTTAGACAAATGGTAGCTATAGAAAATGAGTTAGTAGTTTCAGATTCATTCTTTGACCAGTGTGTGACAGGCTGCACCACTTGATTAGTCTCAAAATCAAACAAAGTTAGCTCAAAAATGATAAACATAAGCAAAAGTGCTAAAGAACAGCAAAATGCACTAACAACCAGTCAAAAGCACTATTTTATGCAAATGCACTACAAAATATATCAAAAGTGCTAAATAGAAAGACAAATGTGCTAAAACACAGGGATACCTAAGTACAAAAGTGTTATTTGGTTGTCAAATGCATTGACCTATAGTAAAAGAGTAGCTTTTCAATCAAAAGTGTTGAACAAAGACCTAGACAGTGAAACCTGCAAACAAAATGGTTAGATCTCTGCAAAATAGATATTTAGGCAAACACATACAATAATCAGACTGCAAGCAACTAGAAAATGTCAAATCTCTACAAAACTAAAAAGATAAAATGTTGTTAGATGGATGTTAGGCAAAAGTGTTGCAATAAAAAGCAAAAGCAAGATATTAAGCAAATGTGTGGCGTTAGGAATTAAATGTGCATCTTTAGGATGAAATGCGTTGAAGTGCAAGAAATGAATGTAAATCTAAGAAAATGTGCTGAGTCGTAAGAAAAAGTGTCATTCTGGAACAAAAGCATCGATCCACATTCAAATGCATTAACCTATAACCTGCAATAGAAAACACATAATTTCTCCACAAAAATAGTTAGATTCATGGACATGAGTCCCACCAGGAGTGCCAAAATTAAAACAAGAAAAGATTAAAGGTAAATAAAATGGAAGATAAAGCAATACAACTCAATACCTTCACCTTAAACCTTTCTTTCTCCTTGGACAGAGCGAAATGCAGTGCACCCAAGCTCCGATGGCTATGCTCTTGATAAGATATTATGTTGATTTCTCACTAAACCAACAACATAACATTACTTGAAAGCTCATGATATCTTATTTTGATAGCATAATGTTACTTTGAAATGCTCTATTATTGATAATGGCTTAATTGAGGGTTGATTTATAGATACTTGGATAATAGGATGAATGGCTAGGGTTAAGAGGTGCAATAGATGGTTAGGATTTGATGAGAGAACATTAGGGCAAGGATGGAGGAATCTAGGGCATATCCTTATGTGAATGGTTGAGATTAAGACATGTAGTATGAGATGGATGGCTAGGATGTAAATTTAGTTTGACTTTTGTGCAAGTCATTTATTGTTTGTGGCAAGTGTCTAGGTTTAATGAATCTAGACATGCTCTTAGCTAGTCATGTGACTCTCAATAATTAATAAAATAATAAAATAATTTAATTAATTATTGGAGAAGGGTGATGATGGGAGGATAAATTAATTAAATAAATAATATTTATTTATCTAATTTGGCTAAGGGGAAAATGGATTAAATTAATTAAATAAATATAATTTATTTAATTAACGTGGTGATGGAGAAAATAGGTTTAGAATAATTAATTAATTATAATTTATTTAATTAATTTAGGAAATAGGATAAATGTGTTACAAGGTGACATAAGGTGGTGTTAGGGTGAATGACTAGGTGATGTATTGAAAGGTGACACAAGGTCAATTTTAGGTGTCTACAGGTGGGTCTAATGGGGGTAGGAAGAAATCAAAATATAGATCCAAATCAAAAGGTAAATCCAAAATTCTAGGGAAGAGTAGAGTGAAGTGCTAGAATTGTGGGAAAAGAGGACATGTGAGGAAAGGAATGTAGAAACAAGAAGAAATCCTCCCATTCCTCCACAGAGAAATCTTTTGATGATGGTGATACTGATGCTTTATTTATTTCTGCTAACACTATTAGTGATGATGCTTGGCTTATTGATTTATGTTCCTCCTACCATATGACTCCTCACAAGGAGTGGTTTTCATCTTACAAGGCTTATGATAGAAGAGAGGTTTTCCTTGGTGACAACATTACCCATTAGATTGTTGATAAAGGAAAGATATAGTTGTGTTTTAGTGATAGGAGGATTAAATTGCTTGATAATGTTTTTCACATTCTAGGACTTGCGAGAAACTTTCTCTATCCAAGTTGAATTTTTGGAATGCATGTGATATATGACAAGTCTGGTTGTAGGTTGGTGAGACAGATTTTAATGGTAGCTAAAGGATCTCATGTTGAGACTATGTTTAGGCTAAATGCCTCCACATTTTGTAACTCTGCCAAAGTAACTGATAAATTTAAAAATACATGTATGTTGTGGCACCAATGTTTGGGTCACAATGGAGAAAAATGCATTAGAACCTTGATTAATAAAAAGATGGTTGATTATTTTTCTCATTCTGATGAGCATTTTGATTTTTGTGAGCATTGTGTGTTTGGTAAACAAAATAGGTCATCTTTTCCTTTTGGAAGTCATAAAGCTAAGAGGTTATTAGAAATAGTTCATTCATATGTGTTTGGTCCAGTAGATGTGAGTTCTATTGGAAAACCTTGATATTATGTTTCATTCATTAATGTTGCATCTAGATACACCTATATTTATTTTATGCATGCTAAATCTAAAGTTTTCACTAAGTTTAAACAATTTAAGGCCTTAATTAAAAATAAATAGGTTATAAGATAAGGGTGTTAAGATCTAACAATGGTGGTGAATATTGTTCCATGGGATTTGATGAGTTTTGTAAGCATGTAGGTATTGTTTAGAAAATGATAATTTCTTACACACCACAATAAAATAGGGTTGCAAAAAGAATGAATCAAACATTGATGGAAAGACCTAGAAGTATGTTGTGTGATACACAATTGGATTGATGCTTTTGGGTAGAGGTTGTGAGTACTGCTTGTTACTTGTTTAACAGATTCCTTGTCTGGTTCTCGTTGATAAAACCCTTATGAAGTGTGGATAGTTAAGAATACTTCTATTTCACATTTAAGGGTCTTTGGTTATGAGGCTATGTTCATGTGCCTCAAGAAAAGTGATTTAAATTGGATCCAAAAGCTCAGAAGTGCATCTTCATAGGATATGGTGAGAATGTAAAAGGTTATAAGATTTGGAATCCACTAACCTAGAAAATAGTTTATTCTAGAGATGTGATTTTTAGGGAGTTAGAGATTTTTCAATTCTTAAACAACCAAAGGAAAATGGATAGAAAATAGTGCATTTTGAAGGTTGAGAAGTAGGAAGATGCACATGTGGAAGAATAGATGGATGGATCATAGGATGGGGAGGAAGAAGAGGGTTTAGATGAGATTTTAGATGAGGATGTGCAAGATGAGCATATAGAAGAATAAGCAAAGCCCCTTACTTCTACCTTGAGGAGATCCACGAGATAATATCTAATCCAATTGATAGGTATAGCCCACCAAATTTCTATTGTGTATTTTCTTTATTAAGTACTAATAATGAACCTAGATCTTTTAGGGAGGCTCTCTCTTTGGAGGATAGTGAGTCTTGGATGTAGGCCATATAGGAGGAGATGTTGGCCTTGGATAGTTGTGACTATTGGCAAGAGACACTGCTAGGCATGTTAGGTGTTGTCATTGATGGCAACTGAATCTATCTTACACATCTGTATTACATCATTTGATCATATTAGAAGTTAAAGTGTAGATTTATCTAAGTCTGGATAGACAGGAACAGAGCATTTGACAGGGTTCAATATATTAGTCTGCATTTCTCCACAGGTAATTGCATTGTGTTATGGATCTGAGGGAATGTTAAGAGATATCAGGGCTACCTAAATCCAAGATTTTAGGCTCTGGTGATGAAGGGATTGTAAGTTACAAACATCTAAGTATCAGGTTTTGGTTAGACAGTTCAGTGCGATGAAGAATAGGCAGACTAGGTGTTTGATCCTTGTGCGGATGAAGAGATCCTTGAGCAATTTATGAGATCCAGTGGTGTTGGCTGATAGGTGAGGTGACTTGAACACATAAGTTTAGGTCTGCATTAATATTTGTGCATGGATTGAGCTGACAGAATAGTGTTCTTGAAATAGTTTCCAAGTTTTCTTAAGGCCGACTACAGTTGATGCAATTTCATGTAGCGAATATATATAATTGATGAGTTCAAGCATTTTGTGGTATGAAGTTGTGAATATTAAGGAATAAGTGTGAAGTATAGAAGAATCAAGTGCAAAGTGAAGAGATCTAAGCTTTGGATCATGGCAGAGTAGTAAAGCAGGGCAGAGAGAGATGAAGTGTGTAAATTTAGTGTATTGAGCTCAACCGGAACTATAATGTTGCATTGTTAGATGCTATTCCTCAATTCAAACATTCCAGTGAACTTTTGTAATTGATCTATAGGCAGTGAGCCTCCTTGAGCAGTGAGCTCTAGGCAATGTGCCCGAAGGCATATGTCTTCCCCATTTGTAATACTTTTAACAAAGTATAAATTTCTTGTGGGTTAAACCCCACTGTGATTTTTCCCTTAACTAGGTTTCCACGTAAAAATCCTGGTGTTCATGTGTTGTGATCTTGTTGTTTCTGTTCTTGTGTTCATGCTTCTTTCTTTTGGATGTATGTGGTAAATTAATAAAGGAATAAAGAACAAGTTTTGCAGAACACTGATTCACCCCCCTCTCAGTGTTCCTTAATTCAATAGTGACACCTAGGATCTTGTGAGTTTTCCCAAGGGAAGAAAGCCCATTTGTTGCAAGTGGGTGTACAAAAATAAAATTAGAGTAGATGGATGGTTAGAGCAGTACAAGGCTAGACTAGTTGCCAAGGGCTACTCTTAGAGAGGGAGTCAATTTCAATGAAATTTTCTCTCCTATTGCTAAGTTAACTTAAAAATTAGATTTCTATTATCTATTGATATAGCTTGTGATTTTAAGATTGAGAAAATAGATGTTAATATTGTTTTGTTGCATGGGGATCTTGGATTTATATGCGATGGGCTGATAGTTTTGTTGTAAATTGGAAGGAACATTTGGTTTGTAGGTTATATGGTTTGAAATAGTCACCCAAGATGTGGTACCAATCATTATATGGTTTTAAATAGTCACCCATGATGTGGTACCAAAATTTTTATGCCTTTGCATTGAGTTTGGGTTTTTTTAGGATCAAGGAGGATCATTGTGTTTATGTTAAAATTATTTATGATCATATTCTAATCATTGTCTTGTATGTGGATGACATTTTGTTTATTGGTAATGGAAAGGAGATGATTAGAGTGCTCAAAACTCAACTTTCTGGTACATTTGATATGAAGGATTTGGGGGATGAAACATACATTCTTTGTATGGAATATCAGTATGGATCAAGAAAATAGAAAGCTTTGGTTAAGGTAGAGTAAGTATGTTGCTACCATTTTGTAGTAGTTTAGTATCCATGACTGCGAACTTGTCAGTATTCCATTTCCTATTGGCACTAAGATTTGTTTATGTATGTGTTCCAAATTAGATGATGATTTTGAGGATATGTCTAATGTGCTTCATCCTAGTGTTGTTGGTAGCCTTATGTATGCAATGGTTTGCACTAGACCAAATATTGCCCAAGTAGTGGGAGTTTTGAGTAGGTTCATGTCTAAGCCTGGTAGGAGCATTGGACTTATGTTAAGAGAGTTTTCAAATATTTGCATGGGAATTCTAACTATTGTTTGTGTTATCATGGTATTCATAGTTTAAAGGAAGCAAGGTATGCGGAAACGCTTCCTACACCGAACTAATGAAGGGAATAGTATGCAAATGTTTAGATCCTTATAGTTACAGATATGTGAAACATATAATAGAGATATTAAACAACATAAAAGAAGAAGTAGAATCCAAGAGACAAAAGATATACATGGGGAAAACCCTTACAAGTGAAGAACCCCACACTCCAAAACCTGCACAATGTATTATCAAATCTAATGGTCATTACAATACACTTGCAATGCAAGTTATTTCAGGAGTCTTCAAGATGTAAGTTCTGGAGCAATTCTTGTAGCATAACAGTACCTATAAATAAACCACACAACTCCAACTCCAAGAACCTATATTTATAGAGTTTACAAGGCCAACATGGGAAGCTTCTAGAGGTAGGCATCCAACTTGGCCTCATGGTCAAAATCCAACACCTTGGGACACTTGTATAACATGCAAGCAACCTCCATTCAACAATAATAACGTGCAAGTTTGAATTTCCCAATGTGGAGTGCTCCAACCAAGAATAGGCTATGACAAATGCTCTTACACATCTTACAGCTATCATAGAATCTGCCAAACATAACAACATTTACTGCTATAAGAGAATCTGTCATACAAGACTAATAATAGCATATTCCTCTTACAACATGTCATAGTCAAACTTGGGCGCTCAAATATTCCTTCCTCACATGCAAAGATACTCTCTGATACTTATCTTCACTTGTCATAGGAATCTCTAATTTTGGCTCTTACATGTCATAGATTCCATCATATGTAATAACTCCTTCCACATACCTCAAGATACCGACACATGGCATATTAGTGCCACCTCAAATGGGATGCCTACATTCTCATGTGTTGACTTGACCATCCAAGTCATATTACAAGTAGGATGACATGTCACCATGCTACCTCACACTATATGACAAACAAGATGTGCAAGCATAAATACAAAATAGGCCAATAAATAAATATACAAACAAATATCAAATGCTAGGAATTTGCAAAGATTAAGACACCTTAATTCCCAACTTTCTCCCACTTGTCAAACAACTTGCAAGAGCCAATATAATGACAAGATTTAACTGCTAGGGGCCAAGAGGCCCATAGACTCCAAACATCATCTAAACTTATTTGTGCCCATAGGTTTTGTCAGTGCATCTGCAACATTATTCGAAGTGTCAACCTTCTCCAATATCACCTTCCCATCTTCTACCATATCATGAACAAAATGAAACTAAACATCAATGTGCTTTGTTCTGGCATGGAAAGTAGGATTCTTTGCTAAACAAATGGCACTCTGATTGTCACAACAGATAGCAATCTATTTAGCATCAAAACCAATATCTGAACACAACCTCTTAAGTCAAATGGCTTCCTTACAAGTATGAGTATCTATCATGTACTCTTCTTCTATCGTGGACAAAGTGACCACTGGTTGTCACTTACTCATCCAACTGATAGCCCCACCAAACATAGTAAACATGTAAGCACTGGTGGATCTCCTACTGTCAATGTCACATGCCCAATTTGAATCCACAAATCTATGAATAATCACATAATTTTGAGGTCCTATAGGATAACCATGATAACATAGGGAATACTAGGAAGTACCCCACAAATATCTGAACACTCTCTTCATTGCATCACAATGTACCCGTCTAGGATTAATCATAAATCGACTAAGGACTCCCACTGCTTGGGCAATATCTGGTCTTGTACAGACCATAGAATACATCAAATTGCCAACTGCACTAGCATAAGGAACTCTGCTCATATCCTCCATCTCAGAAGGAGACTTTGGACAATCTACAACACATAACTTTGTCCCCATCATAACTGGAATAGTTAAAGGTCTGCAATCAGCCATGCTGAATCTCTCCAACATAGTGTTCACATACTTACTCTGGCCTAACCAAAGTTTTCTATTTGCTCTGTCTCTTTTGATCTCCATCCCCAAAATGTACTTGGCTGCCCCTTGTAAACACCTAAAAATGTCCTCAACTTGCAAATGCCATTTTCACACCAATCTCTTCCAAATTACACATTCAACTATTAATTAAATAATTTCTAATTATTTAATTAATTCATTTTCTCATCTCTGACCCATAATTAAATAAATTTTATTTATTTCATTATTTGTCTAATTTCCTCAATTTTACCTCTATAAGTAAATAATTAATTTTTAATTATTTAATTATTCATGCTTCGATATTCCCTTTACTTAATTGATTTAAATAAATAAATATTTATTTAAATTATAGCCCTCACCTTAATTAAATAAATCTCATTTATTTAATTAAGGGGTTCACATGCATTATCCCACTTCAATTAAATTAAATAAATTTACCAAATTTATTTAATTTAAAAATCCTTCACACCTCATCATATTTTCAAATTTAAAATTCCCTCTTGTCCTTTTGTGAGAGGGAAACTCTAACCAATCCTCACCATTCATTTCCCTCCAAAGTCAACATCAAATCTCAACCCTTCATTCAACCCTAGTCTTCTACAAAACCACTCCTCCAGCCTCATTTTCACATCTTTGACACTTACAATTTCCTAGCTTCCAAGATTTTGCTAAGTCAACACTTGAGCTTCTCATGATTGTTGTAGGTCTGCAAATCTCAGAACGTCATAGCAAAGTTGAGGAGAATAATGGAGGGAAGACACAAGTCGCTTAGTAACTTAGTTAGTTTGCTTTATTTGATTTGTTTCTAGGTTATTTGTACTCCATTGAGGAGTTAGGGCTTGCATGAAATATATTTTGCATGTTATGATGTTTTACTCTAGCTTACATTGGTGAACCCGACATGAATAGAGCAATTTTTTGTCAATTTCTAAAAATCACATTTTGTAGGTTGTTCCCTGGCTTGAAACAGACCTCATCGTTGAGTCCGGGAGGCCTTGCAGGTGAAAAATGATAAAATTTGTCACATTTGGCTTCCAAATTTTTTTGTCAATTTTTGAAATTTTTTTAGGGTTGCATGTCTGTGTTTTGTGTCACAGGTTCTGTGTTTCACATTGTAGGAGGGGGGTTTCACTTTATTTTGCATTGATTACTTCTCCTAGATGCGTCTACACTTAAACCCTAAAAGTCACCACCTACAAATGCCTCTATCATCGTCGAAAGCCCTTGAATCTGTTGCAAGTATGTGCTAACCGATGTTATCATTGATGTCAACATATTTGTGTTGTCATTGGTGTCAACTCTGTTCTTGTTTTGATTCTTACTTGTGTTGAGTTAGTTGCTTTGTATTATCTTATATAAGTTTTGAAGATACTGATAAAGTGTTCCTAGTATTGAGTTTCCAAGTGCTTTTGAGAAAATTTGCTCTCCTAGTAGAAACAGTGTGTTGCAGAGTATTTTGGCTTGTAGAAGATCAGTGCAGTGTTTTGCTCCACATATCCTATAGATTGAATATCTTTGTCTGTGGTTTGGAATTTATGTTAAGGGATGTTTGTAGTTGCTATGTTTCAAGTTTGAGCCTTTGGTATGAAGATTTGAGTGAGTTCTGTTCACCAGAGTAAAAACTATTTTTCTGAGTATTCAATGGTGACAGGAAGAATGTATTCTGCTTTGCATTTCTCCGCATTTAATTTTATGGTTTGTGGTTCTAGAGTTAATTATGGAATGATGTTATGTGTCTTCAATTCAAATGGTTCATGATTTGGTGCTCCACAAGTGATCTTTTCTTTATGACAGTGGTTGACAGTATTGTTTTAGTGCTCTAGTTTGAAGAATCTTATGAATAAAGTGTTTGGAGGTTGTGCAAAAGTTCTTGGTGATTGTAAAGTGCTTGTGGATGTCTTTAGATCATGTTCCTACTTTTGATTGGTCCACAAAGTATAATTTGGATCATGATTGAAGTGTGTTCCTAAAGGTCTTAGTGTTAACTCCAGTTTTGGCCAACTTGGTTGTTTTCACTACTTGCAATTATGCTTTGAAGTTTGTGGAAGTGTGTTGTTGCATGGAAGATTACATTTGAGTCCCAGCTAAGATGTGGCATGGTTCACATTCATTCTTTTCCTTCACATATATGTTTAGGTCCATACCTGTTCTAATGTAAGTTTGTATGCCAACCTTGGAGATTGTTCCAATGGTTGATGATTGTAATCAGGGATAACTTTAAGGAACCCCCCCTAAAAAAACTTATAAAATCCTGGCAAATCCTAGCTAAGTGCTATAATTTTTTTGGTGAATCTTTCTTTTTTTGAAAAAAATATTAATTTTCTTGGCAAATCTACACACATTTTAGAAATTGCTAAAAAATCCTGGTGAATCCTAATGAATAATTAGTAGAAAAAATAATTACAATGGTGAATCCTAGCGAATAATCACTAAAGAAATTAATTAGAATGGTGAATCTTTCCTTTAAAAATTTGCATAGTTGATTGGTGCAATCCCCCTATATATATTTTTGTTTTTGGTAATGTTGAAGCGAGGGCCTCGGGATGGTAGCCACAGGCGAGATCAAGGGACAGCGCCCCTTGCGGAGGTCAAGGACTGGGTCTAACCATAAAAATTTAAATATTTAAAATTCTAACTTAATTGATTAATTATAAATAAACTCTATATTTAACCCATCTCTCTAAGGCAATTTAAAATGATAAACTAATTCAATAGAATAATAATAAAAAATTCATTACACTAACCCTTAAAAGAATTAAGGGAATAAAATATAAGTCCCTTCATATTTGAAATTAATAAATATTTAAAACTGCATGGAATAATAAAATAAAAAAATCCAAATATAAAGAATAAGAATAAATAATTATTTATTTATAAATCTTAGTCAAATACTATCATGATTACATGCACTAATAAAATATAAAAAATGAATAAAGCACAATTTAAAAGCTTAAAACAATAATAAAGTAAATACTCCATTAAAAACTCAAGTTAGCTACATTTTAGGAGCTAAATATGCAACTTCTATTATATTTAAAACTTGCTAAAATAATTGCACAAATACTTTTGTTTCTACCGAGTCCTTTCATTTTTTCCTAATTGTTTTGTTGTAGAATGATTTTTAAATGCTTTCATTTTTTCTTAGAATAATTTTTTAAATGTGAATATGAGAAACCCATTTCTCACCTCCTCCATTTTGATGGGCTTCTTGTTTCTTTTGTTTATCTATGTTATTGATTTTATTTATTTGTAAACTATTAACATTATTTTTAAATGATTTATTTATTTGAACTGATGTTGGCATTATCTCATGTTGCAGGTAAAATTTGAGGGGGGAAAGTTTCATATTATTTGCATGGCCATGCATGATTCTAGATGGAGGAGAAATTATTTATTTTTTTTAGAAAAAAATTATTTATACTAGATCTACACAAATGATTTGAATACAAATGGTTTTATTGGCAATAAAGATTGTCTTATCATATAAAATTTTTTATATGTGTCTACAATTTATGTTTACAGATTTTACAAGATTATATCCAAAGAATATATATAATTAATTTGGTTGATTGCAAGGATTTTATTTTTATTTTTAAAAGTATTTTAAAAAAATTTAAAGAGAATCATTTTAATTCTTTTAAAGCGTGTAAAATAAAGAATACATGTTTCTCCATTTTCTCTTAAAAATTTTAAGAGATAAACAAAACATAGATGTTTCTCTTTTAAAAAAAATTAAAACATATTTCTTTTTTGTTTTAAATATGATGATAAAAGGGATTAGGGCCAACAAGCCATAACCAAAATATTACATTTTTTAAAAAATTTATTTAATTTTGTTCTCTATTTTTTTCTTTATTTTCATAGAACTAAGATTTTTTATCATAATTTCAATCTAAAACTGGTAATGAAATATGTAAATGCAATTCTGTGTATAAATAACAATATGTTTATCAAAATAAACTAAACACTAAATCAAATTAAAAAAGAGTAAATTTGCACCTTATATTTTGTCTGGGTAGGGGCCTTTGTGAGATCTAGTATTGGATTTGGAACTATGTCTGGAATTAAACTTAGGTATCTACTACCTATCCGCTACTGGTGATCTGCTACTGTGATTGGATTTTTCTTTCCACTGATAAGATGGCTCCGTTAGTTAGACGGGAAAAAATTTTTGGGCCTCTCCAAGCCTTTTAAAAGGCATGTGCTTATGGCCCCCAGAATTAAATAAGAGCCGTGAGATCAAATTCATAATCAATGGTAATAAACAAAAGCCATATTTAAAGCAAAAAAACCCTAAAACTACATAATAATTTATTAGTAAAGGCAATATTGTCCCAAAATTAATGGCCGAAATATAATATTACTGGCGAATATGATTAAGATGTATAATTATATTATAAACTATTGGTGAATCATATTTAATAATGCATAATTTACATGGCGAAATAATTCAACTTATTAGTTTAAAATAATAATGCTTTGGTGAATTAATTAATACTAACTAATTTTTTGTAAAAATGGGGTGATTTAGTCCCCTTTGTAGGATAAACTATTCGCCATTTTTGAAGGCCTCTATTTCAACTATTCGCCAATTAGCGAAGATTCGCCACTAAAAAAATCTGTGATTGTAATGTCAACCTTGATGTACATTCCAAGGTTGATGAATTGTATAAATACATGTAGTGAAGTTGTGAATTACGTATGGATGTGTAGGAGATGCATTGCGCTTCAATGTAACTGAATCCAGGCATGGTGTAGATGCTTTTATCTCAGTTCACCCATCTTGGCAGTAAGCCCATTTTGGCAGTGAACCTCCTCTTTCTTTTGTAGTGAGAATTTTGGGTAGGAAGTCCTGGGCAGTGATCCCTAAGGTAGTGAGCCTCTGATTTTTGGTACTGCTATTACACATTATATTGTGAGCTAACACTCACTGTGGTTTTCCCTATTTAGGGTTTTCCATGTAAAAATCTAGTGTCTCATGTGTGGTTGTGTTTAATTTTCTGATTTCATTCTTTCATGGTTAAATCATAATAACAGTGATTAAGTGGTTAATATGTTGATGTTTATAAGAAGCAAAGCTTTTGGTTACAACTGATTCAACCCCCTCTCCAATGTCTTGTGCATTTCAACAATTGGTATCAAAGAAAGGGTTCCTTAGAAGAAAGCCTAACAGCTTGAGGTTGATCTGGAATGGTGCACAAGAAGGTTGCTCTTGAAGACCTAGAAAGAACTGAAGAAGAAATCAGAGATCTGAAGGAGAATGTCAAAGAAGTAGATGAATGTATCAGAAAATTAAGAGAGCAAGTCAATAAGTTCAAAGAAAAATATAAGGAGGATGGTGAACAATTAATATTAGCAAATGAAACCCTAGATGGTTTGAAAGCGGAAGTTGTAGAAAGAAAAAAAGTAGAAGACCTAAATCTATTAATGAAAGGCAAATCAGAAGAATGTGCTAAGCTTGAAAAAGAAGTTGTGAACTTGAAGTCAGATTTAGAGAAGGCAAAGAGCTATGAAGAAAGATTCAAGATTAGTTCTGTAAAACTTGATGAGATGATTGCTAATCAGAAGAGCCTTGATGACAAAGAAGGCTTGGGATTTGAGAAAGGTGAAAGCTGTAAAGAGGGTCAAGAAAAGAATGCTGAGATCAAGAAGGACAAAGGCAAATAGATCCAAAATTAAAGGAATAGGCCTAGAAAGTCACCGGTCAGACAACCAAATGCTCAAAGGAACCCTTCTTTCAATGGTTATTGTAATACATGCAACAAGTTTGGTCATAAGGCTACTCAATGTAGGGGCAAAGTGAATCAAAATATTTCATCATTATCTGGTCAGTGTTTCACTTGCAATAAAGTAGGTCACAAGGCTAATGAATGCAAAAGTCAGATAAGAAATGGCTATGGAAGGAATGATCAATCTTTCAAAGGTAAATGTTCCACATGCAATAAAGTTGGTCATAGAGCTGTTGTATGCAGAAGTAAAGTGAGTCAGAATTCTATTAGGTGTTATGCATGCTATAAGATGGGACATAAGGCTAATGAGTGTAGAAGTCAAGTGAAAAATGGTTGTGGAAAGGATAGGATAGTTAAATCCTTCAGTGGCTACTGTTATACATGGAATAAATTTGGGCATAAGGCTAACCAATGCAGGTCAGGGACGAATGGAAGGAACAATGGTTAGAAAAATATTGTGTGCGTCTATTGCAATAGGCCTAGACATATTGCAAGATTTTGCAGAAGTAAGAACATGAAGAAGGATACCCAAGAAGTTGAAGAAACCAATGGAAAAGGTTGATCCAGCAGAAGTCAAGAAGGAGATGAACAAGGTTTGGGTCAAGAAGGAAGTAAATGAAGTCAAAGATGGGTCTGTACCAAACTCTGGTGTAGATACTTCCTCCAGGAAGTGAATTGGGTGCTTTGGCTTAGGGGGAGCTTTAATGAAAATCTTTTCTCCCATGCTAAAGGATTGGTGCTAATGCCTCAACATGAGACAAAGTCAAGGTTTAGCAACAAAGGTTTAAGTTAGGACAAAAAACTGTGTTTGTAAAGGATGAAGTAAAATTTGTGCAGTTTAAGAAGTTTGCTATACAAAAAGATTTGATCAAGAAAAGAAGACATGTTATGAATTTTGGCTAAGTATCTATCTGGTAAAATCAAGTTATAGTGCTCCGGTAATTTGGTCCGCATTGGTCTGTTGTTGAAGATATTGCTCTACAGTTCTGACATATGGATATTGATCATTGGTTACATCTACATCCATAATTTTGTCTTATTTTTATAATTGGCTTGAGAGTAATGAGTAACATAAGTTTGGGTTGACAAAACACAATTATTTTTAGTACAAAATAATTTTCATGATGATTGGAAGTATTTGATGAACTCAAAGGCAAATGGACGTGAATCAAATGAGTCCTCAAGTAAAAGATGAAGAAATTATAGGTTGAAGAAGCTCCGAAAAAAATTCTTGAGACCCCTAGGGTTTGTGTAGAAGCATCACTGAAGACCAGATCATTGGCAAAAAAAGCAAAGGTGCATTGATAAAGAAGAAGAATTGTGGATGAATACGTAAATCTTTGTTTCAAAGGCTAAACCTAAGACAATTACTGAAGCATGTGAAGAGGAGCTTTGGATCAAGGCAATGGAAGAAGTACTAATGCAGATTGAGAAGATTGAAACTTGGGAACTGGTTCCTAGACCTCTTGATAAGAATGTGTTTGGAAATAAATGGGTCTTCAGAAACAAGATGAATGAAAATGTAGTAAGAAACAAAGCAAGACTAGTATGCAAAGGATATTCTCAAGTTGAAGGCATAGATTTTGAATAGACTTATGCTCCTATGGCAAGGATTGAAGCAATAAGAATGTTTTTAGCATTTTCAACACACAAAGATTTCAAAGTGTACTAGATGGATGTGAAGTCTGCATTCTTGAATGGATAACTAGAAGAAAAATTTTATATTAAACAACCGGAGGGATTTCAGTCATCAGACCAAGGTGACATGGTGTGAAGATTGAAGAAAGCCTTCTATGGACTAAAGAAAGCTCCTAAAGCCTCGTATGCAAGGTATGTGTAAGAAATTTGTAGAGGAAATGAAAAAGGAGTTTGAGATTTCTATGTTTGGTGAAATGAATTTATTTTTAGGATTGCAGATTACTCAATTAGATAAAGAAATTTTCATATCTCAATCCAAGTATGTGAAAGAGTTGTTGAATAAGTTTGGAATGGAGGACTCTAAGCCAATATGTACCCCTATGGTAACTAGTTGTAAGCTGAGCAAGAATGATGAATCACCTAAGACTGACCAGAAAATGTATAGATCTATGATTGGAGGGCTACTGTATCTGACCTATACCAGACTAGATGTAATGCATGCAGTTTGTCTTGTGGCAAGATTTCAAGAGGATCCTAGAGAGTCACATGTGATGGAAGTTAAGAGGATCATGAGGTATTTAAAAGGAACTTTAGACCATAGATCGTGGTATCATAAAGATACTAATTTCACTCTTAGTGCTTATACAAATGCAGATTGGGCTGGAGATGTTGATGGAAAAAAAAGTATAAGTGGAGGTGCTTTCTGCTTGAGTAACAAATTGGTTTCATGGTTGAGCAAGAAGCAAGATTCAATTTCTTTGTCTACTACAGAAGTAGAATATATTGCTACAACATGTTGTTGCACTCAAGTGCTATGGATGAAGCAAACATTGAAGGATATAAGAGTTATGTATGAAGAACCAATCTCAATCTTTTGTGACAATACAAGTGCCATAAACATTTCAAAGAATCTAATGATGCACTCAAGAACAAAGCATATTGTTATGTCAGAAAATGTCCCCTTGCAGGCTTTTCCCTCTTAAGGTTTAGCTCTCGAGTCCTGTTTATGCATTTAGAGCATTTTTCATGTTAATTTGATATCTCGATGAGAAAACCCTGAAGTTTCATGGCACCTTAGACTCAGGGGATGCACTTATGACAAATCCTACCTGAAATAGGAGGGGTGGACTTGGGCACCCACACCCTAGTCCTGCCCTATTTTAGGTCAGGACCAATTTCAAAGTGTCAGTTTGTGACCGTTATTTAGGTCCTATGCCGACACGGTAAGTTTCAATTATGAAATTATTAGCGGAAATGTTTGTAGTTGAATATATAAGCATGTTTAGGCATTCATTTGTAAACTAGATGGACATTAGATGGCATTTTGGATTCATGAGCTTATGTAAAGGTGATTCAAGGCATTCATTGTGTGTTGCAGAGCAAACTTTGTGTTGTTATTGTGTTTGTATTTTTAGATTTAGTATCCATCTCCTCATGGCATGAAGAGCATCTTCCTTCCATGAGATCTTCACTACAAGGTGATATCAATTATGTTTTCAATCATTTATCATTTGGATTTTGCCTCTATCCTGTAGGGATACACACTCTTTCTCTAACAACGGTGTTTGGAAGACTTGAATGTCTCTTCGAGGCTTGACCGAGGCAAGCCTCTAAACACCACAACCCCCAACCCATTTTTTAGTGATTGCAGGTTACAGGTTGTAGGAGCAGAAAAAGTGGAGTTGCAGGAGAGCAATGTAGACTGTCAAAATTGCAGATCAAAAAAGAAAATAGGGACTTGGACTCAGGTGCCTGCTCATTAGTCCTCCAAATCTTGCAACTGAAGAATCTCTGGAACAATAAGAACATGTTGCAGATAAGGTTTCCAGATCCCAAAGAAAATGGTGGCACTAGACTAGGGTTCCCACTCATTAGTCCCCAAATGTTCAGCTTTTCAAACTTCAAAATCTGGTACGCATTTGATTGTCATTTGATATCTTTGTGTGCGAGCATTTTTCGTGATTTATCTGTTTGCTTCCGAATTTGCATGTAATTAGGGTTTTGAGCATAATTGGGCTTGATTGAACAACTAAATCACACAATTCTAATTTTCTCTACATTCCAAGTGACTAAAATCCTGATAGTAGACTTCCTACTCGGTTGAAGTCCTTAAATGTTTGAGGTGAAAGGATGATTCATACAAATTAACCCTAAACACAAAAAAATCCTCTTGTATCAATTTTCACCTTAAGCATTTTGGTGAACCTATGTTTTTAATGAATTTGGTACCTTGCTAAGTGTTTTTCTTCAGATTTACATTCATTTCATTTATTCATATCATTTTTCATCTTATTGCATTTGGAAAATTACAAAAATTGAAAATTTTGAAAAAATTGGCATTTTTAGCTTGTATTTTCATATAATTTGAATTAGTTTGCATTTAATTTCACTAAATTTCTGTCATTATCACAAATCTGATTTAATTTACAGAAATTTTCCATTCATCATTAATTTAGATTGCATTTTCATGCTTAAATTGTTAAAAAAATGCTTGAAATTGTGCATTTTTCCATATAACCTAGTTTTGCAGTAGCTAGGGTTTGTAGTCAAAATATTGTTTCAGATTTACCTACCCTTTTAAAACACTCATTTAGATTGATTTGTAACTGTAGTGTTGCATCATAGTAATTTTCTTGCAAATTTCATGCCTAGGCTTTGAAAACCTTAATTTTTCACTAGATTTGGCTTTATTTTCTCCCTAGATTTGCATCATAGGCATGTTGTAAAGGATTTTTCTGCACTAATTGGCTATTATCAGGGTTATAATATTCTTCCCCTCCTAAAATTATTTACAACACCTTTTTATTGGCCTCTTACAGTGGATATTTGGTGAAAATTTGCATATTTTGGCTATATTTTCTCTAGGGTTTGACCTTGAGTTGCACTATAAGCGTGTTGTGACAGATTTTTTGGAATTATGTGGCTGTTATTACTGTTAAAATTTTATTTCCATCATAATTTTACTCACAACACTCTTTATCATACTCTTTTGCATTGAAATTTGGTAGAAAATTGCATATTTTGCCTATATTTGACCTAGGTTTTGACCTAGATTTGCATTCCAAGCGTGTTGTAAAATTTTTGATGGCTTTAGGTGACTTATATTACTGCTATAATCTGCTTCAACTCCTAAAATTCTTTACAACCCCCTTTTGTTGGGTCTTTTCATTGAAAAGTTGTGAAAAATTACATATTTTAGTGTATTTTCACTAGGTTTTGACTTGTCATCATCCTAGGTTTGCATAAAAAGTGTGTTGTGAAAGATTTTATGGATTTATTGGACTGATATAAGACATATTATTTTCTACCTCTGATCAATTTCCTTACAACACCCTTTCTTTCACTTATTTGCATTGAAAGAAGTTGAAAAAATCAAGCATTTTAGGTCATTTTCATACATAGTTTTGCACTTGTCTTTTGCATAAAAATTTGAAAGGCCTTTAAAATATGATCTCAAATTGATTTGAATACATATACACATGGATTCTAATTTCAACAATAACAATAGGTTCCCTACTAGGCCTTACATGAAAAGAAAGGTCCCTGATCCTGAACTTGTGTTTACACCTCATGATAGAACAATTGGAGAAATCGAAGGACCTCTTTATGTCATTGTGAAGATAATGAGAAATCCTATGTATGGAACCCTTATTGATCCTAATTTCATGAATAATATAACCATAGAAGAGTTCCTCTATTCACATAAATTAATGCAAGGCTCTTATGACCCTTCAGATATGATGATTAAGACACATAAGGGAACCTTTGTAAACACTTCTGGGAAGATATCTTTGTTGGTCACTATATTTGAGAAATATGTAGAACAATGGTTTGATGTTGTCCCCGTTTCTGACCTCTTTCACATAAAATTAGGACATCTATGGTTAAAGGCTATGAAAGATGTCCCTTCAACAATTCATAACTGTGTAAAATTTCCTTTGAATGGACTAGTGATTATTATCCCTCACAATAAGTGTAAACCTTTGGTTACAAGACAAAATTGTACATAAGATTACTTTTGGGAAAATCTAAAGTGGAACTAGAGCCATGAACAAACTTAAACTTCTTGGGCTATAGAAACTACAAAACAAAACTATTACATCAAGTGGCCGGTCCCTCTATGCAAGAAACAACAAGAGACGAACAACCTGCATTTGAAGAGAATCCTAGACCGAAAGGAAATGGAACCTATGCTGAGGTTCCTCCCCTGCCATCCTTACAAGGATCGGGAGGTGGTTGTCAACATCAAAATATTCCACCTAGACAAATGATATTTGATCTTGGTGCTTCCTCCTCTAAAACATAAAAACCTATGAAAGAGAAAAACACTATCTTACAAGAAATAAGTGGTAAGACAAAAAGAAATAAAGTAAGAGAAAGGAGGAGAAAAGAATATGCCCAATGACTCACATCTCAACAAGAAAACATCTCACCAAACATTGATTCAAACAAAGAAGATCTTAAGAATGAACAAATTGAAGACAAGAACAAGAGTTGGGCTATGGTACCTTATTCCCACTTTCCTCTAACATTCGGGAGTGGGAAGATGGTGATGATTTTCTTGATGACAACACTTAGTTCGATGATCCTCATAGGTAAGTATCTCTAACCCTTTATCTCTCATGATGTGTTTACCCCGTGATGTGTTATGTGTTGTTTAGGCCTCCTGGGATGTCCCTTGATTCTCTTGTAAGGTCCAGGATACTAGGAGACCGCCTCTGTTGTGACCTTCTATTTGTATCATCATTCTTCTATATTGCTTCTCCTCTATTTTCACTATTGTGTGTTGTGTCTTACAGACATGTAGCGTTATGGTTGGTGACTTGGGGGCACCCTCCTACATGACTGTCCCTAAGACACTTGTTTCTCCTCTCTTGATTTATTGTTTCCCTTCCTCTAGTGTTTCTATTTAGCGGGTGGATGATGAAAAACATTCTATACTGATGCGGACCTAGTGTCCCTTTAGCAAGAAATCAAAAATCAGTCTTAGTTCCTATATGACAATGGGGTTGATATATATTATTTGACACTTGGCTAGTAGAATCACTCCATGCACTTTGTCATGTGATCTTGATGATGTCTTATCACACTTACAAAACATAACAATATTGTTGCTCCGTGCACTTTGTTTGCCTTTGAATCTCACCTTGGTGACACTCAGTTTTGAGATTTTTGTGGTATAGCCCCACAATTATACTCGATCTCTAAATTTGTAGTATAACCTTGGCTCTTTGTGTGATTGATCATATGCATTGATGTTGTTTATCATGATTATTTGGACACTAACACTTTTCTTGTAGGGATGTGTTTGTGGGAACATTTGGTGATCGTAAAGTACATGTCACCTCTGGGGGGCATGGGATTTGCGAGATTTTGTGTTCCCTTGTGTTTTTTCTTCCTATCTTAACGTGCTTGATATCGATACCTAATATCAACCACTTTAAGGTGGGGGCATATATAAGGTAAGCTGTCTGTTGTAGATGTTAGCAATGTGCTTGTTCTCAGGTGCAGTCTTAAAGACTGGTGGCGATGAGTCCCTCCTACACTATGAGATTTGTTTGAAATCAACTTGCAATCATTTAAGCCCTCTACGGAGGTAGGGATGGTGTATTTCTCATGGAGAGTGCTCATCTTGTCATTTCTAAAAGTACTCATCACGAGGTGGGGAGCGGTTCTATGACTAACTCAACCCTTAATCATGTCTTCGACAATTGTTGTGGTGAAGCCCAATCATTGGTGTGTGCCTATAATGTGCCTGAGACGGTGCTGAACCTAGAAATAGGAACACTCCATCACTTGTCTGTCATGTTTTCTCCGTGTCTTCCAAGTGTGTGTATATTGCGTGTTTGTTCCCATGCATAGTTTAAAGACCAGTGGTGATGAGTCCCTCCTATTCTTTGGGATTTGTATGGCGTGCTTTTTTTGTTTGGCATCTATTGCATGTGTGTTGCCCCATATGTAGTTTAAAGACTAGTGGCGATGAGTCCTTCCTGCATTATGGGTGGTGTGTTTACTTTCCTTGTACTTGCATCTGCATTTCATATATATGGAAAATGAAAAAGAAAAAAAATCATCACTATCTTCTGTACATTCACTGTCTTCACTGTGTTTTGTATGTCTTCAATGTTGTACTCTCCATGTTTTGCATGACTGTAACTATATTCTCCATGTTTTGCATGCCTGTTACTATCTTCTCTGTGATTGGCGTGCCTTCTCCATGCTTGGAGTGTTTGTTGTGTTTGTTGACAGTACTTTAATGCATGCATTGGCCTTGCATTTATACATACATTGAAGTGGGGGCTAAATGTTACATCAGAAAATGTCCCCTTGGGGGCTTTTCCCTCTTAAGGTTTAGCTCTCGGGTCCTATTTATGCATTTAGAGCATTTTTCATGTTAATTTGACATCCTGATGAGAAAACCCTAAAGTTTCATGGCAATTTGGACTCAGGGGATGCACTTATGACAAATATTGCCTAAAATAGGGGGGGTGGACTTAGGCACCCTCGCCCTAGTCCTTCCCTATTTTAGGTCAGGACCAATTTCAAAGTGTCAATTTGTGACCATTATTTAGGTCCTATGCCGACACGGTAAGTTTCAATTACGAAATTCTTAGCGAGAATGTTTGTAATTGCATATATAAGCATGTTTAGGCATTCATTTGTAAACTAGATGGACATTAGATGGCATTTTGGATTCATGAGCTTATGTAAAGGTGATTCAAGGCATTCATTGTGTGTTGTAGAGTAGACTTTGTGTTGTTATTGTGTTTGTATTTGGACATTTGGCATCCATCTCCTCATGGCATGAAGAGCATCTTCCTTCCATGAGATCTTCACTACAAGGTGATATCAATTATGTTTTCAATCATTTATCATTTGGATTTTACGTCTATCCCACAAGGATACACACTCTTTCTCTAACAACGATGTTTGGAAGACTTGAATATCTCTCTGGAGCTTGACTGAGGCAAGCCTCTAAACACCACAACCCCAACCCATTTTCCCATGATTGCAGGTTATAGGTTGCAGGAGAAGAAAAAGTGGAGTTGTAGGAGAGTAGTGTAGACTGTTGAAATTATAAATCAAAGAAGAAAATAGGGACCTAGACTCGGGTGCCCGCTCATTAATCCTTCAGATCCCACAACTGAAGAATCTCCAGAACAACAAGAACAGGTTGCAGACAAGGTTTCCATATCCTGAAGAAAATGGTGGCACTGGACTAGGGCGCCCGCTCATTAGTCCCCGAATGTTTGCTTTTCAAACTTCAAAATCTAGTATGCATTTGATTTTCATTTGATATCTCTATGTGTGAGCATTTTCTGTGATTTGTTTGTTTGCTTCCGAATTTGCATAATTAGGGTTTTGAGTATAATTGGGCTTAATTGAACAACTAAATCACACAATTCCAATTTTCCCTACATTCCAACTGACTGAAACCCTGATAGTAGACTTCCTACTTGGCTGAAGTCCTTGAATGTTTGAGGTGAAAGGAGGATTCATACAAATTAACCCTAAACACAAACAAATCCTCTTATATCAATTTTCACCTTAAACACATATATCAATAAGGTATCACTTTCTGAGAGAAAAGCTAATAGAGAATGAAGTAAAGATGGAATATGTGTCTACAAAGGATTAGATTGTAGATATTTTCACAAGGCCTCTACCTATGGATATTATTGAATATCTTAGGGAGAAGTTAGGGGTTATTACCCCTCCTGCTCTAAACTAAGATGCATAGGAAATGAATCAATCCAGTGGTACCCAAAGTCTCATTCCTTGATCTAGATAGATTCTATGAAGGCTACCTCTCAGAGGGAGTAGGTAGATGTTGTTGATATGAGTTCCTGATAAAGAGTAGTAAGGGTTACAGTGTTGTTGACAGGGGGAGTGAAAGAGTAATTCTAGTTTGTTCAGAGTAGTAGTATGCAAGTATGTGCAAGGGAGTGATGTCCTTTGCCATTGATGTCAAAGGGGGAGATAAATCATGTGAAAAACTCAAAGGGAGAAAGAATTCAGATGTGCAAAGAGAAAGGGAGAGAAGTTGATTAATACATAATCTTGTCTTGATGGTGTTATGGTTTTTCACATCAATGTTGCCATCAATGACAAAAGGAGGAGATTGTTGCAAGTATGTGCTAACCAGTGTTGTCATTAATGTTAACATATATGTGTTGTCATTGGTGTTAACTTTGTTCTTGTTTTGATGCATACTTGTGTTGAGTTAGTTTCTTTGTAATGTCTTATATAAGTGTTGAAGATAATGAGAAAGTGTTCCTGATATTGAGTTTCCAAGTGCTTTTGAGAAATTTGCTCTCCTAGTGGAAATAGTGTGTTGTAGAGTATTTTGGCTTGCAGAAGATCAGTACAGTGTTTTTCTCCGTATATCTTGTAGATTGAATATATTTGTCTTTGGTTTGGAAGTTATGTTAAGGGATGTCTATAGTTGCTATGTTTCAAGTTTGAGCCTCTAGTGTGAATATTTGAGTGAGTTTTGTTCACCAAAGTAAAAACTATTTTTCTGAGTATTCAATGGTGATAGGGAGAATGTATTCTGCTCCACATTTCTTTGCATTTAATTTTTATAGTTTGTGATTCTAGAGTTATGTCTAGAATGATGTTATGTGTCTTCAATTCAAATGGTTCATGATTTGGTTCTCCACAAGCGATCTTTTCTTTATGACAGTGGTTGACAATATTGTTTCAGAACTCCAGTTTGAAGAATCTTATCAATAAAGTGTTTGGAGGTTATGTGGAAGTTCTTGGTGATTGTAACATGCTTGTGGATGTCTCTAGATCATGTTTCTACTTTTTGATTGGTCCACAAAGTGTAATTTGGATCGTGATTGAAGCGTGTTCCTAAAGGTCTTAGTGTTAACTCCAATTTTGGCCAACTTGGTTGTTTTCACTACTTGCAATTATGCTCTGAAGTTTGTGGAAGCATGTTGTTGTGTGGAAGATTGCATTTGAGTCCCAACTAAGATGTGGCATGGTCCACATTCATTATTTTTCTTCACATATCTATTTAGGTCCAGACCTATACTAATGTAAGTTTGTATGTTGACCTTGGAGATTGTTCCAATGGTTGATGATTGTAATACTGACCTTGATGTACATTCCAAGGTTGATGAATTGTATAAATACATGTAGTGAAGTCATGAATTATGTATGGATGTGAGATGATGTGAAGGTAAGTGTGAAAAGGAAAAGTAGAGTAGAATAGAGGATATGTATTGCGCTTTAATGGAATTGAACCCTGGCATGGTGTAGATGGTTTTATCTTAGTTCACCCATCTTGGCAGTGAGCCTCTTTCTTTTGTAGTGAGCATTTTGGGTAGTGAGCCTCTAATTTTTGGTATTGCTATTACACGTTATATTGTGAGCTAACACTCACTATGGTTTTTCCCTATTTAGGGTTTTCCACATAAAAATCTGGTGTCTCATGTGTGGTTGTGTTTAAGTTTCTGATTTCATGCTTTCATGGTTAAATCATAATAACAGTGATTAAGTGGTTAAAGTGTTGATGTTTATAAGAAGCAAAGTTTTTGGTTACAACTGATTCAACCCCCCTCTCATTTGTCTTGTGTATTTCAACAGAATCCCCCATCACCACCTACATCCTTGTAGTCGACGCCTTCGAACACCCTAAGCTTCGCCCAAGATTCTTAGTTGCTTCCTAGTTTCAACTCCATGTCACTTCTCATATCAAATCCCAGACACTCATCTGCCACTCTAGACCCTCAATCTGCCACTGATACACATTCGACACCTTTAGGATTCTTGACCTCCACTCATTTTATCTTTGAGCACCACTTCAAAAAACTCATTGCCACTGCCAAAAATACCTTAGGTTTCCACCAGTCTATGTTTTAATTGTAGACCACCTATTTTCTTTGCACCCTTGTCAACCATACATCGCTTGTTGATAGTTCCTTAAACCTCGCCCCCATCCCTGCGGTTTGTGGCCATATTTGTGATCAACGGAGGAGGAAAGGGGCTAGCACCTCCCCTTCCCCTTTTACTTTTTGTTTTTTGGTAGCCCTCAAGCATATGAATGACCAAGGGCTCCATTTGCCCTAACCGCCTAGCTCTAACCACCTCACAGACCGCTGCATGTGACTACTCAGTAGCTAAACCACTAGTGATTATCCTATAGATAGTCATCCTGCCTTCATCCTCCTAGAGCCCTAGGAGGGCATTATTTTTATTTTAATCATAACTTGGTCAAAATAGGTCAGATTTTTCGTGAAACGAGCGATGTTGTGAAGCTAATTCACCCAGCTTCACTATGGTAAAAAAATTCAAGTAACTATGTCATTTTCAGCAAGAATTTTTCAATTAAAGTCAACCTTGCATACAAACTTCAAATGAGCATATCTCTTGCAAATTTTATTAGATTTTAACGAAATTATTTTTCAAACAACTTAGAATTTCATGTACTATCTGATGCTGCTATCCATTTTTCTATGACTAATCATAATTTTTAGATATTTTCCAGATTGTCTATTGCAAGTTTCTTGTCCTCTTTTCATCTTGGTGGTTTCAAAGGGGGTGTTTTACTTTCTATTTTCTGTTTTGCACATTAGGATAGAGGGATTTTAATGATACTGATGTCTGATTTGTAGCATTGTGGCATTCACTGGGAGAAGATTTCTATTGCAAACTACTAACATATTTGTTGTAGGGTTCCATTCATTTATGTGTGTGTGTTTTCTTATTATAGGAACACTTGGTTTGGTGCATAAAATGGACATTGTGTGTGTTTAACTTGGGAAAACTTCCTTTGGTGCATTAAAAAGAACAACAACTTGCATGATCACACTCATTGGGATTAAAGAGAACAACAACTTGCATGATCACACTCATTGGGATTAAAAATAACAACTTGCATATTCTCACTCATTTGGGCTTAAGAAGAATCATTGTTTTCCTTGTCTTGTGACCTTGCTTGTGTTTTGAGGTGTGTATGCTCTTCCCTCACACTTCATGTGATCCTAGGAATCAAAAACACTTCTCAACACTTTCATTGTCACACCACTCATTTAGTTTTCTAAAGGTTAATGAACTCTTGCTAGTGTGATCAAGTAACATGCATATGCTCTCTCCTCACATCTTTGTATTACCTTAGAGATCAAAAGCATTTGCTTGTGTCGATTTTGTATAAACCTTTAGATAGGGCCTTCCTTTGAGACACATCCATATGAAGAACTCATTAGAGACCCAAAGTAGTTTTTCCCTCGAGCCACTATATAAAAAGATTAGGCAAAAGCCAAGTCTAAACTGCCATTAGCCATCGCCATACAATGCCCATCCAAAAGTGAAAGACCCACATTTATGTGAGGTATTTTTAGTACCACTAGTAGGATTGGTCAAAGTCTTAAGTGCCTTGCTAGACACTCCTGAGGTGGTAAGTCCTTGAGTTGTGACTAAAAGCCAAACTAGTTAGACATTGACCCTTATTGATTGAGTTTTATTGGCATCACTCTCGGTGCAAGGGATGCATACCACACCCTAAAATTTACTCACCATATGAACTCCCTTAAGATGAGACGGAAATCCCCGACTTAGCATAAGCTACACGTAGCTTTTCAGGGATAAGGTGATTGGGTTATCCTTCTAGGCTTGGAGGCTCCTATTAGTCCTCTCTTGAAAGACAAAAGTGTACACACCCCCTTTTAGGGTGTTCCTACATTTGCATCGAAGGAAATTCCAAGTAAGTGGGACCGAGCATCATGCCATTGGCCAATGACCTTAGGGATAGGAAGTGTTTTATGCGTGTAAAGTGTCTTCTAATTGTGTTAGACCCATGGAAATTGGAGTGGATAACCCTTGAACATACACATACGTTTACAAAATCTGGACCACTAAAATAGCCAAATTAATTGCCATGTGTTTTCTGTGTTTGATGTATTTTCTCATTTTCCAAACAAACTACCCAAACAAACATAGAAAACTGATTTTAGGCTACAATCAGACAATTCACTGTAATTGTAGGGAGATATTTGAGTACCTATCTTCCTTATCAAACTACAATTGTGTCAACATACCTAAGACTTGCATATTCTATTCAGCCATCCATTTCATTCCCTTAAGTTTAGGTTTCATCCTATAGGTAGGTCATTCCAATACATTGTATTTAGCTCACCTTAGGTTATCATAATTAGCCTTTGTCATCTTAGGAAATCCTCTTCTTTGAGGTTGAGACATAGGAGAAATTGTCTACATATAGTTACAAACTTGGATTGCAAGACCTTGATATCTCTCTCAAACGATCAACCACAATTTGGGCCTAATACTCACAAGCCTAGTTTAGGTCCATCTTTCCAAATCAGCAAGTGAGTCTCAACTCATGAGTCTAGTTTGAGCTCATTAAATCACCATTTCCTTCAACATTGTCATTTCAAGGTCTTGATAAATCCAATTAGTACTTTGATAAGGTCATAGTTCGACATTAGTAGCCTCTTGGATCAAACTTCTCGAAGTTGATACCCATTAGCCTCAAGCATAGATTTAGTCTTGCTCATTGCCTTAGTCTTAGTTACATCCCAAAACATTGGCATAGTGTATGCTCACTTTGTGTCATCAATTTTAGTTGAATTTGCCATCCCCATATTTCATTCGCATAGTGTATTACCAACCTTGGTTACATCCCTATATTCCCAAAAATACCAAAACATAACATAGGGCATAGTCATCTCATATTATCATCCTTAATTGCATTTAGCAAATCTTATCCCAAAAATACCAAAAATATAGTATAGCACATCTTGCATTATCATCCTTTGGTCATACCCATTTCCCACATCTAGCAAGCCTTATATGGTAGAGACACGGTTGCAAAAGAAGAGAAAGGGAGTAGATTCATCTAGTCATCCCTATAGTGATCACATAGGCACAATGAAATTCGGAACCTCCTCTAATGGCATTCCTGAATCTAGCTCTCACATGGAAAACCCCTTTGAAAATTACATTTTGCATGAAACGGAACAAAGGGTTACCCAACAACAGTTAGAGAAAGCATCCCAAGACCCAAGGCTCTTACGAATTTTAGATGAAATGATAGCAACCAATCCCCAAACCTATCTCATGAGACTCTTGCAACATGGCACTAGACTTCCCTCGGGTGTAGATATAAATATGATCATAGGCACACCCTCTAACAATGCAACTCAAGGTCATGACCATGCAACCTCTTCAAATAGCCATTCGAACCCTAGGAAAGAGCATGTCAATATCTCCTTTGGGGAAACATCACATGAGACTATAATGGTCAACATATCCCCTCCTTTTGGAGTCAACAACATGAACACCGTGTCCCAACCCATGAATGGTGAAAATCCCTTTGCTTCTATGAATGCCAACACCTTGGGTCTTAACATGAATGAACAAGGATCCAAGAAACATAGAAAGATACACATTGTGACCTCTCGTACACAAACCCAGGGAACTAACGTTGCATAAAATGCAAATATAAATCTTGGGTCCCAACCACATAACAATGCAAGCATTCCAAATGTAGAACCTTTAGGGAAAAACAACAATGTGCCTAGTTAAGGGGTTGGCTCATCCTATGTCCATTCGAACCCCCTACAACAAAAAGTGGACCCAAACGTCCTCTTCCAAACAAATACCATCCAAAACCAAAACACTAAACCCCACTTTCAATACATTAATCTAAATACCACCTACATTCTGAATGTCCAATATAAAAACACTTCTTTATCACTCGGCCATCCCAACACAAACATCAATCCACTTGTTGCCAACATGGTGTCACAACACACTCCCATCAAAAACATAGGAAACCCCTACCACAATGTGGTTGCAAATGCCGCAAACACATCCTTGACTCCCATGAAATGCATGCCTTAAAGCAACAATTTTCTAGTATGCAAGTATCAGGGACTAAAAAGGCATATTCTATGGAAGACTTGTGCCCATATCCTTTCGATAGGAGCATTTACATGCCTCCTTTTCCACCTAACTTCACCGTACCTAATTTTAACAAGTATAAAGGAAAAGGTAGTCCCATTGAACACGTGAGAAAATTCCACACTACATGCCTAGAAACTGCTTTTGATCACACATACATAATGAGACTATTCCCATGGGGCCTCACGGGTCAAGCACTCGAGTGGTTTGCACACCTTTCGCCAAGAATAAAAACATGGACCGAACTAGCTGATAAGTTCATAGCTCACTTCTTATATAACATTGAAATGGACATAAATGTCGCAACCTTATGTCACATGAAACAAGATGATGGAGAGACCTTCCTCTCTTTCTTTCAAAGATGGAGAAGTATATCTAGTAAATGCCCATGCCACATACTGGAAAATCAGCTAGTTCCAATCTTTGTCGAGAATTTAAACATAGAACTTATGCATCAATTACAAATACATTGTTGCACAACCTTTGGTGAGGTTGTTGAGAAAAGAACTACCATTGAGAAAGCCCTAATCACTAAGGGCACAATCAAGATCTTCAACAAAAATAAAAACAAGACGAACCCTTCCTACGATAAGAGTAAATTATGGTCTAGGAATAAAAATGTCACAAATGATGGGGTTGTAGATGCCAAAGCCACAAATAAAGCTAACCCCATCCTTACACTCAAAGCACCACCACTACCTAATCCACAACCCATTCTGCAACAAATGACAAATGTTATCCAAAACAATGAAAGACATGCTCTACCTAGGACTAATCCTACATGATGAACTTACACACCCTTGCCGGAACCCATCAAATCCATCTTGAAGAATTTGCTACAAGCCCACTTGATTCAACTATCGAAGATGAAACAATACAATCCCGCCTTTAAACCTCCTTCATGGAACGATAACGAATTCTATGAATATCACTTCATAAAAGGACACAAAACCTTGAATTTCTATAAATTGAAAAACATTATATAGTGAGGAGATATATCCTTAGACAATCCACAAGGGACTTCCAATACTGACCACACTATCATTCCACATCTTGGATCTAGACCTCCCTTACAACCTCATCGTTGGTCGACCATGGATCCATGCCATGAAATTTGTACCATCCACTTATCATCAATGCATCAAATTCCCCTACAATGGCATGGAAATCACTATACATGGTGATCCCAATACTTTTCAATATTGCAGTCATCTAAGAGAAGTACCTCAACACCAAGTGCCTGTCAATAGGGGAATACCGCCTCCCATTTCCTCCCACTACATAGTCCCTGCCACTCTTTCAAAGTCCCCCAACACATTCGTTCCCCCGCCGAACCTAAGGTCCGGATCCATGACAAAGGGTGTGGAGAATACAAGATAGAGAGCTCGTATTGCATCAGAAAGCTTCCCTTGTCACCAAAATCCCATAGCAAACCAGCTCCACTCAAACCTAAGAATACTATTCAGGCTACCCCTACCATCTTTACCAAATGGGGTGAACTAAGAAAAGAAGATGTGGATGATGATGTATCCAAGTGGTTCTACAAAGAGGAAGAAGAGGTCAAACATGTACAACTACCTATAGAACAATATGGAAAAGGATACGCGTTTGTAAAACAACAAGGATACGATGGGCACAACAAACTTGGGCCTAACAAGAATGGAAGGATAGAGCCCATACAACGCACCATGTTACCAAAAAACAAAGGGCTAGGGTACACATCATGACAAGTGAAGGCTCCTAGTACTAAGTTGCTTTTGAGTAAGGATGTGAGTACTTCCAAAGATATCGAGACATCAAGGGATCCTCCCAAACCCAAACCTGAATCTTCACAACCTAATCTTCCTGAGGGCTCAACTTGGATTAGTATCTTCTGGGATCCCGATGATACTTCCATTTGCACCTTGACTCTCATATCCCTAAGCTACATGAATGTCGATGATGACCTACCATTAGTCCATCCCCATCTTATTGACTAGGACCAACAAACACCACCAAGCCTCAATTTATTTGAGAATGACGAAGCTATTGCTGAGTTCATGGGACTTAGAGAAGGTATACCACAAGGGGATCATAAGGTTGGTTACATCATGGATCTTGATGACACTACTTACTTCAGAGAGTCCAATCCACCCTTTAGTCACAAAAATGAACAAGAAAAAGAAAAAGGTCTCTAGGTGAAAACTGTAAGGCACCTCTTAACCATAAAAAGTAAAAATAAAGGACATATATGAGGGTGAAAACCTCTTTGAGGCAACCAAAGATTGAGGGTTGGAAGTACTCCCAATCACACAAGAGAGATCACCATTGTTGGTGGAAAAGTTAGTGGAAACAAATATTGGTACAGAAGACAATAAGAACAAGAGAAGCTCGAGTTCAAAGCCTTCTTCTTAGCAAGACAAGTTAATTTCACCTGGTCCTACGTCAACATGCCAGGGCTTGATCCACAACTATTCCTACATCACCTGCCATTGTTGCCAAATGCCAAACTAGTAAAGCAGAAGTGGAGAAAAATGCATCCACAAATAGCGCTATTGGTCAAAGCAGAATTGAAAAAACTACTAGATGTGGGTTTCATTCGGTCAATAGACTATTCGGAATGGGTTTCTAACCTTGTACCAGTAACAAAACCTAACAGCTAAATCAGGATTTGTGAAGATTTTTAAGATCTGAACAAAGCATGTCCAAAAGACGATTTCTCGCTACCAAACATAGAGATCATCGTTGATCTTATAGCAGGATATGAGATGCTCTCACATATGGATGGTTTTTCAGGCTATAATCAGATCAGGATAGCCCCTGAGGATCAGCACAAAACTACTTTCACTTGTCCATGGGGAACATACTACTAGAATGTCATTGCCCTTGGCCTCAAAAATGTCAGAGCTGCATACCAAAGAGCTACGGCGACAATCTTTCATGATTACATGCACACATTCATGGAAGATTATGTGGATGATCTATTGAGTAAATCAATTACAAGGGACACCCACTTGGATGTATTGGGCAAAGCCTTCACATGGCTTGGGGAATATAAGGTCATATGGAACCCTAAGAAATGCATGTTCGGAGTCACTTCAGGCAAACTGTTGGAGCATATCGTCTCTCGATGGGGAATCGAAGTTTATCCCACTAAAGTGAAAGCCATCATAGACATGCCTCCACTAATGAGTCTCAAACAACTACGCAGTTTATAGGGGAAATTATAATCAATCATAAGATTCCTTGCACAACTCACCAACAAATGTCACCTGTTTCAGTACCTAATCTACAAAGGGGTACCCTTCGTATGGACTGAACACTGCCAGGAAGCTTTCCAATAGATCAAATATTATCTGTTGTCACCTTTGGTCCTTATGCCGCTAATTGCAGGAAAACCTTTGATACTGTATATCTCAACTACCCCCTCAACACTGGGGGCACTACTAGCGCAAAATGATGAAAGGAAAGAACAAGTAATCTATTACATCAGCAGGACATTGGTAGGATATGACCTGAATTATAGTCCCATTAAACGCACTTGCCTTGCCGTAGTTTTTGCCACCCAAAAGCAGCGACATTATATGTTGAATCATCAAACAAAGCTAATTGCAAAGATTGACCCCCTGAAGTACCTACTTAAGAAGGTAGCCTTGACAAGACGGTTGGCTAAATGGGTTATGATATTGAGTGAATTTGACATGGAGTATGTTGACCGCAAAGCAATAAAGAGACAAGTGATTGTAGACCAACTGGCAGAGGCACCTACAACAGTGGATCATCCATTGGTCACAGATTTCCCAGATGAATCAATCTTTTCCGTAGAAGTGCCCAAAACATGAACATTATTCTTTGATGGTTTCTACACAAATCATGGCTCAGGGCCTGGCATTCTATTCATCACACCTCAAGGAGATGCTATCCCTAAAGCATTTCAGATAGCCTTTTCTTGTACAAATAATATTGTTGAATATGAGGTATTGCTCACTGGATTACGTATGGCCATCAATTGGAAAATCAAGAAATTACAAGTCTTCGATAATTCACAGCTCGTAATCAAGCAGGTCAATGATGAATATGACACAAAGGATGAAAAAATCATGCCATACAAGAGAATGGTCGATAGCTTTAAACTTTACTTCGACATCATTGTCTTCGATCAGATTCCTAGGGTTTAGAACAGAGGAACTAATGCAATGGCCACAATAGGATCTCTCTTGAATATTCTGAGCAACGCACCTCAATTTAAGTTCTTGGTGGAATAACTATTGATCCCTACCTTTGACATTCCCAAATCTGAGCTAGTGTGTGAAATTGTTGGTCCCACGTCTCCATGGTACAATGACATCTATACCTACTTGCATGATCTAACCCTCCCACTTGACGTATCTTCCAACCAACATAAATCCTTTATATGCCAATCTGCTAAATATGTCATCATCAGTGACACCCTTTACCACCGTGGATTTGACAACACTCTCTTGCGATGTCTCGACATCAAGGAAGCACAAACTGCCTTACACGAGATAAACGAGGGTATATGTAGAGCTCACTCTAGTGGTCCTACTCTAGCTAAGAAAATGATTAGAACTGGATACTACTGGCTACAATGGAGTGAGACACATATCACTTTGCTAAGAAGTGTCTGGTGGCACCCTCAAATTTTGCAAATTTGATGTGTCAATACTCTTTCTAGGTGTTGACAAAGGCTAGGTCGACACGCTGCTCAATCTACCCCGGAGCCCACCTTTGGCAATTAAAATCTTTCAACCCAAGCATCATCTTGCAAATCTAGTTGGTGGAATGTTTTTGTGGCACATATGGTAACATACCTATTCAGTTTCGTGCTCCCGGGATGAAGTTTGATGGGGTATTTAATTATTTTCTGACTGTAACTGAGTTAAATATGGCATTCTGGAGAGTTTCAAATTTTATGATTCCGAGGGCGACCCATTTCTCAATTTGGTCTCAAACCTCTCCAGTTCCAGTTTCATCAAAATCAGAGACCATTTGATGTGGCATTTTAATAAAATTTGATTGCAGTGAACTCATGTGGTAGGTCAGTTTACAAAGCAGATGCCTGAATTTGGTCGACAAAACGAATTATGAGGAAATGGGTTTTCTTGAAATAATTGATAACGGCCTTGTGCAAATTTTCACGGTCGTTAGATGCCTGGTTTGCCCGTGGTGAAAAAAGTCATTTTCCTGGAGAAGGAAATTCAAAAATCGCCTAAGTCTAAAGTTTAAAATGCAAGTAATAAAAATGAAGTATTAAAAAGGCATTTTAAAAAGGTTTTCACGTGATAGAAAAAAGTTAAATATTAAAAGGAAGAAAGCATATTAAACTTTATAGTAAAGTTTACAAAGAAAAAGGAATGATTTTTGGTGCTTATCGCACCATCGCACTTTGCAGCTCCAAACCCCTGCAATGGTGCGAAATGCCCATTGTAGGGCAGTTTTTGCCCTCTTCCCTCTTCTGCAGATGAAAACAATGAATTTCCTTCGCTTATGAGGTCATTTTCAATAAATTTTTGGCAGCTCCAGGCAGATTTTTGTGCAGATTGAAAACTGCAATCACGTTTTTCTATTTCAGGGCAATTTTTGGAGGTGATTTTTTGCTCAAATATGCAATTTTGTGCTCAGAATTCATCCTTGGATCATTCTGAAGGCATTGGGGGAGGTTTTAAACACATTTGCAATGATTTTTGGCTACCAAATGAGTCGAAAACACCCCTATTTCTCAAAAAACGACCCAGAGGTAAATGGCTGAGTGAAAATTAAATTTGGAATGCTGCTGCAATGATGTCTCAGAGGTTGAATGCAATAGTAGAGTTGAAGAAGGAGGTCTCAAGGTCCATATTGCATCCGTGCAAAGGAATTTGGAGTCTAAAGTTGCCGTGCAAAATTGGGAATATCCAGAAAATTGAAAAATGTAAAAATTAAAAGGGGAAAGTTAAATATATTTTATTCATTTATAATTTTTGGCTGCCAGATGAGTGGAAAATGCCCCTGTTTCTCAGAAAATGACCTAGAGGTAATTGACTGAGTGAAAATTAAATTTGGAATGCTATTGCAATGATGTCTTAGAGGTTGAATGCAATAGTGGAGTTGAAGAAGGAGGTCTCAAGGTCCATATTGCATCAGTGCAAAGGAATTTGGAGTCTCCAGCAACTGCCGTGCAAAATTGGGAATATCCAGAAAATTGAAAAATGTAAAAATTAAAAGGGGAAAGTTAAATATATTTTATTCATTTATTCCTCTCCTCTTTTAATGTTAATTATTTTATTCCAAATGTATTTGGAGGCAAAATGAATTGGAAAAAATCTCACCTACCTCCAGAATTTATTAAATTTTAGGGCAACATGCTTTAAGCCTATAAGTGAATTGCTGGGCTTTCATTTTGTGCTAGAAGAGTTTGGAATTTTTGAGGAGTATATGAAATGCAAGTTCTTCTCGGTTGCTTCATCTCTTGTTCTGTAAGTCTATGTGTTGTGTGTTGAATGTATTTATGCATAAATCTTGTTCAATTTCATGTTGATATAAATGAAAAATGCTAAATGCATGTATTCTGTTAATTGTCTCCATGGCTGTGTGTGTTCTTCTTTTGAATCTAATAACTAAGGGTTATATGAGATTCTAGAATATAGGTTTTTTGTATTGCATACTCAACCTTCTACTTCTATTCAAGGAATATATTAAATGTTTTGGGTTAAGTATGGGGAAGAATGTATTGCAGCATAGATATATGTAAGTAGAGTTAACATGATACTCTTTTTTAGGCTGTGTCTGTAAGGCAAATGCTGATTAACCCCTTAAAACTTGATTGTTAGTTAATTTATGCAAATCATTCACACATATTCGTCTATTTGACTCCATGCCTTGGGATAAGCACTGGCTAGAGTTTGTATTGAGTTTATAAGTCAAAACCTAAGTCTTTCTCCCAAGCATAAAACAAAATCAGAACATCATTAGTGAACTTTAGGATTTTTAGGAGTAGGGTTTTAGTTGCATGTTCTCAGATTTAACCAGTGGGATAGTCCAAGAATGTTTCCAGTCTGGGTTTATCTTATAAATCTTGGTGCACATGTGGGAGCATTTTGCCTGAGTTAGTCAAGGATAAATCTTTTTATTGTGAATGAGGGATACCCCCTAGGTGTGGCAGAACCTAAAGTGCAGGGGAGACAAGTGCAAACAATCTCCCATCTTTGTTGGCCAAGTCTCATAGTAAATTTGATCATAAGAAGTGGCAAACATTTAGGGTTTATTGTTTGTTGATTTGGGAAACAACAGTGTCAACAATGTCAAATACACATAGATCTTGTGCATGCACCTGCTCAGGACTTGCAACCGCTGACATCACCTTGGCCCTTGTCTTAGTGGGGACTCGACCTTGTGGAGAAAATCCATCCCACCTCTGCCAATGGCCACAAGTTCATCATCACTGCCACTAAATATTTCAAAAAATGGATCAAGGCAATTCCTATGACATATATTACTGGCAAACAAATTGCTAAGTTCATTCTCAACTACATCATATGCTAGTATGGTGTCCCTCGGTCTATTGTCATGGACAATGGTTGTCCTTTCAAAAATCAGGATGTCTATGAACTCTGTGAAAGATTCCACATCCAACACCGTTTCACCACTCCTTACTATCCCCAAAGTAATGGTCAAGCTGAGGCATCTAACAAGACCATCATCAAGATCCTCAAAAAGACTATCAATGATGTTGGCCGTGACTGGAATATATAACTCAATCTTGTCTTGTGGGCCTACTACACCAACATCCGCACACCCACAGGAGCCACTCCATACTCACTCGTCTATGGTTCTGAGGCCATCCTGCCCATCGAGGTTGATTTACCCTCCCTGAGAGTGTCAATACAATAGTTCATGGATGATGAAGAATACAGTGTATCTAGACTACATGAGCTAGAGCTACTAGATGAAAGGAGACAAAATGCCCAGAAACACTTGCAAGCATATCAAAACCATCTACAAAGTAGTTACAATAGGAGGGTTAAAGTTCGATAGTTCAATATTGTAGACTTGGTCCTAAAGGAAAATCCCAAGAATCAATTGGAATGGGAAAAACTAGGGAAATTTGAACCAAACTAGTTGGTTCCTTATGTTATCACTACTGTATATGGATCTGGTGCATATCAACTAGCCACTCCCAAAGGTGAACCATTGTCAGAGCCAATCTACAGCATGTACCTTCACATATATTACACCTAAGTCAAAAAATCAAAAAGTCAAAAAGTATAAAAAATACAAAAAAAAAGAAGCAAAAAATAGTCCAATAGTGAAAACCACTTCGGTAGCACTGTTGGATAACAAAAACAATAGTAAAGAGAAATAATTCATCCAATAGTGATAACCACTTTGGTGGCACTTTGGATAAGTACCATGGTGAAAACCTAGCAAACAGGGGCCATGTGTAGTCAATCTTGGCTCCATTGTCTACCATCATTCTATCTTGTCTTTTGCTTTCCACACAATCTCTCTCATAATCCATGTCATAATCCGCAATAAACCATATCGTCCTTCTCATGGCCTGAAAATAAGTTGACATGTGGCATCTTCCCTACTTTCCTAACACTTCGTCATCATCACATCCCATCTTGGTAATAACTTTGTCCTATACCTGACTGTGGGCAAATCCTAATCCTAAAAATTGGTATTGGAGGACACCTTCCATATAAACTCAAAAATCCAAAAACATCAAATATTCTCAAAAATCTAAAAACATCAAATATTCTCAAAAATCCAAAAACATCAAATATTTCCAAAAATCTAAAAAACATCAAAAAACTAGAAAAAATCAAATAACTAACCAAAAACCCCAAGCAATAAACCGTGTCAAAACCACTTAGTCGAACTACATTGCCTCTGAGTTTTCACGTAGGTAAGGACATCTTTGATGGGCCCTCGAGGCTTCCCACCCCTAGGTCTTAGGTCACACAAAGTCCAAATGGTCGAACTACATTGTCTCTATGCTTTCACATAGGTAAGGCCATCTGCGATGAGCCCCCGAGACATTAGATTAGTCCCTTAGGGCCCGTTGGGTCAGTCTCACAATAAATGGTCCCTTTGCTACAATAGACACTTTGATTAGATCAAGACAGTTAAATCTTTTACTAGAAATACACAATTGAAACCAATCCCAAAATCAACAAGACAAGCTATCCAATTGGCCAAACCAATCAATCACCTAGTGATGGTCATACGTCACTATCAACTATCCCTATCAACTACCACATGTCTTACAACAGAATGGGGCATAGTCGAAACCAGGCTTGATGCCTTTAACTACATACTTCATTTTTTAGACATCATCAATCATCACATATCAGTCATTGCACACCTTGCGGCATTCTTGAAACCAGACCACATGTCTTATATGAGATGTCGCAATCTTATCGCTTGCCTTATACAGGTGATTGCATTGCCAAAACTAGACTTAACATCTTATATGACACGCTTCCTATCCTGAAACCAGGCCTTACTCATCCATTCACAATCAAACAAAGCAAACATACACACTTGGCAAAAGATCCAAATAGTTGTTGACTCTGTTAAGTCTAGTATGTCTTATCTTTCATTAGATTGGTATTTGGTCTCGTTCTTATGCTTCTCAAGGCAGTCCCTAAGTGATGAAGATAAACGAGGATAGAGAAAGACCTTTTTCTTTGATTTCTATTTGTGGTTTGTCTTGGCAAAATGACTGGGGCAACTAGGTTCCTTGCGTGTGATCGGGATTCCATTGGGTGTAAATTGGGATCATCATATGCATGTGAAAGAATAAATGCTTCCTTGCATAAGGACTCACATACCTCAAGGTTATCTCATCACATGTTCTGACAAGGTACCATGGTTACTCGTTTGAGTCAAGCATCCCTTGTCTATCACATGCATGTTTCACAAAGGACCACAATTTACACTTTGGCCTTTGACTTGCCACTGTGTCTGTAGTCCCTTGACATAATAAGTTCTATGATGACAAGCAAATACTGCAAGTAAGAAGCTCAAAAATATATCAAAGAAAAATCTCACTCCATTCTTCCAGCCAGTCTTCATTCCTCGACCATCTCTCTCTTGCATCTCCATTCCTTCTTTTCATTCCATTATCTTTTCGAGAAATTTCCCAAATTTTTAGAAAATTTGAAAAATTTCCTAAGGGAGCATAAGGCTATCTCGGCCCATCTGGGGCATGCTGGGGCATTTCTGAAGCATATTTTTGAATTTTTCTTTGACACAACTTCAAAATTGACATTGTATCAAAGAGAGGCAAAATGTAGACACCTAAAAATGTCCTCAACTTGCAAATGTCATTTTCACACCAATCTCTTCCAAATTACACATTCAACTATTAATTAAATAATTTTTAATTATTTAATTAATTTATTTTCTCATCTCTGACGTATAATTAAATAAATTTTATTTATTTAATTATTTGTCTAATTTCCTCTAATTTTCCTCTATAAGTAAATAATTAATTTTTAATTATTTAATTATTCATGCTCCGATATTCCCTTTACTCAATTGATTTAAATAAATAAATATTTATTTAAATTATAGCCCTCACCTTAATTAAACAAATATCATTTATTTAATTAAGGGGTTCACATGCATTATCCCACTTCAAATAAATTAAATAAATGGACCAAATTTATTTAATTTAAAAATCCCTCACACCTCATCATATTTTCAAATTTAAAATTCCCTCTTGTCCTTTTGTGAGAGGGAAACCCTAATCAATCCTCACCATTCATTTCCCTCCAAAGTCAACATCAAATCTCAGCTCTTCATTCAACCTTGGTCTTCTATAAAACCACTCCTCCAGCCTTATTTTCACATCTTTGACACTTACAATTTCCTAGCTTCCAAGATTTTGCTAAGTCAACACTTGAGCTTCTCATGATTGTTGCAGGTGTACAAATTTGAGAACATCATAGCAAAGTTGAAGAGAACAATGGAGGGAAGACACAAGTAGCTTAGGAAATTAGTTAGTTTGCTTTATTTGATGTGTTTCTAGGTTATTTGTACTCCATTGAGGAGTTAGGGCTTGCATGAAATGTATTTTGCATGTTCATTTTTTACTCTAGCTTACACCCCTAAATTTTTCATTTCAAATTGTGCTGACAACTCAGACTTCAAATTAGAAATCAAACTTTTACCATTCCCAATTAGCAACATATCATCAACATACAGTGCAATAATGAGAATGTGATCATTATCAAACATGTAATAAACACAATGATCTAATTTCAATCTCAGAAATCTAATACTCAACACAAAAGCATCAAACTTTTGGTACCACATCTTAGGAGACTATTTCAAACCATACAAAGACTTTTTTAACTTGCAAACCATATTTTATTCACCTTTCACCACATAGTGCTCTAGCTATGACATATAGATTTCTTCCTCCAAGACACTATGAAGGAATATTGTCTTCACATCCATCTATTCCACTTCTAGATCATACACTGTTGCAAGAGATAACAAGAACTGAATAGATGTTAGCTTTGCAACGGGAGAGAAAATCTCACCATAATCAATTCCCTCCACTTGAGAATACCCCTTTGCAACCCATTTGGCCTTATATTTCTCAACACTACCATCTGCACCAAATTTCTTTTTGAACACCCATTTGCACCCAACAGGTTTTCGTCCTTTAGGAAAAGGCACCAAGTTCCAAGTTTTATTCTTTTCCAAAGAAGCCATCTCCTCTTCCATGGCCTCCTTCCAGGAATCTGTATCTTTCATTACCATAGCCTCTTCCACAGTTCTAGGCTCATTAGTGTTAGAAATCAAGGCAAAACCACAACTAGAATCAAGCAATGAATAACCAAACCTCTCCGATTGCTTCCTAATCTGTGTAGACCTCCTCAAAAGCTGAGGTGGAAATTCTTCTTCTTCTAAAGTTTCAGAGCTGCTAGAGCTCTCCTCATCATCAGGTCCAATAGGATCTTTCGATTTAGTCGTCTTAGAGATAGTAGGAAGCTAAACCACATCCTCTTTCTTTTCTTTTTCTTCTGGCTGTAGAACAACAGGAGAAGGAGTTACCTCTTTGAAAATAACACTTCTTCTATATAAGAATTTCTCAAACACATGATCCCAAAGCTTGTACCCTTTCACACTGACACTGTAGCCAATGAAGATACACTTAACTACCTTGTTCTCTAGTTTTGATCTCTTCTCCTTAGGCACATGTGCATATGCCTCACAACTAAAAACATGAAGATGTCTCAAAGAAGGCTTCTTACCAGACCACACCTCCATGGGTGTCTTTTCAACAAGCACTGAAGTAGGAGACCTGCTAACCAGGTAGTATGTAGTGTCTATAGATTCAACCCAAAACTTTGTTCGAGGCTAGCTCCACTAAGCATACTCCTAGCCCTCTCCATCAATGTCCTATTCATCCTCTGCAACTCCATTTTTCTGAGGGGTGTATGGAGTTGTCTTATGTATTTCAATCCCATGTTCTTTATAGAACTTCTTGAAATTTGCCGAACAAAACTCACCACCATTGTCAATTCTCAAACACTTAATATTTTTACAAGTTTGACTCTCTATAAAAGCTTTAAACTCTTTGAATTGACTAAAGACTTCAAATTTGCTTCTGAGAAAATAAATCCATGTCCTTGTACTATAATCATCAATGAATGATACAAAATATAAAGATTTCAAAATCAAAGGAACATTCACAAGACCAAACACATCAAAATGAATCAGATCCAACACACCAGAAGACTTGTGAGAACTAGAGTAAAAATGAATGCGGTTTTTCTTTCCATATACACAATGTTCGTAGAAATTGAACTCAAAATTATAATCACTTAACCCCTCGACGAAGTTTTTGTTTTTCAGGGCTCTAAGACCCTTCTCACCAATGTGACCAAGTCTCTCATGCCACAACATTATCTTCAGCAGGAAGTTTCATTTCCAAAGCATTAGCACCCTTGGGTACCTAAAAAGCATGACCATCAGAAGTTGATGCAACACACTTCTTCACTACTGGTGCCAATGGTGAGGATGAATAATCTGAAGCTCTTTTCTTCAAAACAAAATAACTATTGCATTGAACAGTGCATGCATCCAGCTGAAATAGAGTGCCTCTTCGAGTACCCTTAGCAAGCACCATAGCTCCTCTTGTCATCTTGCATCCTTCATTCAAGAAGATAACCTGCACACCCACATCATTCAACTTACTTACATAAAGAAGGTTCCGTGCTAAACCAAGGACATGCAGAATGCCATTTATCCCCTTCACTCATCCCTCAGGGAATCGGATCAAGACTCTTCCATGGCCAATGATCCTTAGGTGAGAGTCATCACCTAAGTACACATTCCCACCATCAAACTCTTCACACTTGGTAAACCAACCTTGATGTGAGGTCATGTGGAAAGAAGTACCAAAGTCTATTAGCCAAACATCTTCCAATGCATGGGTGGCCAAGGAAACAACAAAATCATCACCATCATCTTGAGAATTTTTAGAATCTAAATTAGAGAAGTTTTTCTTCATTTTCTTCTTCTCCTCCTTACACTCCTTTTGAAAGTGCCCAGATTTGCTACAGTTCCAACACAGTGCCTTGGAATTTCTAGGAGAATTAGACCTCCCACGGGATTTGGATATACCCCTTTCTTCTTTATTGTCCTTGTGTTTGGATCTACCACAAACCACAAGAGCCTCCTTAGCCGACTCAGAAGACTTTCTCCACATCTCTTCAAACAACAATGAAGAAACCACTTCATCCATCTTGAAGGTAGTAGTACTACTCCCAATGGTCATGACAAGGTGGTCCCACGAGTCTAGAAAAGAACAAAGCAAGGTCATGCAATGATCCTCCTCATCCATCTTCACACCAATGGAAGTCAACTAAGCAACCAACATGTTAAATTCATTCAAATGATCTACAATAGATCCTCCATCTTCCATCCTTAGAGAATACAACTTATTTCATGGGAATAACTTGTTCACCAGGGATTTAGCCTGATAAACATCTCCAAGCTTCTTCTAAAGATCTTTTACAGTATTCTCTTCATGGGCATTTAACAAGACAAAGTTAGTTAGACAGAGTCTCACAAGACCCTTAGCTTTTTGATCTTTGAGATTCCAATCTTCTTGAGCCATTTCCATTTATTTTGAGCCAGATATAGCTCCCCATAGATCTTGATCCACAAGCATGTCCTCCATTTTGAGTTTCCACAACTCAAAATTACTGACATTAAACTTCTCCAAGTCTATCCTTTCGGATGTTCCTGCCATCTCTTTCCTACAACAAGATCAAAAATTACTCTGCACAAGCTCCCACTCAATCAAAGATCAGTACAAAAAACCCCTATCCAATAATCCTTATCAAAGGTGATCAGGCTCTGATACCAACTGAAAGGAAGCAAGGTACGTGAAAACACTTCCTACACTGAACTAATGAAGGGAATAGTATGCAAATTTTTAGATCCTTATAGTTACAAATATGTGAAACATATAACAGAGAGATTAAACAACATATAAGAAGTAGAATGCAAGAGACACAAGATATACGTGTAAGGAAAGCCAAGATGTGGAAAACAACTTCCCTAATGTTAATTCCTAGGGGACAGTGTAGACGGGTCACTTTTCAAACTAAATAACTCAGATAAGTACACGAGAAAAAACCAAAAAAATAGACAATATTCAGAACGCAGACACACAGTATTACGCGGGAAAACCCTTACGGGTAAAAAACCCACCACCACAGAATAACCCTCTTTATTTCAGTAAACGAAAATTACAAATAAAGAAATCTGCTCAATTGTTCTTCTGTTCAATTCTTTCCTATGTACTAGATCGTTTATTTCATCTACACATTCTGCAAGAAATAAATTGTACAAAAGAATTTCATCATCCCCTCTCACTAATGCCAAAAGATCAGTTTTAACTTCAGTCTGCAAGAGCATCGGTTACCCAACTGTCGCCCTAACTGAATGTATCAACTTCTTCCAGTAACGTTACATTGTAACAGTCGTAACTGCTCATATTTCAGCGAGACGTTTAGTCCCACATGTAGCATGTTGCCGAAGTCACCGCGGTTTATAACCGTCAACAAACCAAAGAGTATTGTTGGCAATTTTGTTGCCGACGATACCAAGCCTTCAAGTCCATCGGCATAACAAACCCCATCGGCCATCAGAGTTTATCTCCCACTGATAAATGGAATCTCCCCGATCACCAAGCTTAACCTCCATCGGAATGACTTTCATCATCAGCGAACAAACCAACGCTTACTCCGACGGCCCTTGTCTCACCGAAGCCTCCACACAACCTTCATCGGAGTGATATTTACCATCGGCCCACTCGATATGCTTTGTTCCAATGAACAATCTCTGGCCGATAGTTCCACCTCCATTGGTATGACATTCAGCATCGGACAAGATCTCAAGAGTCTCACCGAACCCCAGACTCCCGCCGATAGGCATAGGTCATTGGAGTGACTACTCCTATCGGAGTAACTTCACATAGCTCGGCCGATAGGCCTTGTCTTGCCGATGCCACAGAACTGTATCAGAGTGGCTACTCCTATCAGAGTAACTCCACATAGCTCGACCGACAGGTCTTGTCTCGTCGACGATCCGTTGAACTTGAACCCTTTTCAATGGTTCAAAAGTTCAAACGGTTCAAGAAGTTCAATACTCAATGCTTCGTAAGGAGTCGTGTTCACTCAGTCCCTTTGTGTCATTCAATGTGTCACTGAACCTTCCACTTGAACCTCGTAGCGGAGTTCAATGGTTCAAAGAGTTCAAAGGCCTAAGCTAGCCCTTCATTTAATTCACTTTATTCTTTTTTTAGAATGCTTTTGAAATAGCATTCTTCTTCTAGATATGGACAACTTACAAATTTGATTCTTAGTTCTCTTCAAGAATCAGAGGTTCAAGCAGTAAAATTGAGACACTAGTTCTCTTCAATCTCCCACTTGTCGAAGAGATTACTGCTACCTCTTAGTTCTCTTTCTTTTATTGAGAACTATGGGCCCATAGACCCATTTTATCTGAACACCATTTGAACTTGGCTATGTTCACTAGTTTAGTTAAGGCATCCGCAACATTTTCCAAAGTGTCAACTTTTTCCAGCTTCACCTTCCTGTCTTTCACCATGTCACGAACAAAGTGATATTGGACATCAATATGTTTTGTCCTAGCATGAAATGTAGGATTCTTTGCCAAACATATGGCACTTTGACTGTCACAGTGAATTTGTATTTGCCCTACATTAAAACCAACATCAGAGCACAACCTCTTCAACCAAATGGCTTCTTGGCATGCACGAGTAGCTACCATGTACTCTGCCTCCATTGTGGACAAAGCAAATACAGCCTGTCGCTTGCTCATCCAACTAATAGCACCACCATGTAACGTGAACACGTATCCACTGGTGGATCTCTTACTGTCAATGTCCCCTACCCAATCAGAATCAACATATCCCTGAATGCTGATAGATCTCTTAGACCCTTCTGAGTTTCCATGATAGCAAATAGCATAGTCAGAAGTTCCCTTCAAATACCTCATAACTCTTTTCACAGCATTCCAATGTGATCTGCCTGGATTCGCCATAAACTAGCTCAAAACTCCCACTGCTTGGGCAATGTCTGGTCTGGTACAGACCATTGCATACATTAAACTGCCAACATCACTTGCATAAGGTACTCTCTTCATGTCATCAATTTCATTTGAAGATTCTGGACAATCTTCAACAAATAATTTCGTTCCCTGCAAAACTGGAACAACTAACTGTTTAGAATCAGACATATGAAACTTATCAAGAACATTGGTAATATACTTCCTCTGGCTGAGCCAAATTTTTCTCTTAGATCTGTCCCTTTTGATCTCCATTCCCAGAATGTACTTTGCTGCCCCCAGATTTTTCATTTCAAATTTCAAGGACAACTAAGATTTTAATTCTGAGATCATCCCCTTACCATTGCCAATGAACAACATGTCATCCACATATAGTGCAATTATAAGAATCCAATCACCTTCAGTTTTATAATAGACACAATGATCAGATTTAGATCTCACATACCCCAAGGATAAAACATATGTATCAAACTTTTGATACCACATTCTGGGAGACTGTTTCAAACCATAAAGAGACTTCTTAAGTTTACATACCAGATGTTCTTTACCTTTTTCCACAAAATGCTCTGACTGGGACATATAAATTTCTTCTTCAAGGTCTCCATGAAGAAACGTTGTTGTCACATCCATCTGCTCAATTTCAAAATCATATGCTGCTGCAAGTGACAACAGAAATCTAATGGATGTCAGCTTAGCTATAGGAGAAAAGATTTCTCCATAATCAATACCTTCCTTTTGGGAATACCCCTTAGCAACCAGTCTTGCCTTGTACTTATCAATACTACCATCTGGACCATATTTCTTCTTAAATACCCACTTACAGCCTACAGGTTTTCTTCCTTCAGGCAAGGGCACCAGATCCCAAGTTCCATTCTTCTCCAATGATGTCATTTCACTATCCATGGCTTCCAACCAAGAATCTGAATCAGGTAAACTAATAGCTTCTTTCACAGTCCTAGGTTCATCAGTATCAGTAAGTAAAGCATGGGCACAAGTTGAATCAAGTACTGAAAATCCATACCTATCTGGTTGTCTTCTTTCACATGTAGATCTCCTCAAAGGTTGAGGTGCAGGGTCAAGTTCTTGCTCTGGATCAGAATCTGCGGAGCTACTTGAACTCTCATTTGAACCATCTACACTTGGTGCTTGTTGTTCCTCTTTTACAGGGGTCAGAGGAATATTCACAACACTCTTTTCTTTCTTTTCTTCTGTCTTTTCTGGCTGAGGATCAATAACCAATGGTTTCAGCTCTCTGAAAATTACATTCCTGCTGTAGATTACCTTTTCAGTTTCAGGATTCCAAAGCTTGTACCCTTTAATACCAACTCCATAGCCAACAAAGATACATTTAACTTCCTTGTTATCCAACTTAGATCTTTTAACTTCAGGAATATGAACATATGCCTCACAGCCAAAGACTCGAATATGTCTTAGAGAGGGCTTCTTACCAGACCATGCTTCCATAGGTGTTTTATCAACTAATGCTGAAGTGGGAGAACGATTCAACAAGTAACAAGCTGTAGCAACTGCCTCAGCCCAGAACTTCTGTTCAAGACCAGCATAACTCAACATCTTTCTTTCTCCATCAACGATCGATTTAACATTTCAGCAACTCCATTCTGTTGTGGAGTATAAGGTGTAGTTTTATGCCTTTTAATTCCATGGTCTACACAATACTTATCAAAATCCACATTGTAATATTCACCACCGTTATCTGTTCTCAAGCATTTTAGTTTTCTACCAGTCTGATTTTCCACAAGAGTTTTAAATTCTTTAAATCAACTGAACACTTTTGATTTATTTTTCAAAAAATATACAAATGCCCTTCTCAAATAATCATCAATAAACGATACGTAGTATCTTGACTTAGATAAAGAAGGAACATCAACTAGACCAAAAACATCAAAATGCACATAGTCCAGAACACCAGAAGATTTATGAGAGCTAGAGTAAAATGAAACACAGTTTTGCTTTCCATATATACAATGTTCACAGAAATCAAACTCCAGATTACAATCAATCAGCCCATCTACCAGGTTTTTATTTTTCAAGGTTTTTAAACCTTTTTCACCTATGTGACCAAGTCTATGATGCCAGAGCATTATTTTCTCTGCAGGAAGTTTAACTTCCATAGAATTTGCATCATGTGATACAATAGTAGCTTTTCTAGATTTTACAGAGACACTATTACAGCACACTGGTTTAGCATCTAACCTATACAGAGTTCCAATGCATTCACCCTTTGCCAGAACAATAGAACCTCTAGTCATCTTACAGCCACCATTCACAAAAGTAACTTGTACTCCAACATCATTAAGCTTACTAATAGAAAGTAAATTTCGAGCCAGACCTGGTATATGAAGAACTCCATTCATTCCCTTTATTCTTCCATCCGGGAATTGGATTCTGACTCGACCTCGGCCAACAATTTCTAGTGTTGAATCACTAGCCAGGAACACCTTTCCACCAGCATAGGGTTCATACTTAGTGAACCACTCTCTATGAGATGTCATATGAAAAGATGCTCCTGAATCAATCAGCCAAACATCTTCAGAAGCAGGTGTTGCCAGAGCAGCAATGAAAGCATCAGCATCACTATGTGAAGACTCAGAGTCAGAGAAGTTCTTCTTCTTCTTTTTCTCCTCTTTGCAATCTTTCTTGACATGACCTTTCTGCCCACAATTCCAGCATTTCACCTTGGACTTCTTGCCAGGGGATTTTGATTTCCCCTTTGATTTGGACTTAGTCCTCTTGTCCTTCTTCTTGCCTCTTTCCTTTGATCTACCACGAACTGACAAAGCCTCTTTGGCCATTCCAGAAGACTCCCTCCGCATCTCTTCAGACAATAAAGAGGCAACAATAGTTTCTTGTGAAAACATAGTTGTTGTACTTCCAATAGCCATCACCAGATGGTCCCACGAGTCAGGTAAGGAACATAACAGAAGCATACTGCGATCTTCCTCTTCTATTTTTACACCTATAGATGTCAACTGAGCAACAATCGTATTGAATGCACTCAGATGTTCTGCTACAGATGCTCCTTCATCCATCCTTAGAGAATACAATTTCTTTCTGAGGAAAAGTTTATTCACCAAGGACTTGCCCTGATAAATATTATTCAACTTCTTCCACAAATCACTTGCAGTCTTCTCCTCATGGATGTTCAATAGAACAGAGTTAGATAAACTCAATCTTATCAGTCCTTTGGCTTTTCTACCTACCAGCTCCCAATCTTCTTGCTTCATGCCTGTAGGTTGAACTCCAGACACAGCAACCCAAAGATCTCTATAGACTAACATGTCTTCAACCTTAAGTTTCCACAACTCAAAGTTTGTGCCATTGAATTTCTCAATGTCTATTTTGTCTGATGTACTTGCCATCTCTATTTAATTTAAAAATAACTCTCTACAGAACTCCCACACAACAGAATTAACACAAAAAAACCCAAACTACCGACAAGGATAACACAACGGGCCAGGCTCTGATACCACTTGTCAGGAAAGCCAAGATGTGGAAAACAGCTTCCCTAATGTTAATTCCCAGGGGACAGTGTAGACGGGTCACTTTTCAAACTAAATAACTCAGATAAGTACGCGAGAAAAAACCAAAAAAATAGACAATATTCAGAACACAGACACACACTATTACGTGGGAAAACCCTTACAAGTAAAAAACCCACCACCACAGAATAACCCTCTTTATTTTAGTAAACAAAAATTACAAATAAAGAAATCTGCTCAACTGTTCTTTTGTTCAATTCTTTCCTATGTACTAGATCGTTTATTTCATCTACACATTCTGCAAGAAATAAACTGTACAAAAGAATTTCATCATCCCCTCTCACTAATGCCAAAAGATCAGTTTTAACTTCAGTCTGCAAGAGCATCGGTTACCCAACTGTCGCCTTAACTGAATGTATCAACTTCTTGTAGCAACGTTACATTGTAACAGTCGTAACTGCTCATATTTCAGCGAGACGTTTAGTCCCACATGTAGCATGTTGCCGAAGTCACCGCGGTTTATAACCGTCAACGAACCAAAGAGTATCGTCGGCAATTTTGTTGCCGACGATACCAAGCCTTCAAGTCCATCAGCATAACAAACCCCATCGACCATCAGAGTTTATCTCCCACCGATAAACAAAAACTCCCCGATCACCAAGCTTAACCTCCATCGGAATGACTTTCATCATCGGCGAACAAACCAACGCTTACTCCGATGGCCCTTGTCTCACCGAAGCCTCCACACAACCTTCGTCGGAGTGATACTTACCATCGGCCCACTCGATATGCCTTGTTCCAATGAACAATCTTTGGCTGACAGTTCCACCTCCATCGGTATGACATTCAGCATCGGACAAGATCTCAAGAGTCTCACCGAACCCCAGACTCCCGCTGATAGGCATAGGTCATCGGAGTGACTACTCCTATCAGAGTAACTTCACATAGCTCGGCCAATAGGCCTTGTCTCACTGACGCCATAGAACTGTATCGGAGTGGCTACTCCTATCGAAGTAACTCCACATAGCTCGGCCAACAGGTCTTGTCTCGCCGATGATCCGTTGAACTTGAACCCTTTTCAATGGTTCAAAAGTTCAAACGGTTCAAGAAGTTCAATACTCAATGCTTCGTAAGGAGTCGTGTTCACTCAGTTCCTTTGTGTCATTCAATGTGTCACTGAACCTTCCGCTTGAACCTCGTAGTGGAGTTCAATGGTTCAAAGAGTTCAAAGGCCTAAGCTAGCCCTTCATTTAATTCACTTTATTCTTTTTTTAGAATGCTTTTGAAATAGCATTCTTCTTCTAGATATGGACAACTTACAAATTTGATTCCTAGTTCTCTTCAAGAATCAGAGGTTCAAGCAGTAAAATTGAGACACTAGTTCTCTTCAATACGTAGGGAAAACCCCTTATGGGTGAAAAACCCCACACTTCAAAACCTACACGATGTATTATCAAATCTAATGGTGATTACAATACACTTGCAATGCAAGTTCTTTCAAGAGTCTTCAAGATGTCAGTTCTAGAGCAATTCTAGCAACATAACAGTACCTATAAATCAACCACACAACTCCAACTCCAAGCACCTGCATTTATAGAGTTTACAAGGCCAATATGGGAAGCTTCTAGATGTAGCCGTCTAACTTGGCCTCATGGTCAAAATCCAACGCCTTGGGACACTTGTACAACATGCAAGAAACCTCCATTCAAACTTTATAACATGCAAGTTTGACTTTCCCAATGTGGAGTGCTCAAACCAAGAATAGGCTATAACAAATGCTCTTACACATCTTACAACTTGTTACGGAAAAATGTGGAGATATTATCCGTCACAACTCAATATCTTGAAAACTAACATAAAAAAAATAATATTCATTTAAAATACAAAATGGTTTACACATAAGAAATAGATGATAAGATTTGTAAATCCACTAGTGAGTGGAGGATGCATGGAAGAAGCATTTTCCTTAAACTAAGACAGTGGAGGAAGCATTTTCCTTAAACTAAGACAGTGGAGGAGGCAATAGCATTAAACAAAGAGAGTGGAGGATCATGGATTTTTCTATAAATTTGATGGAGAAAGCAAAGGGAGGACACACTGGGCTCTAGTCTGGATTGCTGGAGCTGGAGCAACCTGTAAGAGCCCTCTTTCTTTTCATAGTTTGTTCTTGTCTTTGCAATTTTGTTAATAATTTTATTCTCTTTTAGGATTTTGTTTAACTCTGATTTGTAATCATTCAAGGGAGATTTTGTGCATAAGATTATATTTAAATTTGAAAACATTCAAGGTATAATTTGTGCGTAACTGAGAGACTCTGTGTATCAGTTTTTGTTTTAGGCTTCGGCAATTAGAAGTGGCACACGAAACTTTGACATCTGGCAAAATTCCCTTTTTGTTATGTTAGAAGTCCATACCCTGCGCTAAAACTCTGATTTCAGCACAGGTAGGGAGGACAATGTCAAAGGTTCTAGAATCTGGCTCTACGCCTGCCAATTACCATTGTTTATAAGTTTCTTAGGAATTTTCAACGAACCCATTTCGAACATACCCTGCAATCATGGCATTCAATGAGACTATGTTTCTTTTAGGCTTTTTGTCCAACAAATCAAGTGCATTGTCTATGCTTCCACATTTTGCATGCAGGTCTATCAGCGCACTTGCTTTTACTACATCTGACCCCCCCTTCCATTCTACTTTGATGGATAACCATACCCTGTTCAAAGGATCCCCATTTGGGCATACGCAGGGAGGATTTTGGCAAAGGTTCTAGAATTTTGTTTTACACCTGCCAATTTCATTTACGTGAAAGTTTGATTTTAAAGCCTTATCAACAAATCCGTTATGTGCACATCCTGCAGTCGTTGCAACTCATGGGGCAACATTTCTATGAGGGATTTTGTCAAACAGTGGACGTGCCTTGTCTGTGCCTTTTCATTTTGCACATATGTCTGCCAGAGTATTTTTAATTAGAATATCTAACAAATTTTCCCCTTCCATTATGCTCTAAAAAAAAAAAATTCATACCCTGTTTCCTAAGCGCCCATTTGGTACAGATAGGGAGAACGTTGGAAAAGGTTGTGGACTTGGGTTAACTGCTGACAATTGCAATTGCTTGAAAGTTCTTTTTACCATATTAAAACAAATCCACCTTGTGCATATCCTGAAATCATTGCAACCCATTAGACCATATTTCTTTTAGGCATTTTGTCAAATAGTTCATGTGCTTTGGGCATGCTCTGTACCGGGGTAATTGCAACTGTAACATCTGATGAAAATTGTTCTCCCTTTATTCCTTGATGTATGTCCATGCTCTGTTCCAAAGCTCTCACGTAGATATAGGTAGGAGACATCAACAAATGATGTGGAATTTGGCTTTCTGATCACCGATTTCATTTGCCTGAAAGCTTCTAAAGATTTTTCATTTAATCCATTTTGTGTAGATCGTGCAATCATTTCATTTCATGAGGCGGCATTTTTTTAAGGATTTAGTCAAAATAGATGACCTACCTTGTCTGAGCTTTTCCAATTAACTATATCCTTAAGTATTATAAAATTTGACTAAGATGTTTTGGTCAATAATAGTGTTGCATTACTTGCTTTATGATTTAAAAATTTACAATATTGTTAAGCGCTTAGGTTGAACAACTCTCTCTCTCATACATTTTTCTATTGTTTTGGTATTATGAGATGGCGTTGGAAGAGTATTTGACATTGATATGATCAGGTTGAAGCTAGCAGACTAGTAGTAACAAATAATTGCTAGGAAAAAGAAGTTTAAGACTTGATAAAGTGAAGAAAGCTACCTTGATTTCTAACATTCTATCATATCAACTAATAATTATTTTTAAATATAATGATTGTCTATTGTATCTATTTGTTTAGATGCTTGCTTTTTATGATGTCTATTTTTTAAAATTTAAAGTAATAATATTATAAAGAATGCAAGTCAAAAAGAAATCTGATTTTAAGTTTTAGTTTTACAACTCATAATAGTATAGTACTTGTAAGTTATAAATTCAAAAAATTAACACTCTTGAACTTAAGTGACTCATGTCCAATTTTAACAAATTTTCATGGTGTCAAATGTGCAAAATGGTGGATGTATTCCATACACATAGTAACTGGGATGAACCAACTTGAAGGTTTGCATTTGTTGTTTAACATAAGGGATGCATCGAAGATAATTAAAAGAATAAGATCAAGATATCCAAATTTGAGTAAACTAGATGGATGGTAATTAAGATCAGGATATCCAAATTTGAGTAAACTAGATGGATTGTTATTGGTTTTAAAATAATTAACGATGTTCATCAAACTTAATTACAAAGATGTTAATTGGGTACAAATTATATAGTTAAGTGAGACTTAAGCTTAAGTTAATAAACTTTATAATCAAAGTTCACTTTGATGACCGACGAATCAACATGTTCAAGTACAAATTCGTCATATTATTGGGGAAAAGGAACTCTATAAGGAAGTCAGACCTATGATATTATAAAAGTGTATTCAAGGATTACGAATCTAGAAGAAAATTAAGGACTATTACAGAATACCTTATCTTGCTAGATAGTAATGTGACGAGGGTCTTGTTCTACCTTCTATATCATCCACTTAAATGATATTATATAGCATGTAATAACAAAGTGTGAATGGTAAATAATCTAAATATATTAATTAAGTAATTACAAGTATATGACATTGTGTATAAATATGTTAAGCTATAGTTTTCAACTAGCATAATAAGTGATGTTATATCACAATTATCCTTGTTATAGGATTGAAGTAAGAAGCATAACTAGAAATACACCATGACCATGAATATATAAGTAATTGTCAAACTTTATGGGTATAGATTGAAAACATAGCGATTTGGACCAACTTCAAAGATTTGTCCAATATGACTTATGGAAAGAAGTAAAGCTAGCGTGTTAACTTATTGAGATTCAAAGATCTTAAGTTCTTATCCACGTAAGTCAAATGCTTTTGCAAGAAATTGCTCCTCGTACTATACTATTGGACAATGTTTATTAATTCTTGGTCTTCTACAAAACTAGATCATTATGTACTTGATTGATTAAGATTTTTTCTAGTCTTATGCTTTTGGATCAATTAAGTTAAAGAAAAGTATTGTTATAAGTTCGCATATTATAAATGTGGTCAGAGTTGACCAATCAAGTTGTATAGATGTTTTATGATCCATAAGTAGTTCAATCATAAAAATGATATTTCCAGTAATGATTGTTATAATTGATGCATGTTTGTTAACAATGGAATTAACCAGTTTTATTAAAGTTAGTAAACCCCTTGTTGAGATAACTGTCATAATTTACAACTTTCATTAAGTCCTTGTTGGTTCCAATGAATTGTATCAATTCTTTACTTGTATGAGGAAATAAGATTCCCTTGTTTCTCTCAAGACTAAATCCTTATGTGCATTATTGATAGAATATCCCTTCTAAGTTATGAATGGATGACATTGAACATTTCTAGTACTATTTATTTCGCATAAATAAAGTGATCAAGCATAATTTTTATACTTAACTTGCATCAAGATTCAATGAAGTATCTTTCCTTTACCAATTTATTTATTAGTTTTGATGCAAGTTTTACGTTTCTATTTAGTTAGGTACACTTGTAAAGAAACATCCAAACTCAAAACAAATCGTAGTGTTCGGTATTTATGGTACCTCTGGGTCACGTTTACGGGTAATGCCATTGCGTTGAACCAAGTACCTCGCACCTAACATAGCTGCAACAACGACGTCTGGGCACCGTCCCTCTAAATCGTCGGGGAGAAATAAGGAACATGTCGAAGTTAAATCCATAGGAAGGGAAAATCTCCTCAGATATCTCATTAAAAAGATTAACTAAAAAGAGAGGATGAGTCTATTGAACTTATGATTTACCATGATGCTCATTTGGAAAACACTCCAAGCATATTATCAGAAAATAGGGTTTATTGATACGTGGGTATAGATCGGGGAGGACATGTGAAATGTCAGATAGGGCAACTAGGCTGATCTAGAAACGCTATCTATCATATGCTTTCACCTTGCCCTTGCAGATCGTGGTGAAAGTACTAGGGAATCAGGAATGGACTTAGTCACGATAATTATCTAATTTGGCTTGGGGAAGCAAATTAGATTTCATGGGTAGATACCTCATAGGGATTCCTCCACACTAGGTCTAACTGATAAACACCCCTTTAGGTGTTTGTGGTAGTGGACTAACTTCTGTCCCTGTTTCACCGAGTGGGTGGCAGCTGACGAAGAACTGTCTGGGGCAGGGAAGATCCCTAGAAAGGGCTGGGTACCCGCTCACAGTTACATCAAACATAGTGCAAAATAGAACTACATGTTTACATTCCCCGCGTTAGTCACATCCTAAGGAGGGGGCCTTGATCCCATGGATACAGGGTATGTAGGCAGTCTGGACGGCGAAGGACACCCCCAATACTCAGGTCCCCTGGATGTAGGGTGTCCTACAATTAGCATCGTGATCTTAATTCTCTGAGTAGTGATTACTGAGTTGTGTTAACAGGAGATTGTTAAGTTAATTTTGTGCAGATGAGAAGGATACAATTACTAGAGGAGAAGCAAGCTATCGAAAAAGAATGTAATGCATGACTTAAGGTATGAACTGATCCATTGTTCTTTTAGGTTATCTTCCATAATGTACCTTCTCTCGTAATGTACTTTCTCTTCACTAGATTTAAAATTGGTGATCTTTTAAGAACCTAATGATTCTAGGAAACGAAATTACAATTTTCATCGCATTACTATAGCATACATTAAGCACTTTTGGAAGAATTTCTCATTTCCTACATCTGTCAGATCAAAATTTTTCTTCATTGGTATTTTTGAAATTAGAGTTTAGTGTTATTTGATTTAGGATGAGTCGGGTCCTTACATGTGGTATCAGAGCTTTTGGTTCGGACACTAGGCCTGAAGGTCCGCTAACCTAAAGCATGGTCAGAATTAAGACATAAGACTAATAGTATTCCCCCTCTTGCGATCCAATGATCATCTAGTTAATGATAAACATGGATAGAAACAGGAAAAAAAAATGAGGTCGTAAGTCAACCCTCCCTAGAAGGTGGAGTGGATAGCTTGATGTCAGTAATGGTATGTGTAACGAGACAACAGTAATTGGGTACATGACAACCGTAAGACTGGTGAAGTGAATATCATATTCCGCGGCTAATTCCTCTTGTGGCACATCATAATCTTTTTAGAATGGCATGCCCTGGGTTGTATGGGGTCATATGACTATTCATTTGGACTTTCAATAGAGAAGTGTGATAAGGTTGTTTCAAGTTTTGTGGCGAATGCTTAACGTGACATGGCGATTATCATTGTTCTCGATGTGGTTTGAGACCATTGTACGATTTAGTTATTGGAGCGATAGAAGTCCACCCAGTTTCCATACTCCCCTTAGGTGGTCTTGTTGTAAGGATACACGGTGCTTGTAATGTGCAAATTTTATGAGATTGTTGCATTATTTATTCTTGTGTTAAAGATTTTACTTAAGTGTTAAGCCGCAGTATTTTATTTCTTTATTTAAATTTTGAGATGGTCCTTTTTCCTCAAGGACTTGTTCTTTGTTGAACTTGGGATGTTACAATAGTTGTTGTCTTTGATCTTCACTTCTTCTTGGCTCGTTTTATTGAGGATTTAACTTATTGACTTGTTTCACTTAATCCTTCTTGATTTGAGGCATTTTTAATTTTACAACTGCTGGCATGTGTGGAGTACTGTGACTTCTGTAAAACTGCCATATATAGGTAGGGCCCTGGCAGGTTGTATGGGGGAGTAGGTGACTTGGGGAGATTCTACTGTAAGGATGGGGTTGCAGATGGGACTGGTATGGGATAGTCATAATCCATCCATCCCCTAGATCTATGTGTCTGATTTTTGCATACCTCCCTCTTGGCGGATAACACCTTAAACAAACGCAAGGTATTAGGAAACGTGTGGAGGAGTTCTTGAGAGGGCCCTGAAAACCATCTTTCTCTCTTGGTTACTTGGCACTAAGAAGACCATGATGAAAACCCCTTGTGGGCGTCATGCGTAATCCCTTCTCCATTCATTTTGTATCCCTACACTTGGGGGCAAAACCATATCTCCAAGTATATCCTCCATTCATCTATTGCAACCACTTGACCAGGGACAGTTGATGTCAAAAGTGTCCCTTTGAATCCTTCCCCCAATTGCTCATTTTCCATTTCCTGCTCTGATAGCTCCTTAGCAATATCTTGATTTTCATAAACTTCAGTATCCATAACCTACAAACTATCCCTAGGGAAAACATTCAAGTCCGCTAAAGTGGCCAATTCATTGCCCCGTTCCATTGTGCCCTTATGAAGCTTCTGATTTTCCTTCACCACACCAAGGACTGCCACACCATCATCTTCAATTGATACACAGTTGTGCATCCAGAAACTCTCAAGTTAATTGAGCTACCATTTGTCGATGTCTTCCGAGACCTCTTTGATGTGCACCGTTCAACATCAGATAAAGACCCAGAGGAAGCTAAAATGGACCTAGGAGGTTCTTTACATCAAAAAAGATGTATACGAATCTCCGCATTTCTATATTCCAATTTACGCATAAATTCACAGCTTTCTCTATCCTCTATGCACTCTTTACAAATCTCTGGTTGTGTTCTTAGAGTATGGATTTTACTCATCTTACACTCCTGATCATCAACATTTAAGTCCTCCTCTGTTATTGGCACTTCCTTGTAGCTTCCATAAATCCTTGAGACTATATGATGAGTACTAGAGACAGCTATTGACTTTTGAGAAACTGATGGCATTCATGGACTCCTATTTTGGGAAGCTACTATCAATTTTGGGATGCTATCACTACTTTTAGATAACAAGCCCTAAGGTGGCACCAATTGATGTGACAGTTGTGAAGAGAGATGGATGGAAAGTTTGGAAGAGTTTTTGATAAATCAGCATGTGTAATTGCTAGAATTGTTACCTTTCACATGAATGTTGATGTGTATAATATGATATTAGAATAATGGAAGTCACTGGTACTTAGAAGAATCCCCGGAGTGGATTACTTGTACCCGACTTTGCCGAAACTGAGAAGTCACTGGTACTCAGAAGAATCCCCAGGGTGGATTACTTATACCCGGCTTTGCCGAAACTGAGGTGTGTACAAGTTGATATTGTGTATCCCTGGTTGACATCCTCAGCACAGTTCTTGGGCCGATACTGTGGTCTCCAGGAAGTGACTTATGGATTCGGATTGATCCTGAAGGAGTCAAAAGTCTCTAGCCAGAGCATAATGATTCCTATCCTATTTAGCCCGGTTGGCTATTGTGTTTACTTATTCCGTATTGGATGGAGTATAGGTCCATTTGACCTAGTTCTGTATGAACCTATTTGTTTGTTCTACCCGAATCAAGTAGCGATAAGGTCCGTTTGACCAGTGTAGGCCGTTTGGCCATTATTTTGGAGAACTATGCAAATCACAAAATCAAAAGGTGTAATTCAAAGTTGTTGGAAATAGAAAAAGGAACAGAAGACAGTTTGAAAGAATTGAAAAGGGAGAACAGTAACAAGATTCAAAGAACATGTTAATCAGTTGGAGAAGTCGCTTGTAGCATGCAGAAAAGAAAATGAAAACTTGAAATCTAAGCTTGAACCTTGTGATGTTTTGTGACGTTACAAAAGCTTCTTTAGAAGATGAAAGTGAAGCAAACAGTGTGACTGAACTGCATTTACCAGTTTGCCCAAAGGACAGAAGAGCCCGGTTGGCTTTATTTCAGTATGTTCCGTTTTGGACACTTTAGCCCGGATTGGCTATTTCCTGAGTACTCAGATTGACTACGAGAATATAATTCTTCTAATCTACAGTGGTGCATCATTACTCTTGGATTCTAGCACATGTTGGAGTAAACTTCAAATGTAACAAAATTTTTTGATAATGATCTGGATGACCAAGGGAGAATCTATGAACCTAAAATTTTATTAACCGCACTTTGAAAGTTATTTATCTTTGAATGGAAATTTTTTACAAGTGTTTAGTCTAGTCTCAAAAAAAAAAATTCAAATGAACATTCAACATTTTGGACTCGAGGACAAGTTACAAGGATATGCTCAATCAGGTTTGAACAGTTAAAGATGTTTCTTAAACTCACAATGTCACGATACGACATGGATACTTTATCATTTTAATTACGAACTATAACATCAATGATTAGATGATACAGACAGGATACACTATGATAAACTATTTTCTTGTGGGATGGACTATGAAGGTAGGCAAGCATACTGGACTTTTATATATATGTTCTGACCTTATTTCTAATATGCATCGGGACGATGCATAAATTTAGGGGAGAAGGATGTCACAACTCAATATCTTGAAAACTAACATAAAAAAAATAATATTCATTTAAAATACAAAATGGTTTACACATAAGAAATAGATGATAAGATTTGTAAATCCACTAGTGAGTGGAGGATGCATGGAAGAAGCATTTTCCTTAAACTAAGACAGTGGAGGAAGCATTTTCCTTAAACTAAGACAGTGGAGGAGGCAATAGCATTAAACAAAGAGAGTGGAGGATCATGAATTTTTCTATAAATTTGATGGAGAAAGCAAAGGGAGGACACACTTGGCTCTAGTCTGGATTGCTGGAGCTGGAGCAACCTGTAAGAGCCCTCTTTCTTTTCATAGTTTGTTCTTGTCTTTGCAATTTTGTTAATAATTTTATTCTCTTTTAGATTTTGTTTAACTATGATTTGTAATCATTCAAGGGAGATTTTGTGCATGAGATTATATGTAAATTTGAAAACATTCAAGGTATAATTTGTGCGTAACTGAGAGACTCTGTGTATCAGTTTTTGTTTTAGGCTTCGGCAATTAGAAGTGGCATACAAAACTTTGACATCTGGCAAAATTCCCCTTTTTGTTATGTTAGAAGTCCATACCCTGCGCCAAAACTCTGATTTCGGCACAGGTAGGGAGGACAATGTCAAAGGTTCTGGAATCTGGGTCTACGCCTGCCAATTACCATTGTTTATAAGTTTCTTAGGAATTTTCAATGAACCCATTTCGAACATACCCTGCAATCATGGCATTCAATGAGACTATGTTTCTTTTAGGCTTTTTGTCCAACAAATCGAGTGCATTGTCTATGCTTCCACATTTTGCACGCAGGTCTATCAGCACTTGCTATTACTACATCTGACCCCCCCCTTCCATTCTAATTTGATGGATAACCATACCCTGTTCAAAGGCTCCCCATTTGGGCATACACAGGGAGGATTTTGGCAAAGGTTCTAGAATTTTGTTTTACACCTGCCAATTTCATTTACGTGAAAGTTTGATTTTAAAGCCTTATCAACAAATACGTTATGTGCACATCCTACAGTCGTTGCAACTCATGGGGCAACATTTCTATGAGGGATTTTGTCAAACAGTGGACGTGCCTTGTCTGTGCCTTTTCATTTTGCACATATGTCTGCCAGAGTTTTTTTAATTAGAATATCTAACAAATTTTCCCCTTCCATTATGCTCTAATAAAAAAAAAAATTCATACCCTATTTTCTAAGCGCCCATTTGGTACAGACAGGGAGAACGTTGGAAAAGGTTGTGGACTTGGGTTAACTGCTGACAATTGCAATTGCTTGAAAGTTCTTTTTACCGTATTAAAACAAATCCACCTTGTGCATATCCTGAAATCGTTGCAACCCATTAGACCATATTTCTTTTAGGCATTTTGTCAAACAGTTCATGTGCTTTGGGCATGCTCTGTACTGAGGTAATTGCAACTGTAACATCTGATGAAATTTGTTCTCCCTTTATTCCTTGATGTATGTCCATGCTCTGTTCCAAAGCTCTCACGTAGATATAGGCAGGAGACATCAACAAATGATGTGGAATTTGGCTTTCTGATCACCGATTTCATTTGCCTGAAAGCTTCTAAAGATTTTTCATTTAATCCATTTTGAGTAGATCGTGCAATCATTTCATTTCATGAGGCAGCATTTTTTTAAGGATTTAGTCAAAATAGATGACCTACCTTGTCTGAGCTTTTCCAATTAACTATATCCTTAAGTATTATAAAATTTGACTGAGATGTTTTGGTCAATAATAGTGTTGCATTACTTGCTTTATGATTTAAAAATTTACAATATTGTTAAGCGCTTAGGTTGAACAACTCTCTCTCTCTCTCGTACATTTTTCTATTGTTTTGGTATTATGAGATGGCGTTGGAAGAGGATTTGACATTGATATGATCAGGTTGAAGCTAGCAGACTAGCAGTAACAAATAATTGCTAGGAAAAAGAAGTTTAAGACTTGATAAAGTGAAGAAAGCTACCTTGATTTCTAACATTCTATCATATCAACTAATAATTATTTTTAAATATAATGATTGTCTATTGTATCTATTTGTTTAGATGCTTGCTTTTTATGATGTCTATTTTTTAAAATTTAAAGTAATAATATTATAAAGAATGCAAGTCAAAAAGAAATCTGATTTTAAGTTTTAGTTTTACAACTCATAATAGTATAGTACTTGTAAGTTATAAATTCAAAAAATTAACCCTCTTAAACTTAAGTGACTCATGTCGAATTTTAACAAATTTTCATGGTGTCAAATGTGCAAAATGGTGGATGTATTCCATACACATAGTAACTGGGATGAACCAACTTGAAGGTTTGCATTTGTTGTTTAACATAAGGGATGCATCGAAGATAATTAAAAGAATAAGATCAAGATATCCAAATTTGAGTAAACTAGATGGATGGTAATTAAGATCAGGATATCCAAATTTGAGTAAACTAGATGGATGGTTATTGGTTTTAAAATAATTAACGATGTTCATCAAACTTAATTACAAAGATGTTAATTAGGTATAAATTATATAGTTAAGCGAGACTTAAGCTTAAGTTAATAAACTTTATAATCAAAGTTCATTTTGATGACCGATGAATCAACATGTTCAACTACAAATTCGTCATAATATTGGGGAAAAGGAACTCTATAAGGAAGTCAGACCTATGATATTATAAAAGTGTATTCAAGGATTACGAATCTAGAAGAAAATTAAGAACTATTACGGAATACCTTATCTTGCTAAATAGTAATGTGACAAGGGTCTTGTTATACCTTCTATATCATCCACTTAAATGATATTATATAGCATGTAATAACAAAGTGTGAATGGTAAATAATCTAAATATATTAATTAAGTAATTACAAGTATATGACATTGTGTATAAATATGTTAAGCTATAGTTTTCAACTAGCATAATAAGTGATGTTATATCACAATTATCCTTGTTATAGGATTGAAGTAAGAAGCATAACTAGAAATACACCATGAACATGAATATATAAGTAATTGTCAAACTTTATGGGTATAGATTGAAAACATAGCGATTTGGACCAACTTCAAAGATTTGTCCAATATGACTTATGGAAAGAAGTAAAGCTAGCATGTTAACTTATTGAGATTCAAAGATCTTAAGTTCTTATCCACATAAGTCAAATGCTTTTTCAAGAAATTGCTCCTCGTACTATACTATTGGACAATGTTTATTAATTCTTGGTCTTCTACAAAACTAGATCATTATGTACTTGATTGATTAAGTGTTTTTCTAGTCTTATGCTTTTGGATCAATTAAGTTAAAGAAAAGTATTGTTATAAGTTCGCATATTATAAATGTGGTCAGAGTTGACCAATCAAGTTGTATAGATGTTTTATGATCCATAAGTAGTTCAATCATAAAAATGATATTTCCAGTAATGATTGTTATAATTGATGCATGTTTGTTAACAATGGAATTAACCAGTTTTATTAAAGTTAGTAAACCCCTTGTTGAGATAACTGTCATAATTTACAACTTTCATTCTGTCCTCGTTGGTTCCAATGAATTGTATCAATTCTTTACTTGTATGAGGAAATAAGATTCCCTTGTTTCTCTCAAGACTAAATCCTTATGTGCATTATTGATAGAATATCCCTTCTAAGTTATGAATGGATGACATTGAACATTTCTAGTACTATTTATTTCGCATAAATAAAGTGATCAAGCATAATTTTTATACTTAACTTGCATCAAGATTCAATGAAGTATCTTTCCTTTACCAATTTATTTATTAGTTTTGATGCAAGTTTTACGTTTCTACTTAGTTAGGTACACTTGTAAAGAAACGTCCAAACTCAAAACAAATCGTAGTGTTCGGTATTTATGGTACCTCTGGGTCACGTTTATGGGTAATGCTGTCGCGTTGAACCAAGTACCTTTCGCCTAACATAGCTGCAACAATGACGTCTGGGCACCGTCCCTCTAAATCGTCGGGGAGAAATAAGGAACATGTCGAAGTTAAATCTGCAGGAAGGGAAAATCTCCTCAAATATCTCATTAAAAAGATTAACTAAAAAGAGAGGATGAGTCTATTGAACTTATGATTTACCATGATGCTCATTTGGAAAACACTCCAAGCATATTATTGGAAAATAGGGTTTATTGATACGTGGGTATAGATCGGGGAGGACATGTGAAATGTCAGATAGGGCAACTAGGCTGATCTAGAAACGCTATCTGTCATATGCTTTCACCTTGCCCTTGCAGATCGTGGTGAAAGTACTAGGGAATCAGGAACGGACTTAGTCACGATAATTATCTAAGTTGGCTTGGGGAAGAAAATTAGATTTCATGGGTAGATACCTTATAGGGATTCCTCCACACTAGGTCTAACTGACAAACACCCCTTTAGGTGTTTGTAGTAGTGGACTAACTTCCGTCCATGTTTCACCGAGTGGGTGGCAGCCGACGAAGAACTGTCTGGGGCAGGGAAGATCCCTAGAAAGGGTTGGGTACCCGCTCATAGTTACATCAAACATAGTGCAAATTAGAACTACATGTTCGCATTCCCCGCGTTAGTCACATCCTAAGGAGGGGGCCTTGATCCCGTGGATACAGGGTATGTAGGCAGTCTGGACGGCGAAGGACACCCCCAGTACTTAGGTCCCCTGGATGTAGGGTGTCCTACAATTAGCATCGTGATCTTAATTCTCTGAGTAGTGATTACTGAGTTGTGTTAATAGGAGATTGTTAGTTAATTTTGTGCAGATGAGAAGGATACAGTTACTAGAGGAGAAGCAAGCTATCGAAAAAGAATGTAATGCATGACTTAAGGTATGAATTGATCCGTTGTTCTTTTAGGTTATCTTCCATAATGTACCTTCTCTCATAATGTACTTTCTCTTCACTAGATTTAAAATTGGTGATCTTTTAAGAACCTGATGATTCTAGGAAATGAAATTACAATTTTCATCGCATTACTATAGCATACATTAAGCACTTTTGGAAGAATTTCTCATTTCCTACATCTGTCAGATCAAAATTTTTCTTCATTGGTATTTTTGAAATCAGAGTTTAGTGTGTTGCCAGTATGAGGTGAACCAGTGTTGTCATTGATGTCAACATACTCATATTGCATTGACAAGAAGGATTCAATGAGCAGTGTGCTGAGGATATTGAGAAAATTAGCCTCAGTCAGGAACAGTGAAGAACAGTGATAAGAAGAAGGCAAATGTATTGTATAGGATGCGAACCGGAGGATGCGGATTAAAGGGTTTGTAGATATGAGTCTTGAGATGCTTCAGTTAAGATTTCAAAGGTCCACATGAAGATCTGAAGGAGTTGTGGCTGTCGGTGTGGAACCGGTTCCGGCAAGTGTTCAGAGGTGACAGAGGATCACAGAAAGGTCCGGTGAGGTCCAGAATTGTATAATCCTAATCTGCGGATTGGAAGGAGTGTTTGGGATGTCCTTTTGATATGTCATCTCTAGTTGTGTATGATTTTGAGGTCTAAAAGTGCCTTTTGCATTGTGACAGCGGCGACAGACTGTGTTCTTGAAGTTCCGGATGAGGAAGAGAAGAGATTCCAGTAAGTAGAGGAAGTGCGGATGTACCTGGCCATTCAGGCAGTCTTGTGAAGGTTCTTGGATCATGATGAGGTTGTGTTGTTGGTCTGGATTGATGGTAGAGCCCGGAATTGAAGTTATTCTTCCGGATGAAGTTCTTGTTCCGACTAGCCGACTGGATGAGTTGTTCATCCTACGAATGTTCTTGTGATGGCCGACCGGATGTGTTATTCATCTTGCGGATATTCTTGTGGTTGATTGCCGACTTAGATGATTGTTCCTAAGTCGATGTCTTGTATAAATAAAGGTTTGTGAGTTCATTTAGGAGTGTGGATTGTGTGGAGAAGTATGGTGTAGCGAAGAGAAGTGTGAAAGGCAGAGCAGGGGTTTTTGAGCTTAAATGGAACTGATTCGGACATAGTAAAGATGTCATTCTCCAGTTCAAGATTGTGATTCTTATCACTTTGTAGACAGTGTGTCTCCTTGTAGGCAGTGGGCCTCTTTGTGAGCAGTGTGCTCGGGCAGTGAGCCCTAATTGGCAAGTGCCATTCTTTTTCTTATTCTTCTAACATAGAATAATCCTTGGGTTAATCACCCCGTGGTTTTTCCCTTAACCGGGTTTTCCACGTCAAAATCTTGGTGTTCAATGTGTTGATGTTTATCTACTCTTATGTTTGTGCATTATGCTTTCATGGATGATTAATTGATATACTGTTAACTAACAAGAAGAATCAAGTATTTAAAATAGAGCAGGTTTTTATACAACTGATTCACCCCCCCCCCCTCTCAGTTGTATGCCCTAGATCCAACATAGTGTTATTTGATTTAGGACGAGTCGGGTCCTTACAATATCAATAATCAATAATAACCCAATAACTCAATAGAAATTGAAATAATTAAGATTCCAACACAAAGAACAATACCTTACAAACCTTATTACTTCGTGGCTTCCATTGTTCACCTATCTCAAATTGATCTTTCATATGAATGAAGCCCTCAGAAGGTGCACTTCCTTGTTTTTTTCTTCAAGATGACAATACAGAACGACTATGATAGTTCTTGTAATGAAGAGGATCTTCAATACAAATGATAATGGTGATCGCAAGCTATGGCTTTGGTTTGCTTCCAAAGGCACGCTGTGATTCCTACAGAGTAAGTTTACTAAAAGCTTGGATGATTGAAATGGAGGAAAATGGGTTGTACTTATAGACTTGTGAGAGAGAAGATCAACAATATAGAATGAATAAGAAGATCAACAGTTGAAGAAATTTGAGAGGATGTGCGCGAATAGGAAGAGGACAAGTTTCCTTCTCCTTCATGCAACAAGAGGAGTTAACATAATAGAATGAAGAGTTAACTGAATTGATTAATTAGTTAATAGAAAAGACTAACTAATTAACTGATTTGATTTATGAGTTAACTAATTGGAACTGGAGGATAAATAGGACATGTGGGTGAGGGAACAATTAATTAAATATTAAAATATTTAATTGCATGTGCACATGGACTAATTGAATTATTTTTGGTGTTAATTCAATTTTTAGAAGAAATAGATAACTTAAATAAATGTTTGGATTTATTTAAATATAGAGGATGGTTTAGGTTTAGAAGAATTTAGATAATTTAAATAAATGTTTGGATTTATTTAAATATAGAGGATGGTTTAAGTTTAGAAGAACTAATTAAATAATTGGACATTATTTAATTTAGAGTGACTTTAGAAGAATTTTGGAAGATTTAATTAAATAAATGATTTCATTTAATTTTGTGGAGGAATGTGAATCAAATAAATAAATTGATTTATTTATTTATTGATAGAGGAATTAGAATGAAATAAATATTACAAATATTTAATTAGACAGAGTCGTGTCATTTTTAAGTGTATACATTTTGCCCCTCTTTGATGCAATGTGTTTTATCACGTTGTTTCAAAGAATAGGAAATTTTGATAATGATACATGCCCAAGTTTGCCCCTGGTACATGTTTAACGACAGTAGGATTTTTGCCCCTCTTTCATGCAACATGTTTTATCACGTTGTTTCAAAGAATAGGAATTTTTTATAATGATACATGCCCCAGTTTGCTCCTGGTACAAGTTTAACGATGGTAGGATGCCCCCTCGAGAGATTGGACGGGAAGAAAATTTTGAGGATGTGAGACAGACAATCTCACGATGAAGAAGGTGAAAGAACACACGAAATGGTGGGGAAAAAAGTTAGGGTAAAGAAAGAGCTGAAATGATAAGCTATGCAAGATAAAATGATAACACACACAAGCAAGAAAGAAAGTATGCACAAATGATACAAGAACAAACAAGGTATTGCCCCTGTCCAGCTATAAACCAATGTTTAATCAATAATGATTGATGATAGTGTTTTTCATTGTGGGGAGTGATATATCCCTAGATCAACACGATAGGCATGGGAAAGATATATCCCACTGATAATTATGATTGATTGAGTTGGTTTACGACCAAATTAGGATCAAGACCACTATTGTGATTGGATAATTTGACAAGATTGACTTGACTCGATTGGTATGGATTAAGGATGGACTTCCATTTGGATCATTGCTTGGATTGATTGGACAAGGATGAATGGATTATATGGATAACTAGAAGATACAATTCGATAAATTGTCAAAAAGGACTTGGATCTTTTGACACTTGGAAAAGGTTTACTCAATCGATGTAGAAGAGATTTGATGAAAGATACAATGATAGATAGAAATTTGAATGATAGAAGAAAATGCGAATGAAGGAATCACAAGCTTTTATTTGCAAACATTGGCATATTATTTTACAGATGGTATACGGAATGTAGTTTGATACGGATCGATGTGGATATTTTTCATCTTGATATTGCAAGTACTTTGAAGTGCTTTGTTTCATCATTACGCAATTTTTTTGTTATTTTTGTGCTTTCAAATGTTGTAAGAAAATACAAGCATCGAGGTATAATTAACCAAGATGACCTAAGTATTGCTTACATGGATTTTGATATAGCAAGCTAATACAAGCATCTAGTCAAAATTGAATCTAGATGACCTGAGTATTTCTTGCGTGTAAACAGACAAGGATTACACCTATTTCATGTTTAGACCTCTGATGTCCTCGATGATCATTATGTTGATCATGTCTTTAGACAAGGATTCACATTACTAAAGATAAATCCACAAGCAGCAAACAAAGAAAATAATCATGCCCCCATCATAGCATCTCTAGTTTTTAGGCATCCTTGAGTAGCATAGGAAACATGATAACAAAAATCAAGACTCTGTAATTTAACCCGCTCACAAACACAAAACACTCTTGCATTAGATGTGTTTTCTTGCCATAATTGAGATAAAATCATTTTGAGTGTTTAGGTACTTGTTTGTTTTGCCTTGGATAGGTTGATGTTTTGCGTCAAAATTGCTATTTGGAAGCATGCTTTGTTGCGCGTGCGTGTCTAGTGAAAGGTATCACAATCCTTATTGGTGTCCTCTTAGAACATGTGGTACTATAGAATCCAACTCTGCAACCAGGTTGAGGACTTTCCCCCAGTCAGGTAAAGGATCAACTTATTATGGAAGAAAGGCTGTGAGACGCTCATGGAAGACTCGATGGGACGATCCCTAAGGGACTGACCTAGTGCGTCGGGGACTCATTGATAAATGGCCTTGCATACGTGATGACACAGAGGCAACGTAGTTTAGGGCGAAGCCTATGGACCTAAGACCTAGGCGATGGTAGATTGGATGGACAAAGGGATGGGATGGATGGGGAAGAAGCCTTGGGGGCGCATCGGTGTAAGATGGCCTTGCCTACGTGAAAATGTGAGGTGATGTAGTTCAGGACTACTAGATACTGACGATGGACCCTATGACAGGCTAACACTGTGGATAGGATACTGGATAAGCCTTAGGTAATAAGGCAAAAAAGTTGACAGAGTATCAAGTCATGATAGGTTATCATTAGGTGGTGTTATATTGTGAAATGGATATGATCAGATGGTGGATAACGATAGGCAACATGTAATTTCCATTGAATGCCACGAGATGCGACATTGAACTTTATTGCTTTGAGACATTTTACGATTTTGGCATGAATGCAATGTGGAACAAACAAAATGATTGCTCTTAAATATGATTTTTTATTCAGGGGATGGCGGGTTGTCTTGATATAAGAGACCTATTCAAGGCTGTGAGATGAGTTTTAGGGAAAACTAAAGTGGGGAGTGAGATGAATTATGGAGTATTTCTAATTTCTAGGCGCCAAAGGCTAAACATTGATCCTCATCTAGATAAGACAATCTGACAAGCTTTCAACTTAGACAAGTAACAAATTTTATTGATGTTTGCGAGACTTAGATCATAGATGGCAAGCAAGATAGACCCGGGCTAAAGGATATTCGAGAAAGAACAAGGGTCCCTAGATAGAAGATGATCCTAGAGACTACTAGACTTGTCAATTTAGCTCAGCTAGTGCGTGTGTGTGCTTGGTACCTTTCTTTCTTTGTTAGAATGTCACTCTTGAGGCTTCAAGTTTAGACTGATCTCCACCCAAGAGTATGGACATTCAACAATCTTCTCTCTTTCACTCATTTTTTTGTATCTCTCTTGTTTTTCTTTTTCACTCTCTTTTTTTTTGTATTTTCCTCACTTGACCTTTTCTCATTTTTTGGATTTTGATTTTCCAAGAAATGAATGTGTTTAGGAACTTTGATATGCAATACTTTGATCTCTCCATTTTCACTTTTTGACACTCTTATTTTGATCACTCATTTTTTTATTCACTTGTATCTTAGATTGCTTCCTTCAGAGTTTTGATCTTCCTGATATTTGTGGCCAATAAAGATAAGGGACTGAGCGCCACCTAAAGTTTCATAATCCGATCGGACTTCTCGACTACTAGGGAAGAAACGATAAGGTCTACTTGCAAGCTTCCTTTGAACATTGTAGGTTTGAATACTGACTCTGTTTAGATGTGCAATTTGACTTGTTAAGACTGGAATCAGTGTAAAGCTAAGAGCTAGGCTTTTATTAGAATCACTGGGAATAAAGGGGGATAATGGCAATCTGTGGAAAATAAGGGATCTCCAAGTCCTGAAAGGATAACGTATATCCAGAAAACCCAAGGCACCTTACTGCAAGGAAATAACATAAGAGCACATCACTGCCAAGAATGCAAGATGAACAGAATGATACAGGAATGCAAGAAAATTGCTTTTTTGACACTTTTGAAGGTTTTACATTTTTTTTGTGTTTTCTATGTTTTTACGATTTTTTTTAATTTTTTTGGTCTTTTAGACATAATACTTCCTGAGGTGAAAGGCATTGACCGCTTTGCCAAATTATTCTCCCTCCATCGTGTACAAGAGATAAGTACCATTTCTGATATCTTCTTTAACCATGTAGGGGCCTTCCAGTCTTATGAAAAGACTCTTTTTGTCTCTTTTTCTTATTTTTCGTGCTACCTCTTCTCAAGACCAATTCTCTGATTCTGTAGGGTTCATCATTTGAATCCATCGGTCCCACCTCAGTGGTTTCCCTTGGATTTGTGAGACGCAGTAAATCCTAAAAGGCATGTTGATGGGAGGGCATCCAATACAGGACTCCTTCACATTTGAGTAATTCTATCAACAGATTGAATTGTTCTTGCATGTAGATTTTTATTTCAAGTCTCTCTTGGAATATTTGTAAGAATTGGAATAGTTCAAGAGGGGTTTGCAACTCCCTTTGTTCGTTAGGAGGGAGAAAGCCTATACTCGTCCTCCCATTGGGCTCTGGCCTTAAGTCCATGGCATATCCTATGTAACTATGTGGGAGTTCAAAGATGACAGGGTCATCAATACCGACTATCACTCACATCTTCCATTCTGTGTGAGAGGCCTTCACTTTCTTCGTCCTCATCGAGAAGTCTTTCGACTAGTTTGATTTGCACCTGAGGTGCTTCCCATTCACTGAGTTCATTTGATTGAATCAAGGTAGAGGTGGTTGGTTCGTTTCAAGGTTTGGATACCATGAACATCCTTGGTAGCATTTCGATGACATTGGTTGATTCATTAGCAATAGAATGTGTTTCTTCCATGGGCATTACTAGTTCAGACAATCTTATTTTCTCTAGTGTGTCAAGGATGCGTGACTCATTTAACGGTGATAATGGTGTGTAACCTTCTGATATGTCTTCCTCAGCATTTGAGAAAGCATGTGGGTCTACATCTCTCAGATCTAATGTGGTGGTTTCAAACATTAGGTCTTCAGTTCTATGTGGTTTCTCTCCTATACAAGGGAAGAGTTTGGAAGTCTCTTGGATGTCGATCATGAGTACCTCTAAGGGGGATTGGAGTGGCTAATCCTATTCAATCAATTCCATGATCTTGATAGTCTTATCCTTGGGAACCATTTCCCTCTATTTTGGTAATGTCTTGTCTTCCAGAGTTTTAATTTCTGCAGTGTTTGTGGTCTTTATTATGTTGAAAGGTTCTGGATCCCCCTTGGTGACATATATTTTCCTTAAATGCAGGAATCGAGCTTCTTGAAATAATGTGGAGGGTACATCTTTCATCCTGTGTATCCATGGTCTTCCAAGGATCAATTATATCCCGTGTCTTTGTCAATGATGTAGAATGTGGTAGCAATGGTCTTAGGTCCCAAGGTTACTGGGAGGGTATATTAGAAATTAATCTTTACTTAGTGAAGATTATTTTATATTTCTGTATTTTATTAATTTGGTGTTTTATCCCCACATGTCGAATAACACCTCTTTTATTCCTTCTATAGGAATAATCTATTTTGGTAGATTCCTCCTTAAGAGGAAACATGTGGCACACACCTTATGCAAGGTGGTATATGGGAGTTATGCATAACTCCATTCTTCACCTCTATTTAAGAGGTGTCCTTCTCTCTTTCTACATATATTCTTCATGGATATCTTCTTCTTCTTCTTCTCATTTCTCTCATTGAGAAACTTCTCAAATATCTATGTAATCTCTCATTTTTGGCTTCTTGCCACTTGCATATTCACAAGGGGTTTTTCTTTGCTTTTCCCCCTTCACAATCTTGGTGTTGGTCTCTCCTGGTACAACTTACAATTTGGTATTTCTCTTGTGTTTGTTTAATTGCTTTGCATGTTTGATTAGTACTTTTGATCCTGCAATTTCCCTTTATAAGGTAATCTTGCCGATGGTGGTGGTCTGCAGATTATCATACCCACGTAGAGTATCTCGTAAAGCGGTGATGTTAGTGTGTCTATAGCCCATCCTATCGAATATGGAGAAAGGAACTATGTTAACTGCTGCTCCATTATCGATTAAGGTCCGTTTGATACATGTGTCATAGATCCACACTTGCAGGTATAACGCAGGGTTTCCTTGTTTTGTTAATTCTACCTCAGAAGGTATCTGCCGTAAGCCAAAAAAGAACCCTAGATCTTCGATTTCTTAGGTTGGTGGGTTGATGGTATAGTCTGCATGCTTTAGATTGTACTCTTGACATAGATCTTGATTTCCTTGCAGGGAAGTGGAAGTGGGAGACTCTTGGATAAGTTTGGTGGCTTTTAGGTGGTTGACAACATGAGGGTAGAGTGGAGTGTCACTTAGACTCATGGTAGAAGATTCTTCAACAGGCTTGATTAGTAACTGATTACATGATGGGGTTGGGGCAATGGACATGTTTGGAGGCTCTGTAATAGGCTCTTGACACATAGGCTCTTCAATAGGTTCTTTGATAGTTGTTTTGATATGCTCTTCGATAGGTGTTTTATGATATGGGCATGGTTGATTTCTTGCTAACAACCATTGGATCACATCCTTCATGACCGTATGGGTAGATGGACAATACAACAAATGGAGAATAATGGCAGATGGTGAGGGTGATGGTCTTGGAGGGAGATGTACAAGGTGGTTTTTTCACTGTGGGTGGTGACACTACGATTGGATTTGGTGTTGGGATCTGATTGTTTGTTAAACATGAGCACATTGATTTGTGGGATATGCTCTGATATGCAATTAACGCTGTACTCAAATGGCATGTTCATGTAGTTAGCATCATTGTTCCCATTGTTGCAATTTTGTCAGTTGTTGTTGTTGTTATGATTGTTTTGCCTGTCATGGTTAAGGAGTGGATCCTTGTACACCACATGTGATTCATTAGATGGGTGGTCTTTTGTGCTGACACAATTTTGGTCTAACATGTCTTGAATGACATTTTTCAGATGAATACAGTCATTGGTTTTATGTCCTTTTCCCCTATGATACTCACAGAAATCCATGTCTTTCCACCAAGGAGGTTTGACTTGGGGTTCATAGTCACTTGTGGCGGGAAGGATGATCTCATTGTTGGCCAACAACTTTCTCAAGGTGGACTCATATGACTCTCCTAGTGGTGTAAATTTTTGTCTAGGAGGATAGTTGTATCATTGTCTTAGTTCTTTTGACGAAGGTTTGCTTGATGTTGCGTTGTTTAAGGCTCCTAAGAGATTGAAAATTGGTTGTTTAGGAGTTGCTACTTTAGAATCAACCACTCCATCATTGACGATATTCTTGTTCTTGGTCTAGAATTTTGACTTATCAATGGTATAGTTTAAGTTAGGAGTGTCTTTGAATAATTTTATTTGTCCTTTTACGATCATAGCTTTTTCGATGAATAACCCCATCTCAATGACTTTCATGAATGAGGTAGGGCATTGGATTTGAATTTGGTAGCTTAGATCGGGGTTAAGATTATGGACAAACATTTATGTCATTTGTTTCTCAGGGACATGGTATGAGCATTTGCTTGCTAGTTGCCTCCACCATTGTAAGAAATCGGCAAAGGATTCGCCACTCTTTTGTTTTGAGTTGCAAAGGTCTAGCATGGATACCTCATGTTCGATGTTGTACGAGAAATGAGTGACAAATTTTTTTACTAACTCTTCAAAGGTGCAGATACCTGGGGGTAGTTGAGAGAACCATTCCATAGCTTGTCCTCCTAGTGATCTAGGGAAGAGTCTCATGAGAAAGGTTTCATTGTGGGCCACCTCTAGACATGCAGCACTAAATTCTCAAATGTGGTCTCTAGGATCACCCTTTCCTCTATATTTGTCAAATTTGGGCACTTCAAATCTAAGGGGAAAGGGGATCATTTTCAAGCTCTTGTCGAAGGGATATGGCAAGATATATTCCAATGAATAGTGTTTAGTGGACGTCCCTATTTGGAGGTCCACTAATTTCTACTGTAAGGTTTGAACTTGTTTGGTCAATGTGTCTAGAGGCATGGTTGAGTCTATGGTCTTCTTGCCTTTGTCTTTGTCTGTATCTAGGGTTCTTTCTTCGTGTGTCTTATGTTCATGGATTCTTTCTTCATGCGTGCTATGTTCATGGATTCTTTCTTCCTTAGTTTCGTGCAAATATGTGACGTTAAAGTCTTTGGGGAGTTTAACTCCTTGGTTTGCTAGGCAGAGGAAGAATTTGTTAGGGTTTTCATTAAGAACTTTATCCATCATGTGTTGGAATTTTTGGTCGTGGAGGGCTTCTTGTAAGTCTTCATGAGAGATCTCCTCATCACTGTCATTAGGGGAGATGGCTACCTTGTCGGATGTTTTGGCCATTTCAAGTTGTTTTTGTTTTTGTGCTCTAGTTAGTACCATGCAAGGGGATTTGGAATGCGTTGGGGTGACTGTGTACGCTTTGTTAAGATGCATGTTGAGGTTGTAGTGAAGGGGATACTTGTGGTGATAAGTTTTAAACAAGGGTTTTCTTTGATCAATGGTGTCAAACAAACTAGTCGATACACAACAATAGTCACAAATAAGGAAGGTGTGTTATCCGATTATTTGATAGAGACTAGTTTTGCACCAAACACACTAGTGAAGTTCCAAGAGAGAAGGATGATAGATCCTAATAGTGGAGACTTACTAGGGATGTTTTTGTCGATATGCTCTAAAATTGCCTTGTTGTTACTTGGTTTGGATACTTTGACTTAGTTTTGGGAAGCTTTTGGGAAGTTTTGGATGAGGTGAGTGTTGGAAAAGTGGGTATGTTGTGGAAATGAATGGGATAAGTGACTGCACGGTAAATCTGATCTCTGAAACTGAAACAAGGCTAAAATGGGTGCCTAGAAAGGTAGATGCTTTTATCAGAAAATGTATAGAATAGCTCACTATGATAGATGCATCGAAACAAATGCATAGGAATAGAGGATAAATGTGCAGTAGTAGAGAGTAAATGCACAGATTTGGTGAAATGTAAAAGCGCAAGAACAGATAATAGATGTGCAGTTCTGGTAAAATATGTATGTGCAACAGAACTGATCAAAACCATAGAAGAACTAAATGGATGTGCAACAAAGGATAGATGCACAGCTGGATTGAACAAATGCGCAGCAGGAATGAATATATGTGTAGCTCTATGTTTTTGGTTGATTTTTTAATGATTTTTCAATGTTTTTGGCTTTCTTTGGCTGAAAGTTGGTCTTTTTTATTTGATTTTTCAACTATGGCAAGAAAGACACAGCACACACAAAGAATACTTTCATGATTTTTGATTTTTTTTAGATTTTACCTTTTTTGACAAGAAAATAGATACAAATCCTAGGATGGCAAGGGTAATATAAACCGAATTCTCACTTGGATTTCTCTAGCTATGCTATTCAAAGTGGATAACTTAGGAACTTGGGACATGGGCTCCCCCTTACAAGTACACAAACTTCTCTGGTACACCAAGTTCCAGGTTCCCAAGGCTCGCAAACCTTAGGATTTCCCTATTATCTCTACTATTGAATTGTAAGAATGTGAGTCATCTTAGGAAGATGAGAATCGCTCTTTCTGACACTGATTTATAGGGGATTTTGGATTCTAAAACAATGGATAAGTAGTAAGGGAAACCATTCGAGTGGTTATACATGCGGCAGCACTACTCTTCGTTATGGAGTCTCCCAGCCTTCAAGGGTTGCGCCTTGGAGGGTTTTGGGGGAGGTTAGATGTCGGTATAACTAATCAGCACTCATTGCTTGAAGCTTTCACCTCAAACACAATTTATTTATAGTGGAATAGAAGAGCTTGGCGTTAGCTCGTTACCACTTAAGGTCGTTCCCACTTGGATGGAAGGATATCCAAGGGTAGGCCTCTCTAAAGGAAAAACATGTGAAATGATAATTCTGGCGTTTTGGTCACCTAGTTAAGGGGAGAGCATAGTCCTATTATTATTCCAAAATCACGATAAACAATGGTTCTTTTCCCCTAGTTAAAAAGAAAAAGACTAAATGAGTTACTCTACTTGGGCACACACACAATTTGTTAACTTTGAAAGAAGCAAATAGAAAGCAATGGTTCAATTTTAGATCCTCCTAGTTGGGACTATGTTTGAGTTGTTGGTGCAACAAGTTCAAATTATAGCCTTCCTATTTAGATCTAGATAATATTTGCATGAATAATCCAATTACTTACCTTGCTAATTAGATCTATGACGTGAGTTAACGATGCAACTAAATGTCTAACCAGCCCCTAACCTACAAATCAGATCGAAGAATATTCCTACAAGAGATGTTAGCATTTAGAAAAATCACAAGAAATATCTCAAGTACCTTGTCAGAACAAATGTGTAGTTACAGAGGATATATGCACAGATATAGAGAACAGATGCGCAGAGATATATGCACAGTTATAGAGAATAAAAGTGTCGAAGCAGGAAGTAAAAGCATAGGTCAGATATATGCATTGATTCAAAGAACAAATGTGCTGATTCAGTGAGTATATGCGCTGATTGAATAGATGTGTCGCTATAGAGAATAGATGTGTGTTACCAATGAATAGATGCATAGAAACTTCCTGTGTACAGAACCTAACACACACAAACTCAATTTTGAGGTTAAATTTGGGGCAAGGCCCCACGGTGGGTGCTAAAAATGTTATGGAAAAATGTGGAGATAATATCAATAATCAATAATAACCCAATAACTTAATAGAAATTGAAATAATCAAGATTCAAACACAAAGAACAATACCTTACAAATCTTATTACTTCGTGGCTTCCATTGAATGTTACTGGAAAATGTGGAGATAAAATCAATAATCAATAATAACCCAATAACTCAATAGAATTTGAAATAATCAAGACTCAAAACACAAAGAATGATACCTTGCAAACCTTAGTATTTCACGGCTTCCATTGTTTGCCTATCTCAAATTGATCTTTTGTATGAATGAAGCCCTCAGAAGGTGCACTTCCTTGCTTTTTTCTTCAAGATGACAATAGAGAACGGCTATGATAGTTCTTGCAATGAAGAGGATCTTCAATACAATGCAAATGGTGATAATGGTGATAGTTGATCACAAGCTATGAACGGATTGGTGCCAAAGGTGCACTGTGATTCCTGCAGAGTAAGTTTACTAAAAGCTTAGATGATTGAAATGAAGAAAAAGGGGTTGTACTTATAGACTTGTGAGAGAGAAGATCAATGGTATAGAATGAATAAGAAGATCAACGGTTGAGGAAATTTGAGAGGATGTGCATGAATATGAAGAGGACAAGTGTCCTGCTCCTTCATGCAACAAGAGGAGTTAATAGAATAGAATGAAGAGTTAACTAAATTGATTAATTAGTTAACAGAAAAGACTAACTAGTTAAGTGATTTGATTTATGAGTTAACTAATTGGAATTGGAGGATAAATAGGACATGTGGGTGAGGGAACAATTAATTAAATATTAAAATATTTAATTGCATGTGCACATGGACTAATTGAATTATTTTTGGTGTTAATTCAATTTTTAGAAGAAATAGATAACTTAAATAAATGTTTGGATTTATTTAAATATAGAGGATGGTTTAAGTTTAGAAGAACTAATTAAATAATTGGACATTATTTAATTTAGAGTGAGTTTAGAAGAATTTTGGAAATTTAATTAAATAAATGATTTTATTTAATTTTGTGGAGGAATGTGAATCAAATAAATAAATTGATTCATTTATTTATTGATAGAGGAATTAGAATGAAATAAATATTACAAATATTTATTTAGACAGAGTCGTGTCATTTTTAGGTGTATACACAACTGTCCTAGAATCTACCAAACATAACAACATTTACTGTTGTAAGAGAATATGTCATACAAGACTAATAATAGCATATTCCTCTTACAACATGTCATAGTCAAACTTGGGCGCTCAAAGATGCCTTCCTCACATGCAAAGATACTCTCTGACACTTGTCTTCGCTTGTCATAGGAATCTCTAATTCTGGCTCCTACATGTCATAGATTTCGTCATATGTAATAACTCCTTCCACATACCTCAAGATGCCGACACATGGCATATTAGTGCCACCTCAAATGGGATGTCTACATTCTCATGTGTTGACTTGACCATCCAAGTCATATTACAAGTAGGATGACATATCACCATGCCACCTCACACTAAATGACAAAATAGGATGTGCAAGCGTAAATACAAAATAGGCCAATAAATAAATATACAAACAAATATCAAATGCGAGGAATTTGCAAAGGTTGAGACACCTTAATTCCCAACATTGTGGATAAGTCATTGGACATATAGGGCTTTGTGGATGTGGATGTAGATTGGGTAGGTGATTTGGATAGTTTGAGGTCTACTAGTGCCTATGTGTTTTCCTTGTTTTGTGGTGTAGTAAATTGGATGAGTAAGAGGGATCCCATGGTTTCTTTTTCCACCATTGAAGTAAAGTATATGGTTACTAAATATGCCTCTAAGGATGTAGTATAGTTATATAGACTTTATGGGTATTGGTTTTGATTGTAGGGTTATTAGAATTGGTTGTGACAGTCAGAGTGCCATTTGTTTGGCCAAAATCCAATGTATCATGCTCGTACTAAGCATGTTCATGTTCAATATCACTTTGCGTGAGATGGTAGGGAATGATAAGTTCTTGTTGTAGAAGGTCAACACTTGGGAGAATGTTGTAGATTCCCCCAGGAAGCTAGTGAGAACAAAGAAGTTCTATTGGTGTAGGAAGGCTATAGGATTTGGATCCTATATTTGATATATTTAATTATTCATTTGGATGTCATTTCAATGTATAATATCAAGTGGGAGAATTTTAGGATGGTGTGTATTTAATTGCAATCCTAACATATTATTTTTTGTGTCTCCAAACATCTTGGAATGGGTACTTGGATGCCTATGTAGGTGGTTGAGAGATAATAATTTATTATTGTTTTTCCATGACTTGGAATAGTATTTGTAATGACATTCATGAAGGAGGTGGAGTTGGTAGTGGTAGTTACAAAGCTATTTTTAGTACATTCCTCAAATTGGGCACTAGAATTTAGTGGAGCATTTTGCATGTTGTTGGTGGGTTCCATATGAGTTAGGTGATGATTTTGGATGCCTACCTTGGTATATGAGCCATTATGGAGGAGTTACAAGTCAAAGATGCTATCTATTATTAGTACATAAGGTTATTTTTCCTATTCGTGGCTCATTGGAAGTTACATTTACTATTCTCAGTAGATTCTCTTCATTTGGGATGTGGGAGTTTTTTCATTTTACCATGGTTTGATAGTACATCATTTTGGGAAACCATTTGTGGTATTCCTCCCCCATTTATCTATATATTAGAGGCATGAGATATTAGTTTCATTATGTTATTTTATATGTACACAGGTTCTAATAGAATGTTGTCAGATTGAGAAGAGCAAGAGTTTTTCATATGTACATGCTTGTTGAAGATTAATACATTCTTAGATGCTCTCTTTGATGGTGGAGTTTTTTTATTGAAAGGGTTTGTCCACATAAATCCATTTATATGTGTTTTTATCATGGTTTGTCAATTTTAATCATATTGATGATTTATGCTTCCACATTAATCTATAATGAGTAATCCACTATTAAGAGATTAATTTCAGATTTTCATCACTTTGTAAAAGTTTTTGTTGCAAACTTTCTTCACCTTGTTTAACAATAAGAACATGATTTGATGGCTTGTGGGACTTTTCGCTTTTTTGTGTGGATGCATTTTGGGAATTAGTGGGAGCCATCATATTAGAATGATGTGGATAAACCAATGGATTGCACTTGGTTGTTGGTTCTATTGTTACAAAATAAGACTTCTTTTGGAATGAACGACTACGATTAAAACATCTTGGAGAATGGTCACCTACTAGGGTTTTACTCAAAAACCCCTAAAAGCATTTTCTTGAGTTAGCAACCATCGTTGGATGGAAGTCAATGTGACAAGATCAATAGATCACACTCTTTTCTTAGTGAAAGGACTAGTATTACATCCATTTTTTGTTGAGAAGAGGATTTTAGCTCTTGATTAGGAGTCAACATGAAAACTTTTAGAGAGGTGATGTAAGACTACTTTTCCCCAGAGTTATTTAATTATTTGCAGCAAATTTATTATGGTTAATATTTAGAGTTAGGATAATATAGAATATTAAATAATGTGTAAACAACAAAAGTAAATTACACATTGATAATTTAATAAGATCTCTAATGTATATCATTAACAAGATAAATTGGATAACAGATTCACATAATCATATATATAATATTCCCAATTTATCTTTATTAACAATAAGTTCAATACTTATCTGAATCATTGAGCACTTGCATTAGCCACTCTCACCCTAGGAAGATTTCAGTGGTCTTGGCCCTTGCTATGACATACTCAAGGAGGAAATAGTTCCTTTCGAAACACAGCGTGCTATTACGCTCTAATACAAGTGTTGATTCTAGAAGAACAATGCTCAACGCAGTGCTGGTTCTAAAAGAACAATGCTCAACACTAGTGTTGGTTCTAAAAGAATAATGCTCAACACAATACTCTTACACAAGTGTTGGTTCTTAAAATAATAATGCTCAACACATGTGCAAACCAAGACCTGGCCAGGACCATCTTAGGTTGTATGTGTTGGAATTAATCTGGACAACTGAGAAAGGGGTGAATTAGTTGTCACACAATTCAACCTTTTCTACCTTTAATCTTCTTTTACAACTTATAATTAAATAAATATTAAAGCATGAATCAATAACACATGAGAAAAAGCATAAATAACACAATTGACACCAAGATTTTTAGCGTGGAAACCCAGTTAAGGGAAAAACCACGATGGGGATTAACCCACAAAAATTAATACCCTGTTAAAAGTATTTTTACAAATGACAATGCACATGCATTCAGGCTCACTGCCCAGAGCTCACTACTCAAATAGAGGCTCACTGCATACAAATGATTACAAGAGAATAACAGAGATTTTGAACTGATGAGAAGCATTTACTAATGCATGAATTTAGTTCCGGTTAGGCACAAAACATTGATCTTACACATTTCATCTTCACTCTGCCTGGTTTACTACTCTACCTTCATCCAAATCTTAGATCTCTGCTCTCTTCACCTTTTCTACATATTCATAACACACACCAAATCATTCAAATCCATCGACTATATATATCTGCATCTTGATCTATAATCACTTTCCAGTTAGCTTCAAGAACACTTGGAGCTTTATTGAATACTCCGCTTTGTCAGCTAGATCCATGCATAATTTGAGATGTGGACCAAAACTTGCACTCACAAATCTTTAATCAGGTCAGCCACTAACACAGGTCATCACTACTTGCCCAATCAACAACTTCAATACATCCGGAACCAAGATCATTTACAAGGTCAGCCTGTTCTTCTTCTGTCTGCTCTGTCAAACTGTTAACCTGATACTCAGAAGAAAATAACTTTTGAGTCCTTTATCACCGAAGGTCAAAACTCTAGATTTAGGTTGTCTTGAGAATTCTTAAGATTACCTTAGATCCGCAGCAAATTATGACTTTCCACTGGAGACATCTAGACCCTGTCACCTGCTATGTTACTAACTACCCAGACTTAGATAAATTATGATTCTGACTTCCGATATGAACAAATTGTGTTATGCGGATGAAGTGGAATGGTCTTAGTTGCCATCAATGGCAACACCTATTATGTAAAGTAGTGTCTCTTGCCAACAATCTCCCCCTTTGGCATTGACGGAAACACTTAGTGAAAAATGACTTAGTGTCAAAACCTTATTCTGTACACCTACTTTCCACTATTTCCAAAGCTCCCCCTTTGTTGGATTCCTCATTTTTCACTGCTCTTCACTCCCCCTTTGACATCAATGGCAAAGGGTGGGGTCCTCAAGCAAAAAATATCAAAAAAAAGTTGTGTATAATGCCTCATATGTACACTTAATCATTAAGTTCTATTCACATGAACTTGAAGATGTCTGCAAAACTATTTTTCAATTGCACAAGTTTAGAGGCCCAAGTTCCCTGCATTCCATCCAAAATTGAGATGTACCCACTCAACAAAAATGCATATGCTTCTACCTTTGTCAAATTCGGAGGATTACTTGTCTGAAATGCAGTCTAGGCTTCTGACAAGGCATTAAACATGGCTTCTAACTTGGGGGAAATCAATCCCCGGAGCTCACACATTCTCTTCATAATGTTACCTTTTTATTTAACAAGCCTCCTTATCTCATCTGTCAAGCTGATTACTTGACATTCCTGACTTATAGGCAAAACTGTTAGAGGATCAAAATTTTGAGAAAGATTTGACAATTTTTGTTCTTCTTTTTTTTTTTTTAAAATGCACCTGGTAAACTTTTTAACGTGACCGGCGACGCTGGTGCGACACGCCCTCCGGCTCCACGCGAATGCTTTTGCCCGGAGCAATGAACCGGTGAGGCCACAACTGGGGGACCTCATCCCCTAGGAAGAACACTTCAAACTCGCGATCTCCTTGGCCCAGCGAAGGCGTAAAGCCTTGCGAGCTCGTTGGCCCAGCGGGGGTTTGAACTCTGGTGGCCGCCACTACATCCTGAGCGACTTAACCACCGAACCATGCCATCATCGGCGACAATTTTTGTTCTTGGTCCTCTATCTTTTTCTTAATATCCTCACTAACTTTGGGCCATGACAGATAGAATTTGTACATATTACTTCCATCATTTAGAGCATTCTGAATACTCTTTATGCTAATACCAAGTATTGTTCTATCATTCCTATTAGGTTCTTTACTTCACTAAATTTCTTATCCAAGAATTCTTTCTAAACTTTTGCCTTTTTTAGACTTTTCGAAGGACTCAAATGTGTACTTATAGCATTCACAAGATTCTTCGGGTGACCGGAGGGAATCTGATGGACTCTTTTGGAAGGTTGGTAATAACTTCTCCAAGACTCCAGTTGTAAGCTCTAATAGTTCATTGTCCTCCATGTGAGATTTTAACATCTTCTCCCTGGCTTTCGCTTGAGTGAAGGATGCAATCTTCATCATTTGTACCAGAGAGAGAGCATCTAGATTAAATGGTCCTTGGAATAATTTAGGTTCATCAAAATCAAGTATTTCTTTATCCAAAAGACTTTTCACTATATTTGTAGTGTCTCTTGCAACAATTTCTAGAACACTTTCCTCTTTTTGAATTTTCTCTAGACTATCTTGTTTAGGTGTTTCAACATTTGCACCATCTTCTTCTATTTTCTCATTCTTACTTTCTTCTTTCTCTTTCTCTACTTTACCTTTCTCAGCATCATCTGCAATGGGATTCTCTCCTTTGTCCTCACCACCTAAAATCTATTCTGGAGGATCTAGTGTGGCAGCAGTATTCTCAACATTATCTTCCTTTTCTAATTGGTCAGGAGGAGTTAGAGTATCACCTGCATCATCAATTTGGTCCACCATCTTAGCATCTACTTTGTTTATTTGCTCCTCTCCCATAATAGAGGAGTCATCAATCTCTATTTGTTGCTCATTAATGTTCACTTCTCCAACAACTGGAATTGATGAATCAATTCCATCATCTGTGTCCTCATAGGTTTGCTTTGGAGGATCTAGAGTATTACCTTGGTCATCATTTCCTTTTTCAATCTCTTCTTCTGGAGCTTCTTGTTCCTCTAAAATAATATAGTATTTATTTTTGTTAAGGGCTTTTCTCAAAATTTCTTCTGTTTCTTTTACCACTTCCTTAGTTTCACCGTGCATTAACTTGTTCATCCAGATCTTGCTTCTGAATTTCTCCTTAACTTCCTTGAGGATTTTATCTTCTCTTCTAGTCATTACTAGACACGGGGTGGAAAGAACATATTCTTTGAGCTCTATGTCTTTGTCCTTGGCGGCTTCCTTCTTCATTTCTAGTATTTTCCTTAAGCTTTTGGGAATTTCTTGCAAAATCTCCAATAGAGCTCTATTAAATTTATTCAAGTATAGGATGGTGGCATCCTCCAAGATTTTCTTATTTGCTTCATCAAAACTATCATAATAAATTCTGATAGGTTTTAGATTCCCATGAACCGTAATTGATTTTACAATTTGTTCAATAGTCATAGCAATCTTACCAGTCTCTTTCCTTTTACTTGCCTTTTTTCTTCTGGAGGGTTGGTTCTCAGAGGCCTTAGAAGTCTTGGCTTTCTTTGATCTTATCTCTTTAACTTCTTCATCTGTTTCTGTTTCCTCATCATCTTTTGTGCTCTTGTAGACTCTTGTGGCCTTGGTTTTCTTCCTCTTTCCTCCTTCACTAGATGGTGTGGCTTTCGGTGTCTTAATGGAAGTGGACTTGGGTTGCTCAGCAAGAGTTGCAGAACTCCTTGTCTTCCTTGAGGAGCTTGGTGGGACTTGCGGAGCGACTGCTGGCTCACTTTCTACTTTTTCCTCTGAAGTTTACTTAGTGATTTTATTCATCTTTTTAATCCTTTCTTTGTTCTTTCTCACTATTTCTTTTGTAATCCCAATGCTTTTTGCATACATCTCCACTTTCTTGTGCACTTTTCTTTTTGTTTCCGGCTATCTAAGTTCCACATGCAGCTTTAAGCTTAGTTCCTTGTATGTTCCAAACCTTTCAATAGAGGTGTCTTTAGGTTTGCTTAGAAGATGCTGAGCATATATGTCCATATCTCTCTCATCCACCTCATAACCAATTGGCATTATCCATACTATTCTTGGTTCTATAACCTCCATCAGACATTGATCAGTGTCAACCATGAAACATATCCCATTCTCATATTTTTCTACAACTGACTTAGAGATTCTTTCTCTTGCTTGCATCAAACTCTAAAATTTTTTGAAATACCCCCAGATTGCAGTCTTTTGTGCACCTGAATCTCCAAGGCTATATAAATGATCTCTTATCTAGATTGGCATTGGCCTGTCATTTGTCCAGTGCACACTTTGCACTCCAGGCACTTCATTCATAAAATAGAAAATTAAGCATATAATCAAGGAACCATACTTGAAGGAATTTTTCTTATCTTTCTTGATTTTGTTTAAATTTTCAAATAGTTGAATCCGTAGTAGCTCACAGAGGTCATAGTCTGCATTCTCTTTCAGCATTTTATATGTTGCATATATAGCTATTCCGGAGACAAAGTTTTCTCTGTTGGAGTGATAAATCTTATACCCGATTACCATGGAAGCAAATTTAACATCCGGTTCTATAATGTCATTGATTGTCATGGCTCTTTTATCAAATTTCACACCAGTTGCATCAGTGATAGTTTGGTTTTTGACAGATTTTAGCATGGGTAGTCCACCGATTGAGTTTAACCTGGTTAGAATTCTGATAACATCTTTGGTGATCTTAAATGGTTTCAGTAGCCATATAAATTCATCATGCATTCAGCTCAACACATAACAAACCCATTCACTCTCATCAAATGATGGCAATTCAATAATTTGCAGAAAATGTTTGCTTTCTAGGGCTTCAAATTTAGGTTTCAGTTGGTAATTGTCATCCTTTAAATGGCTCTTAAACAATTCCAGCAATTTTAGATCCCCAAATTCTTCTACATTGCAATGAATGTATGCCCTAATGTCTTCAACATGTAAAACCCCATATAGAACACCTGAAAAAGCACCTAGCAGCTTGATTTCAATAGATTTGTAAGGATGCTTCTTAAATTTAGGACGGGGCCTTTCAGTGACATCAACAACTAAAGGTGTAGCTATTTGTAGAGATTGAGAATTCAAGAGGTTTCGTAGAAAAAAGAAATATCTTGTTCCATAGATTAGGATTTTGCTTGGAGATCCTCTTTGTGCTTCAATTCTTGAGAATTCTCGGCTCTGAGCTCGTTCACTCCTTCTCTTCTTGCTTTCTTCTAATGCAAATTGATTTAAATGAGGAATGAATGACCTTTTTATGCTCCGTAGTGCCTAATTTGTCTTTGTAATAAATGATCTGCCCTAATACATTCGATTACTTTGTTTGTTGAACAGTTTCTCATGAATTACTCTACAATTTGCCACATCCACCTCTTTTCTTCTAGAAATCTTTCCAAATAATCCAAGATTTCTTTTTTCACTATGCCTAACTTAGACACCCACTTACTAGCTAGGGGATTTGATTTTCAATGTAGCTCCCCCTGAGCCAAAGCTCCTAATTTAATTCCCAGAGGAATTATCAGCACCGGATTCCGGTGTGGATCCACTACTATTGTTCACAGTTGTTTTCTTGACCCACGTCTTGCTCATTTCATTCTAAGTCTCATTCACATCAATTTTTTCTTTGCCTTTTTCTTGTCTTTGCTCATCTGAATTTTTTATTTACCAGACCCCTTCATTCATTACTCTTGTTTCTGCAGAGTCTTGCAATATGACTAAATTTATTGCAGTTAAAGCACACAACATTTCTTTTCTTGTATACTTCATTTCCTCTTGATTTGCACTGGTTAGCCATGTGTCCAAATCCATTGCAAGCAAAGTAGTAGCCATTGAAAGAATTGCCATTCGAGTTATTCATTATCATACTTCTACATTCATTGGATTTATGACCATATCTCTTACATTTGAAGCATTGATCAGAGAAGGATGGATCACTTTGATTTACTCTACTTTTGCACTGATTAGCCTTGTGACCAAATTTATTGCACTTAAAACAATTTCTATTGAATGATGGATATCTTTGAGCATTAGGTTGTCTTATCGAAGGTCTTCTAGGTCTGTCTTTCCCATTCCTTGGTTGAAAATTTCTTTGTCCGAATTTGGAGCATTCACCTTTCTCATATCCAAGACCACACTTGTCATCAGTGTTTTTCTATCCTTCAAGCAGTGCTTCAATTTTGGCTGATCTTATCTTGAACTTTTCTTTGTATTCATTTGCAACTTCTAGGTCATGTCTGAGAATGACAATTTGCCTTTCAAGTTCTCTCTCATTGTCTCTGCAATCTTGTAAATTAGATTCTAAATGGCCAACTATTCTATCTAATTTGTAGCATTCTTCAGTTCTTTCTTTTACTTTTTTATTCAAGTCTTCTTCAATTTTCTTCCTATCTTCAATTTCTTTGGTTTGTCTCATCATCTTTAAGTTCACCTCTCAGACTACTAATTTCTGCTTTAGATTGAACAAGATCTTCTAGAGTCAACTGGAGTTGATCTTTTATTGAACCCATTAAAACCCCTTCCAAGATCTTTTCCTTAAGCTGTTAGGCTTCTCAAAGGATCCTTTCTCTGATACCAATTGTTGGAATTAGTCCAGACAACTGAGAGGGGGGTGAATCAGTTGTCACACAATTCAACCTTTTCTACCTTTAATCTTCTTTTTCAACTTATAATTAAATAAATATTAAAGCATGAATCAATAACACATGAGTAGAAGCATAAACAACACACTTAACACCAAGATTTTTAGCATGGAAACCCGGTTAAGGGAAAAACCATGGTGGGGGTTAACCCACAAAAATTAATATCTTGTTAAAATTATTTTTACAAATGACAATGCACATGCATTCAGGTTCACTGCTCAAATAGAGGCTCATTGCCTACAAATGATTACAAGAGAATAACAGAGATTTTGAACTAATGAGAAGCATCTACTAATGCATGAATTCAGTTCCAGTTAGGCACAAAACACTAATCTTACACATTTCATCTTCACTCTACCCGGTTTACTGCTTTGCCTTCATTTGAATCTTAGATCTCTGCTCTTTTTGCCTTTTCTACATATTTGTAACACACACACACCAAATAATTCAAATCCATCAACTATATATATCCGCATCCTGATCTTTAATCAATTTCCAGTCAGCTTCAAGAACACTTGGAGATTTATTGAATACTCTGTTATGTCGATTAGATCCATGCATAATTTGAGACACGGACCAAAACTTGCACTCACAAATATTCAATCAGATCAGCCACTAAACAAGTCATTTCTACTTGCCCAGTCAACAACTTCCATACATCCGGAACCAAGATCATTTACAAGGTCAGCCTGTTCTTCTTATGTCTACTCTGTCAAACTATTAAACCGATACTTAGAAGAAAATAACTTTTGAATCCTTTATCACCGAAAGCCAAAACTCTAGATTTAGATTGTCTTGAGAATGCTTAAGATTACCTCAAATCTGTAGCAAATTATGACTTCCCATCGGAGAGATCCAGACCAAGATACCGAACCCTGTCGCCTGCTCTGTTACTAATTGCCCGGACTTAGATAAATTCTGATTCTAACTTTCGGTATGAATAAATTATGTTATGCGGATGAGTGGAATGGTCTTAGTTGCCATCAATGACAACACCTATTATGTGAACCAGTGTCTCTTTCCAATAGTACGATGTACCCCAAGTTAGGACACACTCTGTGTGCCCCCTTCTTCTAATGCTCATAGCCCATCAAACCACTTCTCTCTTCCCTTAAGTGCTCTCCATCTTCTTCTTTATTTTAGTGATGTGTCATGCCCATTCCAAGTCTCACACAAATGCCTTAAATATAACCTTTTAAGGGGTGGTTTCTAAACCATCACACCCTTTCACAAAGGTTGTCATTAACAATTAGTTAATAAACTTAATAATTCCTCCCTTTTAAAGGGGTTTTCATAATTATTCTTTATTTATCTCTATTTTAACCAAAGGATCATAATATCCTTTATTTTTCCATCTCCCTTTTAATTATAAAGGGTAAATAAACTTTATCCTCTTATAATTTCAAAGTCTTATTCATAAAGTAGCCTTCTTTTCTATTTTGGGGAAAAAGTCTCATAACATTTCTCCCCCTATAAATCAGCTGCTATCCTCAGTAGCTCAAGTTGAATCTACAACATATTTTAGAAAAAATAATTAGTCAAGTAACATTATCAATATCACAATGAATCTACTTCATTTATAATCACATTTCTCAAATTTTAGATCTTCCCAATAACCCTTTTGCTTTAACTGAAACCACAATTAAATCCGATAGAAATACTTTGTTAATCAATAACATGATTAGAATTATACTTGTACATTTTTACATGAAATAGATCATGAATTTATACTTGAGAAGCTAATAAAAGTGTATACAATAAATCTCCTATCAAATAGTCTTTTAAATTTGGTCATTAATGTGTAACCTTACCTTTAATACAAATATTTTAATCTTTTAGGTATCACTTCAACATAAAATATACAATAGTATTATCATGTAATCATGTAGCACTTACCTAGATATTCATGCATTCTGTACAATATACTCAAAATACATTCCAAGATGATATTCATGCATTTTGGACTACATGAATATCCCCTTTTCATTTACCAAATACAATTGAATGGAAACAAGTACACAATTGCCCTTAAACAGAGTTCATATCATTTCACATAGTCACTGAAAACAAAGTTTTGGGAGAAGTTTTGAATCCAACAAGGTTGCAATGTAATCTAGTCAAATCATTTTTCAACATATATCTCTTTGTCATAGATTTATAGGTAATTAATGATATAACATTCTAAGGATATCACTTCTATACAATACTTATAGAAGACATATACAAGGTTATTGGGTTGATCAAGTCCAATAACAAAGTACAATAAAACAAAAGATGACACAAAAGAAAGCCTACACTTCATCTTAAGAAATAAAAGAATAGTAGCAAACAATTACCACCCACAAAAACACTCCATAGAAAATTTTTAACTCTAGGTTAAATGTTCTGGCAACTATACGGTGATGAAGTTTTGTTCAATTAATTTAAGATGATGATTTTTCTATAAAAAGAGACCACCCTCACATTGACATAAAAATGAAATAACTAGAGGTAGATAAGGAGAGGAAATATTATGAGTCATTTCCTAAAGTAGGATGCTTGGGCATCTATTGATATTTGATATTGTTAGATTGTGCATGCAATGTAAGAGAAAAGATTTAGTACAAATTTTTAATGTAGAAAATGGTTTTGAATTTTCTTGAGGTTGTCTCTCCCCCTGTAAAATTTGACATGTCCCCATGATAGATGCTAAGATAATCATTTTGGTTTCGTATCTTGTAAAAGCATTGTTTCATTTTACCTAAACAACACCATATTTTTTCAAAGTTTAAGATGTGAAAATGATCTTGGGACCTATGAGTTATGGGCCCATAATGTAACTTACGTTAAACAAATAATTGGTCTATTATTTCTTTCATGATTATTGTTGGATCTTTCATTGTTATAAGACTTTTGATGATATTTCTTGTATAAAGTAAGCTCAACTATACAGTTTGTTGATAAAAACATTAATAATGGCACACTAAAATGGATATATACATTGAGAGATAATGAACTAACAAATTGATGAACCAATCAAAGATAATGAGAATGCATAGAAGACATGAGTGTGAGAAAAAATAATTGTTTAGAGAGACCATCAGGTTGAAGATTGATTAGCTGAAGTGCCATCTACTTGTTGCATGTGCTTTCCTTGTACTATGTGGTAATGGCCTTTGCTTTAACTAATGCACTTGCAACAAGTAGGCATCATGTTATATGTCATTTATTTATTTGTTTTGTTCAATAACTTCAACTAACAAGAATTAATTAGTCCTTTAGGAGGTTTTCTGATTAGTATTTCTAGGTTAGAACCCATGATAACAAGTCACCAAAAATCCTATAGTGGTCCATGTTGAGAGGGTGTTATTCAAAGTCATATATGGATTGATCTACAAATAATGATATAGTTAAAAAATGGTATTTTACCATAAAAAAAATTTTAATGATGTAATTGCTTCCATCTGTGAACATATCACCTCACACCAATGATTCTTGTCAATCACTCTATGTGATAACCAAAGGGTAACTTATGAAAGCCCCATCAACACAATATTGCCTCTACAATTACAAGTCACAAGGTATCAACCTACTCAATTATGTTCAAAAGAGATAGATTTGTTTCTTAGAAGATAAGGTTATAACGATTCCTAAGAAAATATCACAACCTTTGCATTCTAACATACTCTCATAGATCGATTAATATCTCTTCAAAATAAAATTCATTAGTATTATATGTTTAATATCTCAAACTTCCTTTGTATTATATCTAAGTATGATAATATTGTGGGGTTATTTTTACTTCTCAAATCGATCAATATTAGTAACAGAACTTAATTTCTGTGTGTGTATATATATATATATATATATATATATATATATATATATATATATATATATATATATATATATATATATATATATATATATATATATATATACTTCAACTACCTTATATATACCATATTTATTTTACAAGAATGTACACACCTCTTTAAAAAAATAGTCCATACACTCTCCAATTGATTTCATACTTATTTTCTTAACTGAAAGGAAACTATTTTAAACATTACTATATACATATTCTTCTATTGTTTGAGGAATAATCACTCCAAAATATCATTCTTTTATCTTTCCCAACATGAAAATGCATTTTAATGTTTTTCTTTTCTTTTCAAAAATATAACAATTTTCTCAGTAGACATGCGATAATATCCTTAATCCGTGTGTACAAACGAGTGGAAGAGACTCTTGAGATGGAAAATATGTGGTGAGCTCTGGGTAGTACATTGTTGTTATTCAATTTTATGATAGTCAACACTGTTACAGGTGGAAAATAGAAGAAAACTAAGATGCAGGAGCCCTATATAATGGGACAAACTACTACGAAGCCTTGGGAGGTTTATCTTTTATTTTGGGCCCATGTCAACTAGATTGTCCTATACATTTTCATACCATTTACTCTATCAAATCACTTCAATACAAGGTCTAATTGCATAGCACCTTTAGTTGTTCGCTTGAAAAGGTATCGTTGAAGATTGCAACATTTGATGGTAATGTTATACTTGTCTATATGAAATTGTAAATCTACAACAAACAATTTTGTACTCTTGCATTGATATTTGTATACATTTTTCTATTGTTATTTAGTATGTTATATATTTTATTTTCCTACAATCTATGCCTAACATCTTTATCTTATTAATATTCACTTTATCCATTATTATAGACATGATTGAATGTCACTATTTAGAGACACGGTTCATGATGGAAGGGTCTCAACCCTTAGGAAATTAGATACATGTTCCTTTAGTGAAGGTTCCCATAAACTATATACAATTGCTCAAAGATTATGAATTGAATCCATATGTTCCTATGGGAGGACATTCCATTTGAGTTCCAAATCATGATATTATTAAATCCAAATGTATACACTAGTGGTGCTCAAGTTTTAAGAAACTAAATCACAAATAATTATTATAATTACAACTTCAGAACATATATTGAAGCATCTTTCAACCTTATCCATCTAAAAAATGGTTAGTACAAGGACTTGTTTATGGAAAATCCAATCCATCATGAATTAATAGAAAATGCAGTCTTTATTGCACATTTCATAAAGTGGGATATATTTATGTAATAGCCAAGTTGATAAATGGTGTTGTTATTCCATTACAATAGGTAAGAGCTAGTATTCATCTAAAAAGATGTTCCCTGGGAATACATACCCCATCTCTAAAACCCAAGACCAAGTCTTCCACTATTTTAAGATGTAATCCAACTTACTTACCACCCTATTACCATTGAAAATTGGTTACTAAAGAACTAAAACAAAAGGACATATGCCATGGAGTGAAACCCTCTAAGAGTATTTTACCATGGATGTGACCTTTGAACCAGGCACAAGAATGACTATGTAGATCAATATCCCACTTGAATACACATAAGGAAGCCTATTGACTAGCTCTGTACATGGTTCCATGGGATAAGTTTGGGTACACGTAGGGAGTTCTCAAAGCAACATTAACTATGAACAACATTTTCCATAATGCTAATGAAAATATGAAGAAACCAAGGTTAGTATATGGACAAAGTTAAAAGTTAGGGCTTGAAGAATCAGGTCTAATGGCTTAGGGGAAAGGTAGATGTATAATTCTAGATATACAAAAGGAGTATATTAAAGGCTAGTTAATATGAAATTCGAATGCATGCAAACCTAGTTTTTGGCTCTGATACCAAATGTAACACTACTTTTCCTAGAGTTATTTAACTATTTACAGTGGATTTATTATGGTTAATATTTAGAGTTAGGATAATATAGAATATTAAATAATGTTTAAACAACAAAAGTAAATTACAACATTGATAATTTAATAAGATCTCTAATGTAAATCATTAACAAGACAAATTGGATAACAGATTCACATAATCACATGTATATAATTCCCAATATCTTTTATTAACAATAAGTTCAATACTTATCTGAATCATTGAGCACTTGGATCAACCGCTCTCACCCTAGGAAGATTTTAGTGGTCTTGGCCTTGGCCATGGCATACCCTAGGAGGAAATAGTTCCTTTAGAAACACAGTGTGCTATTACACTCTAATACAAATGTTGGTTCTAGAAGAACAATGCTCAACATAGTGTTGGTTCTAAAAGAACAATACTGAACACTAGTGTTGGTTCTAAAAGAAAAATGCTCAACACAATACTCTTACACAAGTGATGGTTCTTAAAAGAACAATGCTTAACACATGTGCAAACCAATCCTAGCCAGGACCATTCCGGGATGTACGTTGTACCCCAGGTTAGGACACACTCTATGTGCCCCCTTCTCCTAACTGATCCAATGCAAAAGAACAAACTTAACTTCTTGGAGACATATTTCACAACAATGGGTTTCAATCAACCCACTTTACAAGACAAATCACCCTTTCAAGGTATATTTCATTCATATGGCCATTCTTGGATTTATCAACACACTGACCCAACAAACTTAACCATTATCTCCAAATTCTTTAGAGACTCAATCTCATTTGACAAACTCAAACATTCCAAAACAGCAAATAAGGATCCAAACTTATGTCTAACATTCAAATCAAATTGAACAACATAAGAATGATTTAATAAAACCCATTAGAGCTTCCACCAACACTCAACTCTCATCTATTCATGCCTAAACAGGCTTTTTGCTAGTAGGTCTGCAGGAGGGTTTGTCAGAATTTTACTTCCAAATTATGCATAGAAGCCTAAAAAAACCACACACTAGAATACCCTTTTGGCTCATTAAGAACATATGTTAAATTGGGCTGGAGGTCTTTAGGAACGAATGACTCAAAATTGGCTATCTCAGTATGAGATTAGGCCTAATTAGGCCTGTCTTACACAAGGACTTATTGAATATACTATCTCCATTCACAAGTTCGCTTAACCAATGTTGCAAATATTCATCATTTGACTTGGTCAAGTTTAATAATCCATTAGATGACCATTCCCTTAAGCATTTTCACAAACCCTAGATGCTAACTTCAACCTTTTACCCATAGACCATGTTGTGATGTGTTGAACCCCTTGTGCTACATCAAATTGGTATCAAAGCACATGGATTAGATCTTTGAAGGTGAAGAGTTAAAGGTTGAAGAAGAAGACAGTGGGAAGTTGAAAGGACATGGCAAAGGGAATTAGAGAATTGATTGAAGAGAAGGAGATGCTACAAAGGAAGGCAACTTTCAAGACCAAATGCAAGTGTAAAGGCAAGGTATGTAAGGTACTAGTAGACTCAGGTAGCTTGGATAACATGGTGTCACAAGAAATGGTTGATAAATTGAATTTGGTAAGGATACCTCATGAGACACCCTATATTGTTTCTTGGTTGAATAATGAACAATCTCTTTTGGTGAAGGAGCAAGCATTTGTAGAATTTCATATTGGTGGCTATAGAGATAGGCTTCTATGTGATGTGGTACCTATGAGTGTATGTCATTTGTTGTTAGGGATACCATGGCAATATGAGAGGTATGCCCTATATGATGGAAGGTAGAATACATATCAGATTGAGAAGGATGGGGTTTCATTTACATTGACTCCATTGATGGAAGATGAAGGACAAAATAAGCAACAAGGGTAATTATGTGTGGTAAGAAAGAATTTGTGCAAGTAGAAGATGAAGGGGAGATAGAGGTTGAAGTCACTTCATGGTTTGAAGATGTCAAGACAACAGTATTGCAGAATGATGCGATGATAGAAAGGAAAGAGGAAGAGATGACAGTGATGAAATCTGAGGTAGAAGAGATCAAGGAAGAACTCCTTGTGAAGATTCAAGATAAGTCAGCAAAACATGATGAGAGTGTGCAAGAAGTAACGCGTTGTCCATTGATGGGATAAAAAGTGTGTGAATGTAATAGTATAGAGGTATGTTGATTAGATGATACAGAGATCCTTGGGCCAAAAACCCTGATAAGTGGGAAAGGTGAGGTGAGTAAGAGTGTGTTGCTAGAGGAAAGGCAAGTTTGGCCTAGAATGGTCATAGTGGGAGAGGTGGTATGTCCACTGATTGGACAAGAGAGTGGAAGGCAACAGGAGACTGTCGGCTGGAAAGATGATAGACCTGATAATGAAGAGGCCTTAGTGGCAGAGAGAATGAGGATAGAGGTCTGTAAATCTGATTGCACAAGAGCAGAGAATCTGATAAAGAACATGAAGATTAAGGGTGAAGAAGCCATTAGTACATGGCAAGAGAAGAAGGTTAATGAGGTAATCTATTATTTCATGGTTATGATGGGATACAAGTCAAGGTATAGAGTGAAGGGAGAAGAACAAAGTACTAAGATGAAAGTTGGAATGCAACAAAGTGTGAAAAACTTGATTTTAGATCGCAAGCAAGTTAGAGGACTAATTTGCATGGAAAAAATGAAACCTAAGGTGAAAATGAAAATGATTAGGAGCAGTTTCATCCATTCTTCTCCATGTCAACATTTTTCCCCTCTTTGATATGGTGTCATTACTGTCAAGGTTCATGGGATATCAAATAATTTTTTGATAAATATGCCTCAGTCGGCAGACATGAGAAGAATGGATGACAAGGTGATGCTCCCTCGAGAGATCAGTGAAAAATTAAAATTTCTAGCTATGTCTCGAAAGAGGGAGAAAGATGGGAGAAGAAGAAAAATGGAAGCATAAAGAACCCTGGGATAGGGTGGGGGAGGAAAAATGAGAACAAGGGGTGAAAGATGAGGTTCAGAAGAGAAAATTAGGGTTAGTGGGGGCTACATATAAGGTGGGAGGGGCCCATAATCCTCATTTGTCTTATCATGCTTAGCAAAATTTAAATAGAGGAGAGAAGAGCCTAGAGAGGAGTGATGACGCATATTCCACGAGAGGAGCACCATGCAGAGTGAGTTCGAGAGTACATGTGACCAGCGGTGGTTGGCGATCTGATAGGTTTCTAAACCTCCTTTGTGATTTGGGTGTCGAGTAGGTTAGGCACAATAAATGTGGGGTGGGAAAGGGTAGAGGATAGGCACTAGGAAGGTGATTTAGTGCATAGGGGGTTAGATTAGCACCCTGATAGAGAATTGTAGCATCCAAACCAAGGATTAGCACCCAGTCTGATGATCAGTGCCCAAATAGGGTAGATCAGTGCTTAGGGAAATTGGTGGGTTAGGTTAAATTAGCGCACAAAATGTGGATATTAGCGCTTAACAAGGTATATTAGTGCATGAAATGAATATTTTAGCACCTGGGTTTAGCACCTAATTAGGTGATTAGTGCCTAGGTTTTTGGTGTAGCACACAAGAATGGGCTGGATTAGCGCTAAAAATGAGAAGTTTAGCACCTAGGTCTGGAAAGTCACATCAGGTCTAGCGATTAGCACCTAGACCCAAAGATTAGCACCCATTCAGAAGGATCGTTGCCCAAAATGAGGGAATCGGTGCCTTAATTTTTAGTGCCTAGGGGTTAAGAAATAGCGCGTAGTGTTTAAACTGAGGCTAACAGGGTACATTTATGATTGCATAGGATGATGACAACATTCTATAGTCTCAAGAGAGTCAACTACCAACATTTGCGCTATGGGAGCATCTAGATGTGACTGACAGGTTCTTTCTGAGGATGGTGAGATTGTGATTTATCGCAGAGATGCCAACGCTCAAGGTTGATAGGATGATGATGACAGTGCTAGTAAAGCATTGGTAGATGGAGAGATTCACACTGGAGGATGTGTGGAGGATCCTAAGGATCCCAATTCATGAAGAGAGGGTGGTCTACAACCATGGTCATGAAGCTGTGTATGTGGATTAGGTGTTTGACCCACGTTGAGTTCCCTATGGTGATCACTGATCAGAGATGTGATATAGCTAGGTGATGGATAGGAGATTGTATCGGCTTCCCCTATTTTTGGCTGGATTGATAGCAAGGACCTTAGTCCCAGATGGGAGGTTGAGAGGGTTCCCAGTGGGCTAGGAGATTGTGCTATTGCGGATGGTTTGAGATGGTGTGGTGTTTTCTTGGGGACTATGTGTGTTGGCACACTTCTACCACGATATGGACTTTGTGGTGTACAGGAGATCAACGAGCTTGGGATATGAGGTGACGTTGCTCCATATTTGGGCTTGGGAGCACAAAGAAGTGACCAAGCCAGTGATGGTGCGGGATAGGCTGAGTCATCGACCATTTGTTTATGCTTACAGAGGACAACTGGTACATCACTCCTCAGGTGATTTGAGATATTGGAGGAGGGTGATGGATGATATACAAACTTTTTGTTTGGAAACCATAGAGGGAGGTGGAGATATGGTCCAAGGACTATGTATAGTTGAGCTATTTTCTACAACCTCAACATCTGATGGGGAGGACTCAATTGATCATCGATCGGTATATGCCAGACAAAATGTAGAGATAGTCCAGGTTCATACAAGATGTGCCTCATGAGGAGGTAGTATTTGCAAGGATACATGTAGATGCACCTCGGTGGTGACCACCACCAAATCCACAGGTGGTGATTGCAGAGTTTGATGAACTTCAGGGTCAAGCCTGACATGCTAGATGATAGGTAGTGGATGCTAGAACCACAACACAATATGATCAGTGGTGGGCTTGGGAGCAGCCAGTTAGATTGACTATCCTAGCAGGTTATATATGTTGGATTTAGGACGGACAACTGAGAGGGGGAGTGAATCAGTTGTTACCAAAAACCTGTTCCTTACTTTAAACCTTCTTATATTTCAACAACATATCAAAGATTCAATCATGGAAGCATAATGCAATAATTCAAGAGCAGGAACAAATTCAACACATATAACACCAAGAATTTAATGTGGAAAACCCAGTTAAGGGAAAAACCATGGGGTGACTAACCCAAGATGGTATTCTCTGTTAAAATAATAAGATGAATAAAATGGCACTTGCCAATTAGGGCTCACTGCTCAAGCACACTGCTCACAAGAGGCACACAACCTACAGGAGACACACTATCTACAGAAGAATATAAGTATTACATACTTGAACTGGAGATTAGCATCTTCACTATGCTTGAGTCAGTTCCATTTAAGCTCAACACCTCTACTCTGCTTTTCGCTCCTTTTCACTACCACCTTCTCATTTTGATCACCGGTATGCTTTTGAATAACTTTGTGAATCTTATTTATACATGACATCGACTTTGGAATGATCATCAAAGTTAGCACAACATATACTTATTTTATTACAGAGCAATTACAAAAATACAACTTGACTTATTACAAAAACTTCATGCGCATCACTACACTATCTGCCACACATAGCGGGGCTTCAATCTTCTTCGAGGAACACGCCATGCTTCGCAAAAAATCTTCAAGATCATTCGCAACATGCACAAATCATCCGGTCGGCCAAGATTAGGAAGAACACCATCACCCAAAGGTAAGTCTTCAATTACGAGATCAATCTTCAATGCGGACTACCAACACGAAATGGACACGATCTAGAGACCCCCACAAACTTGCTTGAATCACGAAGAACATCTACACCACTTCTACTTACTGCAACCATTCATATCTTCATCTGGAACCTCAAGAACATAGTCAGTTAACACTGTCACATTAGAAGGATTTCTTATGGACCTCCAAACCATGAACCAATTGAGTTGTCAATTCACATTAGCCTCCCAAACAAGCCACCATATCCGCAGAACATGATATTGGATTTCCAGATCTCACCGGACCTATTTGTGTCACTCTGTCACCTTTGAACAGTTGCTAGAACTAGTTTTACTCTTATGGCCATAACTCCTCCACATTTTCATGTGGACCTCTCAAATCTTGACTAGATCATCTTCATACACATATATACAAACCCTTTGATGTGTATTCTTTGATCTTCATCTAGTTGGGATCTTTACTTCATAGAGCTTCACTGATCTACTCTATTTCTGATAGGACTAATTTTCTCAATATCCTCAGCATACAACTCACCCAATCTATGACATCAATGTAACAGGAGTATGTTGACATCAATGACAACACTGGTTAGGCCCATACTTGCAACAATCTCCCTCTTTGTCATTGATGGAAACATATAATGTGAAAAACTATTTTAACCATCAAGACAAGAACTTCTCCTCACTGACTGACATAGCTCCCCCTATCAATAACAACTATTCACATGTCTTCTTTTGTTTTATTGCTCCCCCTTTGATTAGAAACCACTTTTGTTTTTCACATGTCTTCTCTCCCCCTTTGACATCAATGGCAAAGACCACATACTTTCAACCACTTCTCATACTTCATAATCATATAGATTGCTCCCCCTGAGTAGCAGCCTCCTAACATCAATCTGGATCACAAGATATGACTGTGGGATCCACCGGACTGATGCACATCAGTGCACCTTAATTTAGAACCGGAGAGGTAATAACCCCTAATTTCTCCTTGAGATACTCAAAAGAGTCTTTAGGTAGAGGTTTAGTAAAAATTTCTACAATATGATCCTTTGAGGGCACAAACTCCAATCTAACTTCATTCTTGTTCACTTGCTCTCTGAAAAAGTGGAACTTGATGGATATATGTTTTGTCTTTGAATGCAACACCGTATTTTTTGATATATTTATTGCACTTGAATTATCACAGAAGATTGTAATAGGTTCTTCATACTCCACTCTGATATCTCTTAGCATTTGCTTCATCCACAATACTTGAGTGCAACTACCTACTGCTGCAATATACTCTGCTTCTGCAATATACTCTGCTTCTGCAATGGAAAGAGATATTGCCTCTTGTTTCTTGCTTAGCCAAGAAACCAATCTTTTTCCCAAAAAGAATGCACCACCACTGGTACTCTTTCAGTCATCCACATCTCCTACCCAGTCAATATCTATATATGCATGAAGAGAGAAATCATGATCCTTAGGATACCATAATCCATACTCAACGGTTCCCTTCAGATATCTAAGAATTCTCTTGATTTCCATGAAATGAGACTCTCTAGGATCAGCTTGGAATCTGGCAACAAGACCAATAAGGTAGAGTAGTCCTCCAATCATTGACCTGTATTTTTTCTGATTACTCTTAGGGGATTCATCATCTTTACTCAACTTACATCTGGTTGCCATGGGAGTATTCATTGCCTTTGAATCTTCCATCCCAAATTTCTTCAACAATTCTTTCACATATTTGGTCTGAGATATGAAGATTCCTTTCTTTGTTTGAATGATTTGTAGACCTAAGAATAAATTCATTTCCCCAAACATAGACATTTCAAATTCACTTTGCATTTGATTTGCAAAAGTCTTGCACATACTATCTTTTCCTCCCAAAATGATATCATCAACAAATACTTCAAAAATCAAGATTTTTTCATGATCAATCTTAAAATATAGATTACTATCAGCAGTACCTTTGTTGAAACCAATCTTCAAAAGATGTTTGTCCAATCTTTCATATCAGGCTCTTGGGGCTTGTTTGAGTCCATACAATGCCTTCTTCAACTTGCAGACCATATCTCCATGATCAGACAATTGAAATCCATCTGGTTGCTTAATGTATACCTCTTCTTCCAAATCACCATTTAGGAAAGTAGACTTGACATCCATCTAATATACCTTGAAATCTTTAAAGGCAGCAAAGGCAAGAAATAATCTGACTGCTACAATTCTTACCACCAGGGCAAAAGTTTCTTCAAAGTCAATTCCTTCTACTTGAGAATAGCCCTTACAGACCAATTTGGCTTTGTTTCTTACTACTTCACCTTTTTCATTCAGTTTATTCTAGAAGACCCACTTAGTCCCAATCACATTTTTGTCCTTAGGTCTAGGAACAAGATCCCAAGTGTGATTCTTTTCAATTTGCATCAATTCTTCCTCCATTGCTTTAACCCAGCTTTCATCATTGCATGCTTCACTTATTGTTTTTGGTTCAATTTTTGAAATCAAACAATACTTCACTGAATCTTGAGAAATTTTTCTTCTTGTTTGAACACCTTTGCTTCTATCTCCTATGATCTGATCTTTAGAATGATTCAATCTTACATACCTAGGAGTTTTGGGATTCTCTTGCACTTCTAATTCTTGGACAAGTTCATCCAAACTTGTCTCTTCTTGTTGGATTTAAGGATTCTTCGAATTAGTCTGAATCTAAATTGGAGTTGTGGCTTGTTGTCCTTGGTCTAAGACATCATTCTAATCATCTGCTTCATACTCATAAAACCTTGAGGGATTTTCCATGCCTTCATCAACCTTCACATTTGTACTTTCTACAATCTTTCTCAATCTCTTGTTATAACACCGGTATTCGTTTCTTTGAGTAGAATATCCCAAGAATATTTCTTCATCACTTCTAGCATCAAACTTGCCCAGATCTTCATCTCTTTTGATGTAGAATTTACTACCAAAGACTCTAAAATACTTCACAGTAGGAGTGATACCAAACCAAAGTTCATAAGGGGTCTTACCAGTATTATGTCTGATTTGTACTCAATTAAGAGTATAGACAACAGTGCTTACAGCTTCCCTCCAATAGATCTGAGGAACATTTGCTTCCAGCATCATGGTCCTGGATGCTTCCTAGATGGTCCACTTCTTTCTCTCCACTACTCCATTCTATTGTGGAGTCCTTGGAGCAGATAACTGTCTCTTTATCCCATGTTTCTCACAGAATGTTATGAACTCACCGGATGTGAATTCTCCACCTCTATCAGACCTGAGGAATTTTATGTTTATACTAGTTTCATTCTCTACCATAGCCTTGATTATTTTGAACTTCTCAAGTGCTTCAGAATTTCTGTTTTAAGAAAGTTACCCACATCATTCGGGAGTGGTCATCAATTAGCAACATGAAATACCTATCTCCTTACAGACTCCTGATTCTTGCCGGACCACAGAGATTAGTGTGCACTAAGTCTAACAATCTAGTTGAAGATTGTTCCTTACTTTTGAATGTGACTTTGCTCTGCTTACCCAACTACCATTCTTTGCACAAACTGTTAGTAGGTTTCATCAATCTTGGAAGATCTCTTATAGCCTGAGTGTTGCTTATCTTGATGATATTATCAAAATTCACATGACACATTCTCCTATACCACAACCAACTCTGATCAATTTGAACAAATAAGCAACTTTTTCCAGTACCAACCAATTGGAAGATGTTACCTTTTGTCTGTGTGCCGGAAGCAATCTCAGTTCCAGAGCTTTCCATGATCTTGCATTTTCCATTTTTCAAATGGAGATCATAGCCTTTGTCCACCAACTATCCAACACTGAGAAGATTATGCTTCAGACCTTCAACATATAGAACATCACTGGTTTTGTTCTTTCCATCAAAAGAAATGGTTCCTCTACCTCTACTTCTGCCAGTAGAATTATCTCCAAACTTTACAACTCCACCTTCATATCTTTCCAAACTTAAGAACCTACTCTTGTCGCCAGTCATATGGTGAGAGCATCCACTGTCAATAACCCATTCATCCTTTTCTTCAACCTAAGCAGCCAAAGCACTTTATATCATCTTATGATTGGCAAATTCAATAGGCATTGGATCTTCTTCTTTGATGGCAATAAACACCAGTCACTTCCAGGTTTGTTTCCCATCTCAAATTCATCATCTGTTACTCCATCATCATCTTCTTGAACATAGTAACACTTCTTCTAAAACCTTGATCTATTAGGGTTTGGCCTTGAGAACCTTTCCAGACATCTTGAGGCAAAATGACCAATTTTATTGCAGGCAAAGAATTTGAAAGGTAATTTTCCTTCATACTTACCGAATCCTCTTGGCAGTCTCTTTGCAATAAGGGCTTCAAGTTGTTCAACTTCTAACTCATCTTCTTCCAGATCTTTCCTTGCTTTATCATACCAAGATGATTTCCTTGAGGAACTTTCTCCTGGATCATATCTATGTTTGCCTTTTGTAGAGGCACTAGCTTTAAATGCAGATTCAGTCTTGGGAAGTGCATCACCAAACTCAGCCAACTCAAATGCAGATATCTTACCAACCAATTGATCCCTTGTGATAGTTGTTAAAGATCTGATTTCCTCAATAGCAGCAACTTTGTGTTTGTAAGAAGGGGGTAAAGATCTGAGAACTTTGGCAATAATCTCATCTTCATCCAATATTCCACCAGCACATCTAATGCCACATACAAGATCATTTACTTTTGACATATATAAAGTGATATTCTCATCTTCACTCATCTTCAAGTTTTCAAACTTTCCTTCCAGACTTTGCAGCTTGGCACACTTAACATATTTGTCTCCTTCAAAAATATTTTCCAGCTTTGTCCAAATTTCATAAGCAGTCTTCAATCCCATAACATTTGTCAACTATGAATCAGACAAGGCACTCAGTAGGGCTTCTTTAACTCAAAGATTATTGTTTGCATCTCTGACTTCGTCTATAGTTGTTGGACCATTCTTCGGGGGAACATATTTAGTTGTAGTTATGTTCCAATACTGATCTCCCATGCATTGTAAGTGACATTCCATGCGGCTCATCCAGGCAGTGAAGTATGTTCCATCAAACCTTGGACTGTCCTTCTTGTAGGTTGACATCCTAGATCTCCTCAAGCAGTTAAGCTTTTTCTAGAGGAACTTGGCTCTGATACCAATTGTTAGATTTAGGATAGACAATTGAGAGGGGGGTGAATCAGTTACCAAAAACATGTTCCTTATTCACTTTTTAAACCTTCTTATATTTCAACAGCATATCAAAGATTCAATCATGGAAGCATAATGCAATAATTCAAGAGAAAGAACAAATTCAACACATATAACACCAAGAATTTAATGTGGAAAACCTGGTTAAGGGAAAAACCACAGGGTGACTAACCCAAGATGGTATTCTTTGTTAAAAGAATAAGATGAATAAAATGGCACTTACCAATTAGGGCTCACTGCCCGAGCACACTACTCACAAGAGGCACACTGCCTATAGGAGACACAATGTCTATAGAAGAATATAAGTATTACATACTTATACTGGAGATTAGCATCTTCACTATGCTTGAGTCAGTTCCATTTAAGCTCAACACCTCTGCTATGCTTTTCACTCCTTTTCACTACGACCTTCTCATTTTGATCACCAAGATGCTTTTGAATGACTTTGCAACTCTTATTTATACATGACATTGACTTTGGAATGATCATCAAAGTCGGCACAACATATACTTATTTTATTATTGAGCAATTACAAAAATACAACTTGACTTATTACAAAAACTTCATGTGCATCACTACACTGTCAGCCACACATAGTTGGGACTTCAATCTTCTTCGAGGAACATGCCATGCTTCGTAAAACATCTTCAAGATCATCTGCAACATGCACAAATCATCCGGTCGGCAAAGATTAGGAAGAACACCATCACCCAAAGGTAAGTCTTCAATTACAAGCTCAATCTTCAATGCGGACTGCCAACATGAACTAGACACAATCTAGAGACCCCCACAAGCTTGCTTGAGTCATGAAGAACATCCGTACCACTTCTGCTTACTGCAACCATTCACATCTTCATCTAGAACCTTAAGAACACAGTTAGTTAACACTATCACATTAGAAGGATTGCTTATGGACCTCCAAACCATGAACCAATTGAGTTGTCAATTCACATTAGCCTCCCAAACAAGCCACCATATCCGCAGAACATGATATTGCATTTCCAAATCTCACCGGACCTATTTGTGTCACTCTGTCACATTTGAACAGTTACTAGAACCAGTTTTACTCTCATAGCCATAACTACTCCACATTTTCATACGGACCTCTCAAAACTTGATTGGATCATCTTCAGACACATATATACAAACCTTTTGATGCACATTCTCTGATCTTCATCTAGCTGGGATCTTTACTTCATAGAGCTTCACCGATCTTCTCTATTTCTAATAGGACTAATTTTCTCAATATCCACATCATACAACTCACCCAATCCTTGACATAAATGCAATAGGAGTATGTTGACATCAATGACAACATCGGTTAGGCCCATACTTGCAACAAGATGGCAGCAGGAGATCCAATAACAGAGGAGGAGGAGGATGATGATGAGGAGGAGGAGGAGGTAGAGTACGTAGAGGAGATGGAGATAGATGAGGGAGAGTGGGGAGGAGATGGAGGTGGAGATGGTGATGGAGGAGTACATAGTTGGCAAGATTACAAGCTTTGGTGCAGTAGCAACAAGCCCGTATAACCCAGCTACAGGGGCAATGTGAGGATGGACAAATAGCGTCCCTATAGGCACAAGTAGTGGCCCTGTAGGAACAAGTGGTTTAGCTAGGACATGCATAGGGACTAGCACAATGCTACCAGTAGGAGCACGATCAAGCTAGGTAGGCATTGGGGCTAGGCATGGGGGATGTGGTCAGGACTATGTAGCACCAGGTGGCAGAGAGTGCTAGGGAGGCCTAGCACTATAGGATGTTATATGAGAGGTTGATCCCTCAAGTCAGAGAGAGTTACCAGAGTTGATCAACAGCTTCTGGCTCCAAACAGACAAGGTGATTAGAGAGGTCATTTCAACAGCCACCTACAGCACAGGAAAGATAGGTTCCAGCCCCACAGATATAAGGACAGGTAGGACAATAGGGTATGGGGCCACCTCCTCAGAGGGGCTTGGGACTAGCCCAGTTAGGGGCTTTAGCCAGAGACAGTTTTGCCTAGGGCAGTAGATATTTTGTTTTGTATATGTATGATATTTTGATAGGTCCTCAAGACCTTACTTCTATCATGATCCTTTTTGTGTATATATATGAGATGGACATTTTGGTTAGATGGATTGTGTATTGTGATTTATTGATGTATATGGATGGATTTATGATGGTGGACATGTTATATGGTATTTATGGATGGATGTTTATGTATTATGTTTATGGATGTCTATGTACTATGTGGTTGGTGATTATGATGTTTTGAACTAACATGTATGTGATACAGGATGTCATATGTGATTTTTGGTTGTTGATGTTATGGCCAACACGTATTGTATTGTATTTGTCTACTAACTGTATTATGCACAAAAGTTATTTCAGCACTTTAAATCAATTCCTTCTAGGATGTAGGATGTTGTATGGTGATGAATTGCGATATTAGGGATTGACATGTGTATGATACAGGATGGTATATGTGGTCTTGTGTTTATGGATTTTATAATGGATATATTGTGGGTTATTAAAACATACATACCTCCTTATTTCTTTGTCCATGTTTTTGACGTTGAAGATTTCTATACCTGCTCTTCTTTTAATAGGTTTTGAACCAAATGATTGCATGCTTTGGTTTACTTTTGATGAAGTCAATAATGGAAAACAATCATTGAACTATGCAATGCATGGTAGATATCCGTTGAGAGCAATTAATTCAAGGACCCCTAAGGAAAATAGTGAAGTTACGGTATGTTATTTTGATGTATGAAAAATGCAATGGTGAGTAATATGATTATGATGTGTAGATGGTAAATGAAAAGATGCTTAGATTAATAAATATGTACTATGGACTAATGGATGGATAATGATGATGCAAATATATGCTTAAATTAATAAACATATATTAGAGATGGAATAAGGAAAATGCAAATGAGGTGAATAATGGACATGATAATGTAATAAATGGCCTAATAAAAATACAAAATGATGACATGAATAATATATGCTCAAATTAAAAAACATATATTAATGAATGGACTAGTAAGGATGAAATGGGTAATGCAAGTGTATGGTTATGGGGATGTTGTGATTAATTTTATTGATCATGATACCAAGTTCCCAAAAATGGTCACAGGATGGGAAATAGGAAGTCAAAAGTCTGTAGAAGAATTGAGATAGGAATAAGAGTTGGTCTGATGAATCTTAGAGCAATACACATAGGATAGGATGGGGGTGATGTATGTGGGGGATAAAGAGATGATAGCATGTATTAGGAAATTCTACAAATAAATATTGAGCACTACTATTGATATAGCATAAGATGTTATGCACCAAGGTATGTGCAACCAAGGTGACAAGACATCCATGCATAGGACTTGACACTGTAAACAATAGGATAAACCCATGCACGCCCATGATAGTACAAACTTTTGATGCAGGAGCATCCCTGGTTCAAGAGCAATCTTGCATCAACAAAAAATATTTGCATGTCAGTTTGTTAGTAGTTCAGTTTGTTTCTTTCATTTTCCAGTTCATTTAGAAGAAGCTTCTACATTTTGATCCGACAATCTATCACGGTTATGTTTCAGACCCAGTAGAGCTGGACTTAGCATCTACATTCATTCATCTACATCATATCTAGAATTTAGAGATCCACACATCATTATCAAAAATATATCGCTATCAGAAGATCGACTAGTTTTAAAACAAAGCATCCTGATAATCACAGACAACTAGCTAAAGGAGAAACCTGTGGAAGCATCTCCTGATCTTTGGAGCCTAATGACACATTATTTAATGATCTTTGGTTCATGGCCTACCTTCCTCGAAGATCTGTACTTCATTCCATTCATATTCCAAAGGAGTTCTATGCATTTAGGTCTGACCTATCCGTGTTGCACATTGCAGCTCTTCATTGGAGTTTGTGACCTTCTTTGGCCAACGTGGAGGAATCTATTGTTTCAGAGTTGATATATATTGATGTAATAGATCCTTAGGAAAGAAGTTCATATAGTTCTCATGATTTATAAGATTGATAGTTTGGATTTTGTGCAAAGGAGCTTCAAAGATTTATCTTGCGTATGTATGTAATCAGGCCTGGGAGCCCAATTGGAAGCCTGCATGTTGCCGGCCGATCTCTATTTGAATTCTGTGATATACTGAATGACTTAATCTATATTTACTTCATTTCCTTGATTTGTTTCCATTGTGTTGACTCTTGCTACACACTCCAGACAGTTCATTCTATGAACCCTCCTACCGTGACTGCACCAAGTGGTATCAGAGTGAAAGTTCAAATCTTTGGGAGTGATTTGAGCGAAGTTGGTGAGGGAATTCTATAAGATCTTGTTGTGGATAGATCGTTGAATTAAGGCAGGTTACTTGTGTTGCAACCAATCGTTGATTGTGAGGCAATTGTCACCTTGTAGATCGCCGAACTTGAGGCAGTTCGCACTTGATCCTAAGGAAGAATGCCGCCGCGAAGAGTTGCTGATGTTGGAACAATGACAGATAGAATGGATGAGATGATGGAGATGATGAAAATAATGCAAATTCATTTCGATGTTGTTGAAGAAGATAGGCGAAGAGGATTGACACTGAGACATAATGTTGAAAGCGATGACAAAGAGGAATTTCAATCTACTGAACAAATTGGTGAAACCCTAGGAAGTGATGAAGAAGAAGAATCAGATCAAGTAAAGATGTTGTGAGCTATTTCAAATATTGGAAAGAGATCTAGAGTTGATGTGCTGAACTATACCCATAATTTGAACCCTGAAGAGTTGATTGACTAGATAAATGACATGGAAGAATACTTTGAATATGAGGAAATTGAAGATCTGGAGAAGGTGAAATTTACAAAGAAAAAGTTGAAAGGACATGCTGCTATATGGTGGAAGGAAGTTTAGTTGGAAAGAAATAGAAAAGGGAAGGAAAAGATTACAAAGTGGGACCAAATGGTGACAAAGTTGAAGAATCAGTTTATACCTATTTACAATGAGTTGGAGTTGTTGAAAAGATTACAAAAACTAAGACAAAAGGAGAAATCTGTGAAGGAGTACACTGAAGAATTTCATAAGATGATCATAAGAATAGGACATAGTGAAGCAAGCAAGGAGAAAGTGGCTAGATACATCAATGGATTAAGATTGAACATTCAAGAAGAGCTAAGCTTGGTAAGGATGACATCTTTGGAGGAAGCATACCAGTTTGCCCTGAAAGTTGAAGAGAAGCTGAATAAGAGGCATGATCAGAGACAGAGAGGTAGAGGAGGTAAATTTTAGAGAGGTAGGACTTATTTCAGAGGAGACAGATCATATTTAGAGCATAACAAGTTTGACAACCCATTTAAGAAGGATGACAGGGATAACAATGCTTACCGAAGACATGACAACATTTTTTTACCGAAAAGGAAACCCTAGTGCATACCGGAATGAAGGATACATAAGGGAAGGAAGAGGATTGGATAAGAGAACATTCAGAGGCACTTGTTTCAAGTGTGGAGGTGAAGGACATAGAGCATTTGAGTGTAATCAGGGTAGTACAAGAAAGAGGACAAAAAATAGTGGACGAGCAGCCTATGTTGAAGAACCTGTTGGATCACTTAGTTCAGTTGGAAATCCAGAGAAAGAAGAATCATTGGTGATGAGGAGAGTACTATTTCAAATAGAGGCAAATGAGGAACCATCACAGAGAAAACTTTTGGTCAAAACAAGATGCAAATCAGGAGGTAAGTGTTGTAAAGTTGTAATTGATAGTGGTAGTTCAGATAATTTAGTTTCAGAGGAGATGGTGACTAAGCTGAAGTTGGAAAGATTGAAACACCCTAAGCCCTATTAGATAGCATGGATTCAGGATGATCATAAGGTACTGATAAGTGAACAATGTTTGGTGAAATTTCATATTGGATCATATCATGATGAAGTCTTGTGTGATATTATGCCTATGGATGTTTGTCATATCTTGTTGGGTAGACCTTGGCAGTATGATAGAAAAGCTATACATGATGGGAGAAAGAATACATATACTATAACAACAAATGGAAAGAGAATTACTTTGATTCCTTTGGAGGATGATCCTAAGAGTGAAGTATGTGGGAATGCTAGAATCTGTTTGGTAGATGGAAGGAAATTTTTGGATGGTTTGAGACATGAGAATATGTGTTATGCCTTGATTCCTAAGAAACCTAAAGCATTGAAGGAGACTAAAGAGACACAACCGGAGGAGATAAGAGAGTTGTTGACTGAGTATGCAGACATCATATCAGATAATGTACTTGAAGGATTACCACCTATAAGGAGTATCAGTCATCACATGGATCTTATACTAGGAGCAAGTTTGCCTAACAAAGCAGCACATAGAATGACACTGACAGAGAATAAAGAATTGAATAGATAGATACAAGAGTTATTGAAGAAAGGTTTGATCAGAGAAAGCTTAAGTCCTTGTGTAGTACCTGTAGTATTAGCACCAAAGAAAGATGGAGAATGGAGAATGTGTACTGATTCCAGCGCAATAAACAAGATCACAGTTAAGTATAGATTTCCTTTACCTAGGATGGATGATATCATGGATTGTTAGAGTGAAGCAAGATATTTCACAAAGATAGACTTGAAGAGTGGATACCACTAGATTAGAATCAGAGAAGGAGATGAATGGAAGACTACCTTTAAGACAAATGAAGGATTGTATGAGTAGTTAGTGATGCCTTTTAGATTGACAAATGCACCGAGTACTTTCATGAGATTGATGAATGAAGTCTTGAAGAAATTCTTGGGTAAGTTTGTGATTGTATACTTGGATGATATTCTGATTTTGAATAAGACAAAGGAGGAACATTTGTGGCATATTAGACAATTTTTGCAGAGACTGAGAGAAGAGAAATTACTGATAAACATCAAGAAGTGTAGTTTCATGAAGGAAGTGTTGGTGTATTTGGGATTTGTGATTTTTGTGGAAGGATTGAAGATGGACCCTGAGAAAGTGAAAGCAATTGTTGAATGGCCTACACCGGAGAGCATTGGAGAAGTTAGATCATTTCATGGATTGGCTAGTTTCTATAGGAAGTTTATCAAAAATTTCAATTCAGTTTGTAACCCTATGACAGAGACAATGAGAGGTGATAGAAAATATTTTAAGTGGACATCAGAAGAAAACAAGAGTTTTGAGTTGTTGAAGCAGAAAGTGATAGAGCAACCTATTTTGGCATTACCAGATTTCAATAAGGAATTTCAAGTTGATTGTGATGCAAGTGGAAGTGCAATTGGAGTGGTATTAAGTCAAGAAGGTAGACTAGTAGCATATTTTAGTGAGAAGTTGAATGATGCAAAGAGGAGATATTCAGTTTATGATCAGGAGTTCTATGCCATAATTCAAGCCTTGAAGAAGTGGAGACAGTATTTGTTGCCTAAGGAGTTTGTGTTGTATACAAATCATCAAGATTTGCAATATTTGAATAGTCAAGTTAAGTTGAATCAGAGACATATGAGATGGGTAGAGTCCATGCAGAGTTATACATTTGTGTTGAAGCATAGGAGTGGGAAATCAAACAAAGTTCTTGATGCATTGAGTAGAAGAAGAAACTTGTTAACATAAATGAGAGTTGAAGTGTTGGGTTTTGATGAATTGAAGAATATGTATGAGGGAGACACTGATTTTGTAGAACCTTGGAAAGCATGTAAGGAACCTATTGTGGTAGATAGGAGTAAGTGGTTGGATTATTTCATTAAGGAAGATATGTTGTTCAAAGGAAATCAGTTGTGCATACCTAGAAGTTCAATGAGGGATAATTTGATCAAGGAGAAGCATAGTGGTGGATTGGCAGGATATTTTGGCACTGATAAGACAGTGGCTTTGGTGAGTGAAAACTACTTTTGGCCTCAAATACATTAGGATGTTCAGAGATTTGTGCAAAGTTGTAGAGTTTGTCAAGTTGCAAAATGGAGTAGTCAGAACACTGGATTGTATAAACCTTTGACAGTATTGGAGAGACCTTGGGAAGACATAAGCATGGATTTTATAATGGGATTACCTAAGACATAGAGAGGACATGATTCAATATTTGTAGTGGTTGACAGATTTTCAAAGATGGCTCATTTCATACCTTGGAAGAAGACAAGTGATGCAGTGCATGTAGCTGACCTATTTTTCAAGGAGATTGTGAGATTGCATGGATTACCTTAGAGTATAGTTTCAGAAAGAGATACAAAGTTTGTTAGATACTTTTGTGTTAGAAATGAAAGCAACACTACTTCAATGGAAATCTGATTCGAATAAATTTCAACAATCTTTAACTGTGTGTTATTAATGGAGATTATAACAAAACATAAAACCCACAATACATAAATATACTAGAAGCAGAATGAAGCACATAACACAAGTATTTAACGTGGAGAAAACCCTTTCAGGTAAAAAACTCCACCAAGAAAAGAGGCCAAGTTGTATTATCATCACAAAAGGAGATTACAAATACATTCACTTCCTCTATCCTCCAACCTTCACTCTGATAGAACCTGGGTACCTATAAACTGTTATATGCATCTCATCTACTATGCTATGTTTTATATAGAATTTACACAACCTCAAGACATTAAATGACTTCTTACAATTCCATAACACTTGTCAAGAGTCAACAACACAACCTTGGGCGTCCATGGCCAAGAATAGGCTCTTATGGGGTCATAAATGCTATCGTACATGCATCCTACACTTGGGAAAATGTGCCCATGCAAGCTTGAACACCTTGGGGCTAAAAATAGCCACTTACAACATCTTATGATGTGTCATATGCTATTATTAGTATCATAGATTCTTATGACAACTTACAGTTGTCATAGAATCTCTTACACTTTCTTACAGCATCTATGACATGCGTCATAATACTAAAAATAGATTATTCCTCCACATGTGCACCCCACTTTGACCAATTACCATTTACCATAGTAAATGACATCTCATAACTACCGCCAGTAACTCTGAGACTTACCGTGCAGTAACTCCGGGACTTACCGTGGATAGTAAATAATTTTTACCACTGCCGGTGAAACTTGTACATCCCTTATGGGTAATTACAAATAATAAATGAAATAATACAATAATGGGATTTACAAGGTTAATGGCACTGTATCCCAACATTCTCCCACTTGACATTATAATTGTAAATCAACCCATAGGAAATCAAATGAAAAATAATCAGGCACTAGAAACAAGGCCCATGGCCTCTCTGCACCACATGAACTTCTCTGTACTCACAGGCTTGGTCAATGAATTTGCAACATTCTCTTGAGTGTCTATCTTCTTCAGCTCAATCTCTCCATTTGCAATCAACTCTCAAACAAAGTGATATTGAATATCAACATGCTTAGTCTGAGCATGATACATGGGATTCTTGGCCAAACAGATAGCACTCTAGCTATCACAACCAATCTGAATGATCCTGCAATCAAAACTAATACTTGTACACAGTCTCCTCAACCAAACTACCTCCTTAGAGACATGAGTAGCAGCCATATACTCTGCTTCTGTGGTGGACAAAGTAACTGTGGGCTGCCTCTTGCTCATCCAACTCACTGCACCTCTAAACAGAGTAAACACAACCACTAGTGGACCTTCGACTATCCAAGTCACCTGCCTAATCTGCATCAACAAAACCCTATATGTCCAAAGATTTATTAGCACTATCAGTACCAAAATAAACCAAACAATGATCAGGAGTACCTGTAAGATATTTAAACACCCTCTTTGCATAGTTCCAATGCTGTCTACTAGGTTAGACATAAATCTGCTCAAAACTCCCACTGCTTGGGCAATATCTGGTCTAGTGCAAACCATTGCATACATCAAACTCCCTACAGCACTAGCATATGGCACATTAGACATATCCTCAAGATCATCCTCAGTCTTTGGACACATATCTAACGAAATTTTAGTACCAATGGGTAAAGGAACTCTAATTGGGTTACAGTCCTGCAAAATAAACCTCTGCAAAATAGTATTCACATACTTACTTTGTGACAACCAAAGCGTTCTGTTAACTCTGTCCCTCCTGATCTTCATTCCCAAAATATACCTTGCAGTACCAAGATCCTTTATCTCAAATGCACCTGAAAGTTGGGCTTTAAGCTCACTGACCATACCCTTAGTATTGTTGAAAAACATGTCATCAACATACAAAGCAATAACTAGTATAGAATCATCAACACAATGAATGTAAACAGAGTGATACTCCTCGCTTCTAACAAAACCCAATTTCAAAACAAATGAGTCAAACTTTTGATACCACATTCTAGGAGATTGTTTTAGACCATAAAGAGACCTCTTTAACCTGCAAACCCAATGTTCTTTTCCTTTTACCTCAAAACCTATAGGTTGTTGCATATAAATTTCTTCTTCAAGATCTCCATGCAAGAACGTAGTCTTAACATACATTTGCTCAATCTCCCAATCATAAGTTGTAGCAATGGACAAGAGAAATCTAATAGAATTCAATTTAGCAACAGGAGAGAATATCTCACCAAAATCAACTCCCTCTCTCTGGGAGTAGCCCTTGGCTACCAGTCTAGCCTTGTACTTCTCCAATGACCCGTCTGCTCTAAATTCCTTCTTGAAGACCCACTTACAACCTATGGTCTTTCTTCCTTTGGGCAAATGAACAAGATCCCAGGTGTTCCGAGAGTCTAAAGCCATCATCTCCTCTTGCATGGCTAGCTACCAAGACTCACTATCATCTGCAGAAATAGCTTCCTTGTAGGATCTAGGTTCATCGTTAGTACTCAATAAAGCATATACACAACAAAAATCTGGTGGGCTATACCTGTCAACTGGATTCTATTGTCTTGTGGATCTCCTCAAGGGTGGAGTAAGAGACTCTACTTGTTCTTCTGCATGATCACCTGCAACAACTTCTTTTGTAATAACAGATTCATATTCATTAGAACTACTTGAATCTTCTTCTTCTTCTTCACCCCCTAATCCATCATTTTATTCTTTCTGAGGTGCATCTTGCTTCTCTAAATCAAAGTGCACCTTCTTTACCTTTTCATCTTTTTCTTTTGGCTGCTCAGGTTCAGAAATAGCTCTAAGTTCTTTGAAAATAACATCTCTAGAAAAGATAATCTTGCAGGTTAGCGGATTCCAAAGCTTATAACCTTTCACATTATCACCATATCCAATGAATGTACACTTTTCAACTTTTGGATCCAACTTAGATCACTTTTGCTTAGGCACATGAACAAAAGCCTCACAACCAAAAACCCTTAAATGTGAAACAGAAGGTTTCTTACCTATCCACACTTCATAAGGTGTTGAATCAAGAGCCTTACAAGGAGATTTGTTTATCAAGTAGCAAGCAGTACACATAGCCTCTGCCTAAAAGCATTTATCCAACTGTGCATCACTAAGCATACTTCTGGCCCTTTCCATAATTGTTCAGTTCATCCTTTCTGCAACACCATTCTGCTGTGGTGTATATAGAGTTGTCTTTTGTCTGATTATACCTGCATGCTTGCAAAACTCATCAAATTCCTTAGAGAAATATTCCCCTCCATTCTCAGATCTTAATATTTTTATCTTTAAACCTGATTGGTTCTCTACTAAGACTTTGAATTCCTTAAACTTAGTGAAAACTTCATATTTATGCTTCATAAAATAAATTCATGTAAATCTGGATACATCATCAATGAAGGTTACAAAATAACGAGATTTTCCAATAGATTCATTATCCATAAGTCCAAACACATCCGTATGAATAATTTATAATTTCTCTTTTGCTCTATTGCTTCCTGAAGGAAATGATTTTATGTTTTTTTTACCAAACACGCAATGCTCACAGAAATTAAAGTGCTCATCAGAATAGGAGAAACCATCCAACAAATTTTTATTCTTAATAGTTTTTAATACATTATTGCTTGTGTGGCCCAATCTATGGTGCCACATCATACATGTATTTTCAGTAGTGGCCTCAGATACATAGGAGGCATTACAAACTGTAGTGGCTTCAAGCTTAAACAAGTTCCTGAATCTCTTCCCTTTCACTACCACCAAGTTCCCTCTCACCAATCTGGAGCCATGCTTGTCAAATGTCACATGCATTCCCAAATCATTCAACTTCGAAACTGAAATCAGATTTCTAGCTAATCTAGGAACATGCAGAACACCAGGGAGGGTTTTAATCCTCCCATCACTGAAACACAGCAATACCTTTCCTTTCTCGACAATCAGATATGTAGAGTTGTCACCAAGGTAGATATTACCTCCATCATATTCTTCATATGTGGAGAACCATTCCTTATGTGGAGTCATATGAAATGAGCATCCTGAGTCAACCAACTAGTGATAATTAGAAACAAGATTACATGCAGAAAGTAGAACTTCTTCACCTGCATTCGAGGACTTATCCGAAGCACACTCTCACTGTTTCTTGGGGTTTCTGCACTCCTTCACATGTCCCCTTTTACCGTAATTCCAACACTTAACTCTATTCTTTTTACCAGGAGTCTTAGACCAGCCCTTGGACTTGTCCTTAGCCCCTTTCTGATCTCCTTTAGGTCCTCTTTCCTTAGACCTTCCCTTGACACCGAGAGCATCCCCTGAGCTATCTAAACTCTTCTTCCTCAATTCCTGTGACAGTAGCATTGAAACAAGAGCATCCAACTTTGGATCCGCAAGGTTAGCAGTGATAGCAAGGATAACATTCTCCCAAGACTTAGGTACAGAAAAAAGAAGTAAGATGCACTTATCTTCCTCACTAACCTCAACATCTACTGGATCAAGCTGACTCACTAACAAATTAAAAGAATTTAAATGCTCTACAACTGATTCACCTTCTCGCATTTTCATGGAAAACAATTTTCTTTTTAAATAAAGTTTATTTACCATACTCTTGGCTTGATAGATCTCACCCAACCATTTCCACAACTTGTATGCAGTCTCTTCCTTTGCGACATTCAACAGGACAAAGTTTGAAAGACACAAGCGGATGGTTCCCCATGCCTTCTTATCCAGTCTATCCCACTCATCTTGAGAGATATCGTCAGGTTTCTTCTCTTTTTGAACAGCCAACCATTAGTTTCTTTCTTCCAACAAATCTTCCATTTTCAGCTTCCACAAGTCATACCCCATTCCGTTGAACTTCTCAATGTCAAATCGAGAGGTTGATGCAACAGTGGATGCAGCCATAATATCAACACAAAATTTGCAAAACAAACACAACCAAATCTCCCACTGCAGCTACAGTTTCCACACTACCACCCAAGAGTCAAAACTAGCTAGGCTCTGATACCAAATGTTAGAAATGAAAGAAACACTACTTCAATGGAAATCTGATTCGAATAAATTTCAGCAATCTTTAACTGTGTGTTATTAATGGAGATTATAACAAAACATAAAACCTACAATACATAAATATACCAGAAGTAGAATGAAGCACATAACACAAGTGTTTAATGTGGAGAAAACCCTTTCGGATAAAAAACTCCACCAAGAAAAGAGGCCAAGTTGTATTATCTTCACAAAAGGAGATTACAAATACATTCACTTCCTCTGTCCTCCAACCTTCACTCCGGCAGAACCTAGGTACCTATAAACTGTTATATGTATCTCATCTACTATGCTATGGTTTATATATAATTTACACAACCTCAAGACATTAAATGACTTCTTACAAGCCCATAACACTTGTCAAGAGTCAACAACACAACCTTGGGCGTCCATGGCCAAGAATAGGCTTTTACGGGGTCATAAATGCTATCATACATGCATCCTACACTTGGGCAAATGTGCCCATGCAAGCTTGAATGCCTTGGGGCTAAAAATAGCCACTTACAACATCTTATGACGTGTCATATGCTATTATTAGTGTCATAGATTCTTATGACAACTTACAGTTGTTATAGATTCTCTTACACCTTACAGCATCTATGACATACATCATAATACTAAAAATAGATTATTCCTCCACATGTGCACCCCACTTTGACCAATTACCATTTACCATAGTAAATGACATCTCATAACTACCGCCAGTAACTCCGAGACTTACCATGCAATAACTCTGTAATTACTGTGGACAGTAAATAATTTTTACCATTGCCGGTGAAACTTGTACATCCCTTATGGGTAATCACAAATAATAAATGGAATAATACAATAATGGGATTTACAAGGTTAATGGTACCTTATCCCAACATTTTGGAAGAAGATGAAGATAGATTTGAAGTTTAGTTCAACTTTTCATCCACAGACTGATGGACAGACAGAGGTAGTGAATAGGAGTTTGGGAAACTTGTTGAGATGTTTGGTTGGAGAGAAATCCAGAAGTTGGGATTTGATTCTTTCATAAGCAGAGTTTGCATACAATAATTTAGTAAATAGGAGTACCGGAAGAACACCTTTTGAGGTTGTTACGAGAGTGAATCCTAGAGGAGTAGCAGAATTAAGAGATATCAGCATGGAAGAAAAGAGGAGTACAAAAGTAGAGGAATTTGTAGATCACATGAAGACAATGCATAATTAGGTGAAGAAGCATTTGGAGGATATGAACAATAAGTATAAGGGAAAGGTAGATCAGAAGAGAAGACATAAGGAATTTGAAGTTGGAGATGAAGTAATAGTGTACTTGAGAAAAGAAAGATTTCTAGTTGGGACATATAACAAGTTGAAGATGAAGAAGTTTGGACCTTGTAAGATACTCAGGAAATGCAAATGAAGTGGAATTACCAGAGACCTTGTGTATTTCACCTATTTTCAACATTGCAGATCTTTATCAGTATTATGAAGTAGAGTTTAGTGACAACATGGAAGAAGACTTGAAGAAGCAGTTACCACAACAAGCACCGGAGCAGATCGAAGACATCTTGGATAGTAGAGTTGGACACAACACTAGAGGAAGACAATACAAAGAATATCTTGTGAAGTGGAAAGGAAGATCGGAAGAAGATTCATCATGGATTTCTCAGACTGAGGTGGACCGTCTTGGTTCTCCCCTAGCCCCAGCAAAGTGAGGGACTCACTTTTTCAATAACCCCAGATGTCTGATGCAGGAGTAACCCTGGTTCAAGAGCAATCTTGCATCAACCAAAAACATTTGCATGTCAGTTTATTTGTAGTTCAATTTGTTTCTTTCATTTTCCAGTTCAGTTTAGACAGTTCAGTCAGAAGCAACTTCTACATTTTGATCGGCATTCTATCACGGTTACGTTTCAGACCCTATGGAGTTGAACTTAGCATCTACATTCATTCATCTACATCATATCTAGAATTTAGAGATCCGAACATCATTACCAGAAAGATATCGCTATCAAAAGATCGACTAGTTTCAGAATAGAGCATCCTGATAATCACAGACAACTAGCTAAAGGAGAAACCTACGGAAGCATCGCCTGATCTTTGGAGCCTAATGACACATCATTCAATGATCTTTGGTTCATGGCTGACCTTCCTCAAAGATCCATACTTCATTCCATTCATATTCTGGAGGAGTTCTATGCATTTAGGTCTAACCTATCCGTGTTGCATGTTACAACTCTTCATTGGAGTTTGTGACCTTCTTTGGCCAACACGGAGGAATCTATTGTTCTGGAGTTGATAGATATTGATGTAATAGATCCTTAGGAAAGCAGTTCATATAGTTCTCATGATTTAGAAGATTGATAGTTTGGATTTTGTGCGAAGGAGCTTCAAATCTTTATCTTGCGCATGTATGTAATCAGGCCTAGGAGCCCAATTGTAAGCTCGCATGTTGCCGACCGATCTCTATTTGAATTCTATGATATACTGAATGACTAAATCTACATTTGCTTCATTTCCTTGAGTTGTTTCCGTTGTGTTTACTCTTGCTGCATGGTCTGGACAATTAATTCTGTGAACCCTCCTACCGTGACTGCACCACCTTTTCTAGACGAACGAGGGGGATCCAAAGCATAAGCCCTTAGTACACAAAATGTATGATGAACCTTATATGCAAAAAGGGGGATAGTATACTAGAACTGACCCTACTATTCACAATAAATAAATACTATAGTGGAGTAATGAGAACCTCCCACAAGCACAACATACAAAAGCAAACACTATGCCCCATTCCAGATTATTTGCCACATGCCATGATATAATGAGATCAAGGCGGCTTTGAACTAATACAGGAATAGGACACAAGATAAAAATAAAAAGCCAAAAGACCAACTGACCAAAACATATAGCCATTATATCTCTTCCCAAAAATGGATGGAGGATTGATGATTTTGCCCATTGTAGGAAGGATGTATCCATAGGGCAAGAATCGATGGATGATTAAGATAAACTAGAGAATAAGCGGGGGATACAGGCCATAAGTTAGGGTGAAGTTGATTTGGTAGCTGATGATTTTTCATGAAAGTGTTATGCTTTGACATGACGCTTAACAAGTGTATTGTGTGTAGATCAAGTGTAATCAACAAGCTTAAGAGAGTGGGACCATCCAAGTGGGTTTGGATGGGTGCATTGTATGTACCTATGTACTGGATACTTTTTTTGTATTCCAGACTGCCTACATACCCTATATCCATGGGATCAAGTTACATAATGATGCAGGTGGTGATGGTATGTTGTTCTAGGTGACTTGATGAAATAGGATGGGGATAGGATCATGTGAATGAATGAGGTTTGGTTTAGAGGATGGGATTGTTAGTGTTCAAACCGTGTCATGGTATAAAAACCATAATAGGGAAGGGTGATAGTGGTCAAATGGGTGGAAGTGTCACTTTTCAGACTGTACCATGTATCAAAACCACATGGTGGGGATGAAAGGGATAGATAGGATGTTAGGCTAGATGAAGTGATAAGATGGATGATTGTAGGAGTGGGCAATGATTACACACTCTTTGGTTGGGTGTAACTTGGGGGAAGAGAGTGCTCAGACCGTATTCAAACTATAGGAAACATGATCCAGGGGATGAGTGATGGTTAAGTGAGGTAGGGCGACCGACTATGTGAAGTGGCAGTGCATGGCATGATGTTTATATGCAAAAACCACTAAAGAGACTAGGGTCAATGGAGGCTTGGGTAGGTGGGTAACCAGCTAGGTGACATGGTGGTGCAAAGACATGATATCTATGGAAAACCATGAAAGGGACTATGGTGATGGAGGGATTAAGGGATGTGATAGGCGGTATGAGTGATGGGGGCATTATTGTGGGTGGAAATTCTTCTTTTTTGTTACTTTATAAAAATAGAGTATAACATGGGAGATGGTAGTAGGGTACACGGTGGAGGTAAAAAGGCTTAGTTAGGGGATGGATGAATGGATTGAGGTGGGGGATAGCAGTAGGCTAATGGTTTTGAATGCCATTTTTCTATTACTTAGTTTTTGTATGACATTTGGAAGGATGGAGAGATATTTTGAGAATGACGGATAATGGAAGCTCAAGTGATGGGATTGTTCTGAAGCTCAGATGATGGGATTAATGGATGAGGAAAATGACGTGGATCATGATGAGAAGGTGGTTTGAACAATGGATCCAGGTTGAACCTACACATGATGCCTGCAAGCAAGTTTTCATCATAGTACTTGTCCAAGGCACCACAAGAAGTGGTTTTCACCAGAGGATGGATTATTTATCTTTACTTTTTTATTTTTTTTATTTTTTTATTTTTTATTTTTTTTATTTTTGACATTTTTATATTTTTTTTTATTTTAGACTAGGGGCATTCAATGAGCTAATTGTGGAACCACTTTAGGTGAATGATGTTTATAGGCTCATCAAGTTCTTCTCCTTCAAGGGTGGAGAGACGATATGCTCCAGAACCATACTTAGTAGTGATGATATAGGGGTCCAGTCAATTAGGCTCAAATTTCCCTTTTTTGTCCTGTTCTGATAGATTCCTTTGATTTTCTCCCAGGACCAAGTCTCCTACTGCAAAATCTCTAGCATGGATTTTCTTGTTGTAGAATCTACGAAGTTGATTTTGGTAGGCTTGGAGGTGATTTAGGGCATTGAGGCACCATTCATCTAATAGCTCTAGCTCTTGGAGATGTACAACATAGTATTCTTCATCAGTGATAACATTACATAAAGAGATGTGCAATGAGGGCAACTCGATCTCTATTGGCAGGATGGCTTCAGCTCTAAAGATGGGAATATGGAGTGGCTCTTGTAGGAGTGCAGATGTTGGTACGATAGGCCTAGAGGGCATGATGGATGTGGAGATGCCAATCATGACCAATTTCATTGACAACCTTCTTGAGGATTTTGAGTAGGGTATTATTAGTTTTCTCAGCCTAGTCGTTACCTTGGGGATAGTACGGGGTAGATCAATGATGTTGTATATGGAATTGTTCACACAGGGAGTGAACATCATGGTTTTTGAATGGCTTGCCATTATCTGTGACAAGCACATATGGGAAACCATAACGACAGATGATATGGTAAAGGATGAACTTAGTGATTTGGTTTCTAGTGGTGAAAGTGAGAGGAATGGCTTCAACCCACTTAGTGAAATATTTTGTGGTGCTGATAATGAATTTATGTCCGTTGGAGTAGGGTGGATGGATTTTCCCAATGAGATCTAGGCCCCACTGAGAGAAAGGCCATGGTGTGGTGATGGCTTACAACACCTGAGAGGAAGCGTGGATGAGATCTCCATGCTGCTGATAGGGCTTACATTTCTTCACGTACTCACATGCATTATGCTCCATGGTAGGCTAATAATATCTTGTACGCAAGAGCTTCTTGGATAGGACAATACCACTTGTGTGAGCACTATAGATACCTACGTGGACTTTATGTAGGGTGAGGGAAGCTTTTTCCATGTTTAAACATTGAAGAAGAGTACCATTGTAGCTTCGACAATAGAGGGTGTCAGCAAGGATGGTATAGCAAGTGGCTCAACGAATGAGTGATCTTTGTTGTTTATGAGTGGATTTAGGTGGGAATGTGTGATGTTAGAGGTAGATGTAGACATCGTGATACCAAGGATTTTTGGGACCAACAATTTCACATATGAATTTTGACTCGGCAACATGGTATGCTAGCATAAGGAGTTGTTCCATGAGAAATTTGCACTGGTGTCTATCATGAGGCATATCCAAGAGGGAACCAATAGTGGCCATGGCATCAGCTACTTTGTTGTGAAGACGAGGTACCTGTTCAAACTAGATGAAGGTGAAGGATAGCTTGTACTCATCAACCATTTGCTTGTATAGTACTAGTTTGTCATCTTTTGTGAGATATTCACCATTGACCTATTTGATAACCAACTAGGAGTCACCATAGACCTGCAACTATTGGATGTTCCATTGAACTGTTGTTTTGAGACCAATGATTAAGGCTTCATACTCAGCCACATTATCTGTGCATGGGAAAGCAAGTTAGTATGCTTTAGGAATATAGTCACCCTGAGGAGTTACAAAGAGTATTCCTGGCCCTGAATCATGATTGGTGAAGGGTCCATCAAAGTATAGTTTCCAGTTTGCTAATTTTGTCATGGTCAGGATAGACTCATCTGGGAAATTGATGGAGAGTGGTTGATGATCTGTGAGGGGTGCTTTGGCCAATTATCTGCGACAACTTATCCTTTGATTTCCCTTTGGTCAACATATTCAATGTCAAATTCGCTCAGTAGCATTACCCATTTTGTCATTCTTCCGGTGAGTGAGGTACTGGAAAGTAGGTACTTGAGAGGGTCAACTTTAGAGATGAGCTTGATAGAGTGACCTAGAATGTAGTGTCATAACTTTTGAGAACAAAAAACAATAGCTAGAGATGCAGGTTCCATGGATGTGTAGTTAAGCTCATAGCCAACGAGGGTCCTACTGATATAGTATATAGCCCTTTCACGGTTGGTATCATCATGTTGTGCTAGAAGTGCCCCCAGTGCTACTGAAGTTGTTCATTTATATAATAGGGGTTTTCTAGGGATAGGTGCCATTAGGATCAGTGGTGAAGCTAGATATTCCTTGATATGGTCAAATGCTTGTTGACATTTTTGGTTCCATTTGAAATGTACATCCTTTCAAAGCAAATGGGCAAAGGGTTAGTAGTTATTTGCGAGTTGAGCAATGAATCTGTAAATATCCTAGAGTTTACCTTGAAGACTTTGAAGTTGTTTGAGCGTCTTAGGTGGAGGCATTTCTGTTATGGCAGTGACTTTAGCAAGATCAACCTAAATGCCCCTATGGGAAATAATGAACCCCAAGAGTTTTCCTGATGTGACACCAAAGACACACTTCTTGGGATTGAGATAAAGCTTGTATTCCCTAAGGCATGCAAATATATGTCGTAGAGCCTTAGGGTGTTCTTCTCTTGTTTTTTATTTTCCAAGGATATCATCCACATACTCCTCCATGATTTTATGTAGCATGTCATGGAAAATAGTAGTCATAGCTCATTGATAGGTTACCACAGTATTCATTAGACCAAAGGGCATGACTTGCTAGAAATATGTACCCCAGGGACAAGTAAAAGTAGTCTTATGTTGATCTTCAGGGGCAATCCTAGTTTAGTTGTACCCAAAGAAGCCATCCATGAGGGAGAGCATCTCATTTCCTATTGTGAGATCTACAATAATGTCAATGTTGGGAAGCGGAAAATCATCATTTGGACATGCTTTGTTGAGGTCACGGAAATCTATACATACTCGGATGCCCCCAGGTTTAGCAATTTACACAATGATAGAGACCCATTATAGATAGTCAATAGGGCAAATAAAGATGACCTCTAATAATATCTGCAATTCTTCTTTGACAAGCAAGGTGACTTGAGGATGCATCTTGCAAAGTTTCTATTTAACGAGTCTTTCTTCTGGATGTACCACAAGATAATGAACAACCAAGGAAGGATCCAATCCTGGCATGTCTATGTAAGACCAAGAAAAAACATCAGGTGCTTCATGAAGCATGATCAAAAGATTGGTTTCCTCTTTGCTAGCAAAGTTTTTTGCAATATGGGTGAGTTTAGGTTGTTCTTGTGTGCTGAGATTGATTTCTTGGGTGCCTTCAATCAAGATGTTCGAGCGTTCCTGCCAATATGATGGTATGGGGGGAAGATGGAGATCCTCATCTCCTAGCACCTCAGAGAGGTTTTCACTAGGAGATACATTTTATTTTTCTCTTGTGTCTGAAAGTGCCTCGTAGATATTTTCATTGAGGACGATTTTCTATTTTTTAATTTTCACCTTTTTAGGCTAAGGATCTCGTCTTCCCCAAAGTATGCATGAGAGTGTAAACATATGTTATACTGTGAGGTGTCACAAAGTTCTAGGAATGTTGAGAGAGCCTCATCATGTGGGAACATTTCAAGAGGAAGTGGTCCTTGATAATCCCAGGTGATGAGCTCAGGATGAACGAGAGGAAGGTCGATGATGAAGATGGTGTTATCAGGGAAGATGCATGAAAGATCAAGATCTTCGTATGAAGCTATGATGACACTCAGAGTAATGTTTTCGATAATAGAGGAGGATTCGGTTTCCTCTACCAAAGTTTTAGTGAGTCCACGGATTTCCATAGTAGGTGGTGCATATCATAAACCGAAGTACTGGGTGTATTTATTTGGAGATGTGGGATCAATTGGGATAGGTTCTATAATGCCTTGTTCATCAATGCCAAGTCCTTTTCCATGGTAAGGCATTTTGGTACAAATTTGGAATGGTACAGGATATTTTTCTTTGAATTACTTAATGTCTGTTGGTGCCGGAGGAGTTTCATCATGGTACAACCAATCAGTCAAAGTTGTTTCTTCAGCTTCTTCTTCTCTAGATATTTGTGCTGGGACGAAGGGAATTTTGTCATTGATCATACGTTGTTGTTCTTGGTCTTTCTTTTGTAGATGACAGCTAGGAGAGCGAGGTTTGTCCCACATGGAAGGCATTGTGAAGCTCATATTCACCACACCCTTTGTCTATGATATTAACCTAGGATAATTGAGGGGTAGGAGTGGAATATGATGTGGAAGCGTGTGATGGGTCAATGGTGATTTGTGGAGTGGATGATGATGTGGATGGTATGGATGAGGGGTCTTTGAGATGTTCCCCGTAAGTGCTTGGACAATGAAATTATCTATCATAAACAACCTCTAAGGCTTTGCAATATAAAAAGGTTGTTGATCGGTGGGGATAGTTACTTCCACACCATTATGAGGGAACTTAAGACATTGGTGATAGGTGGAGGAAATGGCTTGCATGGCATGTAACCATGGTCAGCCTAGGAGGAGATTATATAGTAGGTCAAGATCATTCACATGACATAGGGTGGGCCCACCTTGATAAGGAGGCATATGGTACCTTCAAATTCTCTTTCTGTGTTGTTGTATGCCTTGATCGAGATGACCAAAGAATCTAGGTCAGTTGTTGAATACCCCAAGAGTTTTATGAATTTTAATGTACATATATTCAAATCAGATCAATTATCCAAGAGGAGCCTCTTGATTTTATGATTGGTGATTTGGACTTTGATATGGAGTGCTTTATTATGAGTTGGATCAGTGGATGGCAGGTCGGATTGGCTAAAAGTGAGGTAGTAGGATGAGGATAATTGAGCCACTAGATTTTGGAATTGAGCGGGAGGTATGTCGGTGGGGACATGGGACTCTTGGAGAGCCTTGTCAAGGATTTTGCAGTGGATGGTGGACATCTTAAGAAGTTCCAAGATGGAGATTTGTGTGCAGATCTTCCCAAGATGGTTAAGGAAGTTATATTCAGAAGTGGTAGTGGTGGAGGATGGAGATGGTTCCTTTATGGTTACACATCCACGTTGGGTGGTAACAACATGTTAGTGTGAATAGGGGTATTTCATATCTAGTTTCATTATTTACTAGCTATTTATCCTTTGTTGTGTGAAAAATTCATATTATTTAACTATTTATTAGTTAAATAATATTCACACACATATTCACATGTTAAGTTGACTTAGTGAGTTTTCTAGAAGTCTAGTTGTGTGTTGAGTTGTTAATAGTTGGAGTGAGGTGTCTTATCCTCCACATGTGTAATTAGTTGGTATCCTCTAATTGTCACATGTTGTAGGACACTCTCCACCTTTCGCTCCACCTTTCACTCCACCTTTCTTGGCTCTCATCCTTGCCTTTATAAGCAAGGTATGCCATAGCATATTGTATGGTAGATAATGGGAGTGTAATCTTGTATTTGCATTCATTGATAAGAATACAATTCATTCTTGTCATATTGATCTACTCTTTTATTTGTGCTTTCCATTAGGCTTCTAGATCTTGGGTGGCTATATCCATAGCCAAATCTTACATGGTATTAGAGATTGTAGATTGCCTTTGGTTAGTCTATTGAGAGATCTTGAGTGCAAATCATGGTGGATCTTGAAAATTGAGTATGCTCTTCTCTTGTATCGTATGATGATCTTGAGAATCATAAAAATTTGATAGAAATACCATATTTGGAGGATTTTCCTCTTTGTAGCATTGTATTGCAAGTTGCAGCATATATTTTATTGACTTAGGTGGCTGATTCAACTTCTACATATCATTTTTTTGTTGCTAGAGATGTTTTTTTTAACTAGGTCCACATCTTCAGCATGTCAGATCAAAAAATGTCTTCTGGGTTTTGTTCACCGTATCAAAAAACCATTTGAGTATCTTCTAGATTTTGCATGCAGCAAACAGATTATCCACAAGTTTAATCAAAAAGTTTCTGCAGGACCCCTCTCCAATGGAGTTTTCGTTTTAACAGTCCAACTTTGAAAGCTCATATCTTGCTCAATTTTGCTCCTTTTTTTGAGCATTTTTTTATTTGGATCAGAATTTCACAGGCTTCGTAGTGGTACAGGTGGTTTTTGATTTTGGTGTCTGGATTTTCTAGAAATTGCAGATTTTTGTCATTGTTTCTGAGCAGTTCCTGTTTTCAGAACTTCAAAGGCTCCGTTTGGGGTCATACGGTAACATTTTATGGTGAAACATTTTTTAAAAGTGCATGATTTTTTGAGTACTTCTCAGATCTATAATTAGTTTGGTCTAGTTTTACTTAGAAATTGTACTTTCAATTATAGCATAATTTTGGTATTTCCATGTACCAAAATCAAAAGACCACTTAGCTATTTTGGCTTGTGGCAACTATAATCACACTAATTATAATGTGCCAAGATCATATTTTTCTAGGGGGATCATTGATTGAGTGAATTTGGGGGGGTGATCTTGTAGTGGTTGATTGCTTTCAGTTCTAGGTTGTGTTTTTTTGTAATGGGGAAATCTCAAATTAAACTTCTAACTCCATATAATTATGCATCATGGAAAAAATTAGTATGGAATTATCTAATGGGAAAAGGTTTCACTGGATATGTAAAAGAATCTATTCCTGAACCTACTGATGTGAATGCAAAGGCAGTATGGGAGATCAATCGTGAGAAAACTCTTGGGTACATTTGTTCATTTGTCTCTTTTGATTTGCAATTCCATGTTGAATCATGCACAATACCTAAGGAGGCTTGGGAGACTTTTAAAAAATGTATGGTAAAAGTGATAAGATTAGGGGTTATTAGGTTGATAATTATTTGATGAGTCTTGATCCTAAGGAGTTTGACAAAATCCAAGACTATATCTCCAAGATTAAGCAATTGAGAACACAACTAAAGGATTGCAAGATTACTAAGGAGGATTTACAATTGATTCTCAATGTGTTATCCAAGCTTGGTCCTGAGTATTCAGTATTTGTTTCTAGCTTTCACACTCAACGAGTTTCCATGGGAGCTACATATGTTGAGCCTACTTTTGATGACTTTTCAAATCTTCTAATCTAAGAAGAAGCAAAGCTAATTCAAATGGGCATCCGCAAGTCTTCCAAACCACAAGCATTGGTGGCTAGTGAACCTAAGTTACAGAAAGAATCAGAGAATCCTGAAAAGAAACAAAAGAAGAAAAAGAACAAGGCACAGAAAGAATCTAAGTCATCTCTCTCCAAAGGGGAATCATATAAGAAGGAGAAGCCTCAATGTGCATATTGCAAGAAATTGGGGCATGATGAACACCAATGTTACATAAAGAAAATTGATGAGTTGCAACATCAACTAAAGAAGGTTCAAATGAAATCATCTTTAGGGGATCATCTTCTTCTTCATCATCTTCAAATTCAAAGTATGAGAAACAAAAGGGCAAAGCACTTTTTGTAATTGCAGATTCTGAGTCAGGGAAATGGATCCTTGATTCTGGAGCTTCGCATCATATGGCTTCATCATAGAGTATGTTCTCTTTATTTGATACTTGTTCATCACCACCCATTCTAATGGCCAAGAACACATCTATGAGTGTTTGTGGGAAAGGATCAATTGATATTGACGAAGGATCATTCAATGATGTCCTTTATGTACCTTCATTGTCTACCAATATTCTTTCTATCTATCAGATTACACATGGTGGAAAGAGTGTTGAGTTCACACCTAATTCTGTGATTATTTGGGATTTGCATAGCAGAGATGTAATTGCAGTTGGGGAGGTAGATCATCAATCTCGAGTGTACACCTTCTCACATTTTTCTCCTATTGTTCCTTCAGCTAAGGTTCACACTCATATGGACATTTTTGAGGAGATTCAATATGGTCATTTGCATCTTGGTGTTCTTTCATCGACTGAGATTCTAGAGACATGTGCTGACATTGCATCTCCTCCAACATCTCTTGTTGCATCTACAGAATTTAGTGTTGCTACATCCATAGTTTCCAGTGATTCAGTGCAATAGGACATTCATATTCTTCTAGATTCAGCTACTTGGGATGAGTACTTGACAGTTATTGCAGGCTTATTTTGTGAGTCCTATCTTGCAGACTTGGAGGACACTATTGATGACATTCATCTTCTCTTTGATGAAGTTGCTTCATCTTCTTCAGATGTTGAGGGGGAACCTTTTGACCCTCTTGTTCTTTACCCACACGATCATTCCTCATAGTTTGACATGACTGTGGCTACTATTGAGCAACATTTGGAGGAGACACCTTTGTCTTCAAAGAAGACATCTTTGTCTTTGGATCATGTTCTACATCAATTTCCACTAGATCTTGGATTGTCACATTCTTCAGTTTGGCATGAGACTCTTGATTAGATTGTCGCTACTTTCAGCATCGACATGGTGACACCTGAGTAGAGTTCAGAGACTTCATACATTTTGAGTTTTCTTCCTTCATATTTCTTTGAGGAATGGGAAGAAATCCTACATACATTCTTGGTCTTGTTTCTTCCTAAGGGGAGAAACATTGTTCGGCGATCATGGATCATCTTCAGCATTCATTGTTGGGCATCTACCATCAATGCGGGAGACTCTACATTGAGGGGGGGCTACTTGGTCTCTCTTATTTTCCTCTCTTTTTGGGGGAATTATTCATTGTATATATGTTGGAATTGGTAGCATATGATTCATGTTGACTCTACCTTTCCACACTTCTTGCATTCTCACTTTTGGGGAGGAGTTTTTTCACATGTGGTTTTCTCCTTTACTCCACTTGAGATTTGTTTATACATGGGTACCTAACATGGCCTAGTAGCTAGGACCCATTCATCTTGTTCACTTGTTTTGGTCAACTACTACCTAATTTGCACTTAAGGGGGGGTGTTAGTGTGAATAGGGGTATTTCATATCTAGTTTCATTATTTACTAGCTATTTATCTCTTGTGTGAATAATTCATATTATTTAACTATTTATTAGTTAAATAATATTCACACACATATTCACATGTTAAGTTGACTTAGTGAGTTTTCTAGAAGTCTAGATGTGTGTTGAGTTGTTGATAGTTGGAGTGAGGTGTCTTATCCTCCATATGTGTAATTAGTTGGTATCCTCTAATTGTCACATGTTGTAGGACACTCTCCACCTTTCACTCTGTTTGCAAGAGACACTGCTTCGCATGAAAGGTGTTGTCATTGATGGCAACTAAGACTATTCCACTCATCTGCATAACACAATTTGTTCATACCAGAAGTCAAAATCAAAATTTATCTAAGTCTGGGAAGCTAGAGACAGAGCATGTGACAGGGTCTAGTATCTTGGTTCAAATCTCTCTGGTGGTAAATTAGAGTATGCTACAGATCTGAACGAGTCATAAGGATAGTCAAGGCAATCTAAATCCAGAATCTTAACCTCCGGTGATGAAGGAAACAAAAGTTATTTACATCTGAGTATAGGGTTAAGTTTGACAGTGCAGATAGCAGAAGAACAGGATAACCTTGTAATTGAGCTTATTCCAGATAAAAAGAAGTTGTCAGTTGGATGATTTGTGGTGATCAGTGATAGTGGCCGACATGGTTGATGATTGGTGAATGCAAGTTTTAGTCTGCGTTACAAGTTATGCATGAATTTAGCTGACAGAGCAGAGTCTTGATCAAAGTTCTAAGTGTTCTTGGAGCTGACTGAAAAGTGGTTGAATATCATGATGCAGATATATATAGCTGATGGATTTAAGTGATTCATGTGTGTGTGATGTGACTATGGAATAAGTGTGAAAAGAGCAGAGATCTAAGGTTCAAATGTTAGCAGAACAGTAAACAGGGCAAAGTGAAGATGAAGTGTATCAAGTCAGTATGTTGTGCTTAACCAGAACTGAATCCTTGTATTGATAGATGCTAATCATCAGTTCAAATTCACTGTAATCTTATTTCTGTAGGTAGTGAGCCTGTTGTAGGCAGTGAGCCTTCTTTTTTAGCAGTGAGCTCTAGGCAGTGTGCCCAAATGCATGTACATTCCCTTTGTAATACTTTTAACAAAGTATAATCTTTGTGGGTTAACCCCCACCGTGGTTTTTCCCTTAATCGGCTTTCCACATTAAAAATCTTGGTGTTAGGTGTGTTGTTTATGTTTTTGCTCATGTGTCATTGATTCATGCTTTAATGTTTATATCATTAATTTGATTAGAAGTTGTAAAAGAAGATTAAAGGTAGAAAAGTTTAAATTGTGTGACAACTGATTCACCCCCCCTCTCAGTTGTCCGAACCAATTCCAACAATTGGTATCAGAGCCAAGTTCCTTAAATAGAGCCTAACATCTTAAGGAAAGATCTTGGAAGGAGTTTCAATGGGTTCACTCAAAGATCAACTTTGGTTGGCTCTAGAAGATCTTGATCAGTCTAGAGCAGAAATAATTAATCTGAAAGATGAGGTCAAAGATGCTGATGATACCATTGAAATGTTAAAAGATAAATTAAAGAAGTCTATGGAAAAGAGAAAGGAGCTACTTCCACAGTTATCTAGTTTAACTGAAGAAAATGGCATGAATGAAGCTTTGGAAGAAAAGACAAAGGAATGTGAGAAGTTGTCAAAAGATCTCTCTCTTCAAAAACTTGAGATGGAATCTGGGGTAATGAGGCTAACCAAAGAAATTGAGCAAAGAAAGAAGACTAAAGAAGAATTAAGTCAAACTCTGAAGGAAAGAATTGACGAATACTACAAAATGGACAGAACAATTGGTCATCTCAAATCTAATTTGCAAGAATGCAAATACAATGAAGAGGAACTTGAGAGGCAAATTGTCATTCTTAGACATGACCTAGAAGTTGTAAATGAATACAAGGAGAAGTTCAAGATTATCTCAGCTAAACTTAAAGCACTGCTTGAAGGACAGAAAAAGGCTGATGACAAGCATGGTCTTGGATATGAAAAAGGTGAAAGCTCTAGATCTGGACAAAGAAATTTTCAACCAAGGAGTGGGAGAAATAGACCTAGAAGACCTCCAGTAAGACAGCCTAATGCTCAAAGATATCCATCATTCAATGGAAATTGTTTCAATTGCAATAAATTTGGTCATAGGGCTACTCAGTACAGAAGCAGAGTAAATCAAAGTGATCCATCCTTCTCTGATCAATGCTTCAAATGTAAGAGGTATGGTCATAGATAAAATGAATGTAGAAGTATGAGAGTGAATAACCCTAACAATAAAGGAAATGGCAATTCTTTCAATGGCTACTATTTTTCTTGCAATGGATTTGGACACATGGATAATCAGTGCAGATCAAGAGGGAGTCAAGTATATAAGTAGAGAAATGTTGTGTGCTTTAATTGCAATAAATTTGGTCATATTGCAAGTTTCTACAGAAGTAGGATTAATGAAAGAAGGGGTCCAGTAAACAGAAAACTGAATGAGCAGAGACAAGACAAAGGCAAAAGAAAAATTGATGTGAATGAGATCCAAAATGAAATGAGCAAGACATGGGTCAAGAAAACAATTATGAACAATAGTAATGAGTCTGCACCAGAATCTAGCACTGGTAATTCCTCCAGGAATTGAATTAGGAGCTCTGGCTCAGGGGGAGCTGCATTGAAAATCAAATTTCCCCAGCTAGTAAGTGGGTGCCTAGATATGGAACAATTCAAGAGAAGATATTCAAAATTGTTTCAGAACTTTTGGAAGGATTTTTGGAAGAAAAGATTTTGATATGGAAATTTGTGAAGTGATTCATGAAGAACTGTTCAAGAAACAGAGTAATCAGATGAAGTTAGGGCAACACATTTATTACAATGCCAAATTAGGTTTTGCAAAGGATAAAAGGTCACTTGGTCATGCATTTGAATCACTTTGCATTCGAAGGAAGACAAGATAGAAGAAGATGGTGCAAATGTTGATGCATCTAAACAAATTAGTCCTGATACCAACATTGACAAATCTCAAGGAAAGGAAGGTGGTTCAGGAATTATGGCAAGAGACATTGCAGATGCAGTAAAAGGTCTCTTGAGTAAAGAAATGCTTGATTTTGATGAACCAGAGCTATTTCAAGGACCTATTAATCTAGATGCTCTCTCTCTGGTTCAAGTAATGAAGATAGCATCTTCCACTCAAGCCAAGGCAAGAGAAAAATGTTGAAATCTCACATTGAGGACAGTGAGCTGCTAGACCTTACAACTGGAGTATTGGAGAAGATAATTCCAACCTTCCAGAAGAATCCATCTGACTCTCCCTCCGGACATCTGAAGAACCTTGTAAATTCAGTAAGTACACATTTTGAGTCCTTTGAGAAGTCTGCAGAGACTAAAGTCAGGAATGGATTTTTGGATAAGAAACTCAGTGAAATAAAGAGCCTAATTGGGAATGATAGGATAATACTTGGTATTAGTATAAAGAGTATTCAAAATGCTCTAAGTGATGAGGGTGATATTTACAAATTTTGTCTTTCCTGGCCCAAAGTCTATGAGGATATTGAGAAGAAGATAAAGGAGCAAGAACAAAAACTATCAAATCTATCCCAAAATTTTGATCCTCTAACAACTTCTCCTATAAGTCAGGAGTGTCAAGTAATCAGCTTAACTGATGAAATAAAGAAGCTTGTTAAAGAAAAAGGTAATATTATGAAAAGAATGTGTGAGATCTCAGGATTGATTGCTCCCAAGCTAGAAATAATGTTTAATGAACTATCAGAAGCTCAAACTACAGTCTAGACAAGTATTCCTTCAGATTTGACAAAGGCAGAAGAATATGCATTTCTACTGAGTGGACACATTTCAATTTTGGATGGAATAAAAAGGAGTTGGGCCTCTGAACTTGAACAATTGAAAAGTAGTTTTACAGATAACCTCAAGTTCATGTAAATATAACTTAAGGATTGGTTGTACATATACGGTACTGTATACAGGATTTTTGAGAATTTTTGGCTTGCAGACCCCATTTTTTGCCATTGATGTCAAAGGGGGAGTGAAGAACAGTGAAAAATGAGGAATCCAGCAAAGGGGGAGCTCTGGAATCAGTGGAGAAGCATAAGAGTATAGAGTAAGGGGAGTAAGTGAGTAACACATAGTCATTTTTCACTAAGTGTTGCCATCAATGCCAAAAGGGGAGATTGTTGGCAAGAGACACCACTTCACATGATAGGTGTTGTCATTAATTGCAACTAAGACCATTCCACTCATTCGCATAACATAATTTGTTCATACCAAAAGTCAGAATCAGAATTTATCTAAGTTCGGGAAGCCAGAGACAGAGCATGTGACAGGGTCCGATATCTTGGTCTGGATCTCTCTGGTGGTAAATCAGAGTATGTTGCAGATCTGCATGAGTCATAATGATAGTCAGGGTAATCTAAATCCAGAATCTTAACCTTCGGTGATGAAGGAAACAAAAGTTATTTACATCTAAGTATAAGGTTACAGTTTGACAGTGAAGATAGTAGAAGAACAGGCTGACCTTGTAATTGATCCTAGTTCTGGATAAATGGAAGTTGTCAGTTGGATGATTGGTGATGATCAGTGATAGTGGCCGACATGGTTGATGATTGGTGAATGCAAGTTTTGGTCTGCATTACAAGTTATGCATGAATTGAGCCGACAAAGCATAGTCTTCATCAAAGTTCTAAGTGTTCTTGAAGCCTACTGAAAAGTGATTGAATATCATGATACGGATATATATAGTAGATGGATTTAAGTGATTGGTGTGTGTGTGATGCGACTATGGAATAAGTATGAAAAGAGAAGAGATCTAAGGTTCAAATGTTAGAAGAACAGTAAATAGGGAAAAGTGAAGATGAAGTGTATCAAGTCAGTATTTTGTGCTTAACCGGAACTGAATCCTTGCATTGATAGATGCTAATCATCAGTTCAAATTCATTGTAATCTTCTTTCTGTAGGTAGTGAGCCTTCTTTTTGAGTAGTGACCTCTAGGTAGTGAGCCCGAATGCATATCCCTTTGTAATACTTTTAACAGAGTATAATCTTTGTGGGTTAACGCCCACCGTGGTTTTTTCCTTAACTGGGTTTCCGCGTCAAAAATCTTTGTATCAAGTGTGTTGTTTATGTTTCTGCTCATGTGTCATTGATTCATGATTTAATGTTTATATCATTAATTTGATTAGAAGTTGTAAAAGAAGAGTAAAGGCAGAAAATTTTAAATTGTGTGACAACTGATTCACCCCCCCTCTTAGTTGTTCGAACCAATTCCAACACACTCCACCTTTCTTGGCTCTTATCCTTGCCTTTATAAGCAAGGTATGTCATAGCATATTGTATGGTAGATAATGGGAGTGTAATCTTGTATTTGCATTCATTGATAAGAATACAATTCATTCTTGTCATATTGATCTTCTCTTTTATTTTTGCTTTCCATTAGGCTTCTAGATCTTGGGTGGCTATCTCCATAGCCAAATATTATAGTAACAACACATTTGGGGCTGGTGTTTTTGATCTTGATAATGGAGACACGAGTAGAGGCAAAATCAACTCAACCTACTACATTATCGTAAGGAGGTGGAATGTTATTATAATTGATGTTGTCAGTTTGATTGTTGGGATTGGTGTTGGAGGATGATGGTTTGGATGCAGATTGGTTGTTATGGTGTGGAAGAGGATCTTGGTAGACTTCTAGGCCATCGTTAGGTGAGACATTATTGTTTCCTTCTATCTAGATTTTACTACGATCGACGAGGTCTTGGATGTAATTCTTTAATTTCATACATTTACTCGTGGCATGACCTTTGATGCGATGATAGTCACAATATTCATTTTCTTTATACCATGCAGGTTTAGATTGGTTTCCATTAAATGGTTTCATTGAGGGGAACTTAACCATGTTTTCTTGGACTAGTTTTTGGAACACAACCTCGAGTGGTTCACCCAAGGCAGTATCTTGAGTTTTGGATTGTTGGGAGGATTCCACTTTGGAGAAGTAGATGGAACCGAGACATTGTTTGAAACATTTTGCACTACATTTGTCTCTTTAGGTTTAGGAGCAGCGATTTGGATGTATATGGAATCCGTAGCACCATCTCCCACGGTGTTTTTATTTTTGGCCCAAAACTTAGGCTTGTCATTGGATAGTTTATCATTGTCATTTTGGTTGTAAATTTTGACTAAGCCTTTTTCAATAAGGGCCTTCTCAATAGTGACTCCCTTTTCTATGATTTCATCGAAGGTGGATGCACAATGCACTTGTAAATGGAAGGCCATCTCTTGGTTCAATTTTTGGATAAAAATATGGACAAGTTGTTTTTCAGGAGTCGTACAAGGTAGCCTGCTAGTAAGGGCCCTCCATATTTGTAGGTATGCGGAAAAACATTTGCCACTTCGTTGTTTGGTGTTACAAAGGTCGAGAATAGTGATTTCATGCTCTACATTGCATGAGATGTGGGCAGCAAATTTTTTTGAAAGATTGGCAAAGGTTGAGATGGAGCCATAAGGCAAGTGCATAAACCATTTGAGAGCTTGTCCTCCTAAGCTTTGTGGGAAAAGATGAAGGATGAATTGATCATCATAGCCTACTTCTTGGCATGCCATGAAGAATTCCTTGATGTGGTCATGGGGATCTTCTTTTACTTTGTATTTATCGAATTTAGGCATTTCAAATTGTTGAGGAAAAGGTATGGTTGTCATGTTTCTATCAAATGGATAGGGACATAAGTCTTCGAACTTATAGTGTTTCTTTTGGGTCCCTAGTTGGATGTTTTTAAGTGTGTTTTCCATCTTTTTCCATTCTTGATCAAAAGGATTAGCAAGAGGTGGTTGTGACTTAGTTTGAAGTGGAGGTTGTTGTGTTAATGGTCATCGTCGTTGTTGTTGTTGGGGGATGAGGTGTTGTTGTTGGATGTATGGAGGTAGGCCTATAGTTTGTGAGTAAACATGAGACCCATATGGTTGTTGTTACGGTATGGTTTGTGTGGATGCATGGTATGCATGTTGTATTTGGAAGGGCGGTTGTTGATGTTGCATGGTATGTTGATGTTGCATGGAAGTACCATGAGGAGGTTGTTGATGAGTGGATGATTGGTATGTTTGTGTGGGATTTGTATAGCTCATTAGGGGATTTTGAGGTTGATGTTGTGATTGGGATGCAAATAGATTTTGGGATTGAAGATAGGTATGTGAAGGTATGGTAGGGGGTAACGTTGTTTGTGGGATGATTTTCCTTTGAGGAAGATTGAAAGGAGGAAGGGCTTGTGGGATGGAAATGATGTTGGATGTGTTTTGGGGGACATTGGAGATGTTGGAGATATTTTGAGGAACATTGGAAGTGTTTTTTAGGATGTTGGATGCGGTTTGGGGTATGACAATTTGGGGATTAGTGGGCAGGTTAAAGACGTAGGCATTAGGTGTGATGGCATGCCATAAGGTTTTTTTGACACTTGAGGTTGTAAAGCTATGTTACCCCCTACATGTTGATCAAGGGTATGGACAATGTTATAATTCAAGGGATAACTGGCCCATGGATTATCATAGGTGGGATTGTTAGGATTAGGGACACAGCCCCATGGTTGATCAAGGATGGGTGATGGTGGTTTGTCATGGAAAATGGTCTTAAGTTTGTCTTGGTCATATGAATGGGGGAGGCATGCTCCATGTTCAATGAGGCGTTCAAGGAATTCATCCTTATGATTGTCAAGGAATTGGTCAAATTTTTCATGTAATCCCCTCTCATTAAGGAAATCAATGAAGGTGGGGGAATATATGTGGTGATGTGTAGATGCTTCACCCATTTCAAGTTGGTTGATATATCCCTCCATATTGCTCGTGGTAGAGTCGTGTGGAGAGAGGGGTTGGTAATGGGAGTCCATCTTCCTCTTAGCTTGTGATCACGTGATAGGAGGCATAAAAAGTAAACTTTGATTGGATTTGGATGATGAGGTACCAATGATTAGGGATGGGGATTGTTCTAATTCTAAAGGATAGATCAAGATAATCAAGGATCAAAGATTATCCCTATGTACTTAGGGTGAACAAAGAGCCTAAGCAAAAAGGACAATAGGATTATCTTACTTGGGGTAGACAAGACGCACCAAGCAAGATGAGATTTTGTGGAGCCCACTAACTTAGGAGTTGTCTAAGTTCCCAAGATAATTTATCCAAGGTTGATGATTTTGATTTTACACTAAACTTAAGATAGACAAATTCTTAAGCCTAAAGTGAAAAAGAGGATGATTTATCTAGATTTGACCTTAGAAACTAGGACTTGGTTTGATTAATTTTGGGATGGAGGGTGATTTGGAATTGGATGATGTGGGTTGATTTGATGTAAGGATAATGATTGGTTAAATTTGATTTAATTAATGTTGGACCACAAGCTAGAAGGGTTAGAAGGACATGGATGATGACTGTGAGGTTGAAATGATGTGGAATGATGTTGATAAAGTGATTTTGACAATCAAAAAGGATAAATACTTGACCTTTTACAGGTCTCTGAAACTAGGTGCTAAAATAGTCAGTTTAGGTGCTAACAAAAAAGGTTTGGGCGCTAATGGATATGGATTTGGGTGCGGTTTTATAGGATTGAGCACTGAGATGATAGGTTGGGTGTGGACAGAAGCCACCTAGGCATAGACAAAGACCAACTAAGCACTAAAAGGTGATAGATGATAGTCAATGATCGTGAGTTTGGCCAAGCGTTGATACAGAACAAATAAGTGTTGATATATGTGAGCTAGGTGTTGATATGGAATATGGGTGCTAATATGATGGCAGTAAGGTGATAATCTTAGCATGGTCTAGGCATTGATTCAAAAGGACTAAGCATGGACAGATAGAGACTAGGTGTTATTTTATGGAAAACAGGTGTTGATTTAGATTGTTTGGATTTATAATGTGTTTGGTTGAAGATTTTTGGCAAGATTTACAAACATCAAACACAATGGTTGTTTAGACTAACTTGGGATGAGGTGCGAGAGGTTGTGAGCCTTCATGGTTTACAAATGGCTTGCATGGGTATAGCATAATTAAAGACACGCTAAACACTTGTATACAACCTAGAAACTATTCAAGTGGGATTGACATATCTTGTGGATCTCACAAAGTGGCCGTGGGTCAATCTCAACTCAAAGTGAACTGAGTTTCCCACCCCCACTAATACCTTTGGTTCTATATCTTGGATAGATAGGGAAAATAAGGTCATGGACCACCTTACCCCCCTCACCTTGGAGAATTTCATCTTGCCTAAGATATATCCTATCTCAAGTACAGCGGTACAGTGAGCATCTTACCCTCCTCTACAGCAATGTACCACAAGATATGACAGCTGAAGGTCTTATCAGGCTTCAAAAGGCTTCTAGGTGATATCCCAATATACATGAGGTACATGGGACAAGTCTATGAATGGGGGTATCCCAACTTCTGACCTTGTACAAACCAAATCAAGTCTTGGTGGACCAAGGATCTCAAGGATTTTACTTGGTAAGAAGGGGTCCTTCCTTTAAAGCGAGTCTTTCAATTCTCTTAATATTTATATCCCACACTAGAACATGTGGATAAGTTCATCCCTAGGGGGATGAAATTCCCTAGCAGGCCCCCTAAGAAGAAACTACTTCCACTTTTGATCACCCAAGATTGCATGAAGCACAAGGGAAGAGCATACGTGAAAAGTAGCCCCTTCAGGATAAAAAGCAAATAAAAGAGCTTGCGAGTGGAATTTTGATCTCCAAGATCACCCTAAGGTGCGAGGGGAGAGCATACATCCACAAACAAACTAATACACAACAAACAAGATGGTTAATTCCCCTACTCTAACTTTAATGTGCGACTACTTTAGTATTAAATTGATGCCTTTGACCATGGGGCTACATAAAACAAGTTAGTAGTCTAATTAGGATGCCTTGGACTAATGTAAAAAGCTGTAAAATCAAGGTTAGACCAAGAAAGATGATGAAAACATGGATTTTTGCTAATTACAAAACTAGGCGCTAAAACAGTTGATTTAGGTGCTAAAGAATCAGGGAACTAAATCAGACAGTCTGAGTGCTAAAACACAAACTAGCGCTAAACTAACAAAACCATGTGCTGAAATACAACTAATTATACCTTGGGTTCCAGGCACTGATACAGAGAGTCTCAACACGACTGTGTAGGATTTGGGTGCTAATCCACTAGATGAAATATGAGGGCATGAAATCTGATGTCTCCCTGCAAAAACAAAAGTCTTACACAACCAAATGGATTATTAGGGGTCAGTAAAGCATGAAAGTAGCAGATTTAAAGATCAACCCTTAAAAAGATAGTGAAACACAAATATGAGTGTGGACAATAAATCGGGTGTCTCTCTATGTGAAATGGCCTCTGAAACAGCCAGACTGAGTGTTGATCTGGTTTGAGTAAAGTTTCCCCTTGTATCTGCATGAATTCCTACAAATTCGAGAGCTAAAAATGCCAAAAAGATGTTAGAAAGCATGTTTAAAGCATGTTCATCTGATAAATTTACAAAAGGTTAAAAAGATACACAACAACCACAAATTTCACCTTTATCAATGTCAAGCGTTGATACAGGATTCTCGATGCTAATATGTCAAAACCAGCCGCTAAACCAGGTTTTGATAGGCTTCAAGTCTAGGTGCTGAAACAGAACCTCTGGGCACTAACAGAGGGAAGATGGGTGCTAAATTGCTAAAATCTGGTGCTACTTTGACCTGCAATAACAAAATACACACAAAACATCATGTAAAATGATAAGTAGGTGTGCCAAAAATGTCTACAATGAAAGTAGGATCCCACAAGGTGAGATAACTATCCTAATTAACTCCCAATCCCAAGTCCAAGGGACCTCAAGATTGGACCAGCTAGTAATGCACTAATTACCTAAATTACACTCTATCTAAATACACTAATAATGATTTGTCCTAAGGATGATAATGCTAAGCTATTCTAAACTATGATTTAGCCTAAATGCTTGAAATGTGAGTGCTCAAACTAGCAGAATTTCTTTCCATACAATTTGTTTTTGAAAAGTGGAGGGGAAGGCCCCAATTTATAGATTTTTAGGGATGGAAATGGAGGGCTAGGATTGAATTGAAAGATCAAGGGTTGAGATTGCTTGAGGATCCTAAAGAAAGGAGAATTGGACAAATGGCATGATGAGGTTGGATGAGAGAATTGCTCCAAGATTCAAGGGATGATCAATAGATGAAATTGAAGGTTTGAATGGATGGATTGCTAGGATTGGGTAGGTCTATGATATGTAAGGCCTCATTTATGTAAAGGCATGGCTTAGATTTTGTGAGGAATTAAAATTGTGAGGAGAGGACAAATGGAATTAAAAATTGGGTGAATAGTGCATGAATAGTGCCACATGGAATTTAAATTTGCATGAATAGTGACACTTGGAGTGGGTAGAAGAAAGAGGACAAGTGTACACTTTGGAAGATTTGGCCATGCTTCCAAAGTACCACTTGTCATGTACATGCATGTACATTGGGTGACAAGTGGACTTCTAGAAACATGGGGATTTGTAATTGAGAATTAATTAAAATTAATTCATGTGCACATGTTTAGAAGAAGATAATGATGATTACTAAAAGTAATCAAAAGTGGACAAAATAGGGAATTAAATAGACATGGATATTTATTTAATTTTTTATGAATGTAATGTGAACTATAGTTGTAAAATATTTGATTTTTGAACTAAAGTAGAGGAATTTAGAATTTTTGGTGAAGGGGAAAGGCGAGGAATAAAATTAATTAAATAATTAAGAATTATTTAATTAACGTGGAAATTGAATGAAATGATGTGAATGATTAGGGTTGGAATGTGGGAACAAATGAAAGTGTTTGTGACCATTTTCAGGTGTCTACAAGTCCCACAACATGTGAAATGATATAAGGGTTTTCTTCATGATTAGGTTAGGATTGGATAGTGCACGAGACAAAAGGGGGCATAGGAAGACAAATTATATACAAGAAGGACATCACAGAGTAATTGTAATGGCGGTAAGGAAAAATATGCAAAAGAAAGCTTATAGTACCAAAATCATGGCACATCGAGAGAACCACTTATAGGTAGGGCTTGAGATGAATCCCATTCACTAGGATTGGCAAAATGGTTCCACTAAGTGTTGTGAGCTCAAATGTATTGGCCTACTTGTAGCTGGTTATGATATATGGTCCACTGTAAAGTGAGTCCAATTTTTCATGGTGACCTAGTTTTGTATGCATGAGGTCATCCTCTTTGAAGTTTTCAACTATGGTGCACTTGTTGAACCATCTTTTCATCATACTTTGGTATTTTATTACTTTATTTTGGGTAGTAGTTCTTAGTTCTTCTAGTGGCAAGAGTTCAACCAATCTAGTTGTCATTCCTCCATTGTTGTCAATATCTATCTATTGAATGTACTTAGTGCTACTAGCTCTATAGGTATTAGTAGTTAGACTTCTTTCTCATAGACCAAAGTGTGCGTAATGTTCCCATTGCTCTCTTTGGAGTTATTATATCAACCCAAATATCTTGTTTTAGATGTGTGCACCATTGCCACTTGGATTTAGTTCCCATCCCCTTGATGATCTTCATCAAGTTCTTATTTGTGGATTCAACTAGACCATTACCTTGCAAGTAACAGTTTGAGGATGATTTGAGGTATATTATGTTATGATGGGAAAATTAAGTTAGCATAGTCTCTATGAATGTCTTTGCATTATCAGTGATAGCAGTCTCAAGAGCTCCAAATCTCAAGACTATATCCTACAAAAGTCAATCATTACTACTTTTGTAGCATTACCTTGGCTTAAGTCTATCTTATGAAGTAGTCTATTGCTGTGAGAATGAACTTATGGTCAATATTGTAAGGATTGTGTGATATTTAATCACAATCCCATGAGAGTGATTACTGGGCCAAAGGGCCTCCCTTACTCCCTTTGCACCTCAACCGAAGCCAAAGGCTTCGATAAGTGTAGCCAAAGGCTGCATAGTGCAATTGATGGCTACATTGGGGATTTCGAGGGGGCTAAATTTTTTAGCTATTTTTTGTCTTTCTTAGAAAATTTTCATGTTGTTTTCTTGGCCCATGGTTTTGGTGCCCATGATATTGTAAAATAACCTTTTATATGTGCCTATTACTAGACACACTTTTATGAGGGGATAAAGTACTAAGTTTTATAGAGATTTCATAGGTATACAGGGGCTACCAGAATACTAAAGAGAGAAAGTGTGTTGCATATGTACTCTTGTGTTAAATATTAATACATATGTGTGCCTATCTTTGATGGTGGAGTTTTTTCCTAAAAGGGTTTCTTCACATATATCTAGTGTTATGTGTTTATTTATCATGGTTTGTTGATTTCTATTTGCTTCCATATAACTATCTTAAATGGGTAATCCAATGTTGCATTAGTTAGATTTACATACTTTTAAAGGGCTAACATTTGTAGTAGTTTACCTTTTTTTCAATAGGTGTGGATGGTGGATTAATCATGCCAATAAATTCAAGGCCCCACATAGAAAATGGCTGATGAGGCAAGGTGCCCATAAAGTTTTTCCACCCCAAAATCTCTATTTGAAAAAAATAAATTAATATTTTAAATAAATTTAAAATATATATTTCATCAATAATCATTTAAAATGTGCACAAGTTCTTAAAAAAGAATTAAAAATGATAATTATTAAAAACATTAAAAGGCTAACCCAAGTTAGTTTTTTTTTTTTTTAAATTGAATTATGGGAAATGAATGTTTCTAAAATTTAAAAAAAAATGTTGCATATAAAAATAAATAAAAATTAAAGAAGTCATAACAACATTTGTTGCACTTGCCGATGATGGCATGGTTTGGTGGTTAAGTCGCTCAGGATGTAGTGGCGGCCACCAGAGTTCAAACCCCCGCTGGGCCAACGAGCTCGCAAGGCTTTACGCCTTCGCTGGGCCAATGAGCTCGCGGGTTTGAAGTGTTCTTCCTAGGGGATGAGGTCCCCCAGTTGTGGCCTCACCGGTTCATTGCTCCGGGCAAAAGCATTCGCGTGGAGCCGGAGGGCGTGTCGCACCAGCGTCGCCGGTCACGTTAAAAAGTTTACCAGGCGCATTTTTAAAAAAAAAAAAAAAAAAAAAACAACATTTGTTGCACTTCTTTAATTTTTTTACAAGTTGCAAAGTATTAGATACTATGGTTGCATATAAAAACAAATAAGAAATATTTTTTATATTTTTATATGCAACTACATTGGTCACTACATTTGCATATAAAAATATTTGTTGCGACATCTTTAATTTTTGTTTTTATTTATATCAATATATTATTTACAATTTAAAAAATAAATATATATAAATATAATATAAAATATTATTTATATATTATGTATAATGTAAAATTTACAAATACACATATTTATATATTTTATTTATTTATAAATTAATATATATTAATTTGTTTTCATTTATTTTATTTTATAACAAGTTGAAGTTGGAGAATGAACTTTCTTTTGTTTTCTTAAACTCTTTCATTTTTTTAATCATAATTTTTATAAATACATAAAAAAAATCAAAACAAAATTGAAGTAAAGTTTAAGAAAACAAAAGAAAATTCATTCTTCAACACCAACTTGCTATAAAATTTTAAATATTTTTATGGTATCTTAATAATATTTAACTCACATTTAACCCAACTTTTATCATAGTGTTGCAAAGTTTTTAAAATGTATACACTACTAATTATTTTAAATTCTTATAAAAAGAAAGAATAGGTTTTGATAGAAAGAAAGAATCTTTTGTTTTTTAAATTGATTAAATATTTACTCATTAAGAAGACTCAATGAAGGGGAAATAATCTTATGCCTTTTTCTTCTTGCTAGTGTAGAATTGGCAGTTTTGACAACTGTGTACCAATTTGTGTACTTTCATGAATAATTGTGGCTAGTAGTATCCTATGCACATGATCTTTGATGGATGTGGCTTGAGAAAAGAAGTATCCTTCTGACTATCCTTCATGAAATTCTTTGAGAATTGCTGGGACTTTGTCTTGTTCAGAAGATTTGAGTAGAACTCCATCAAAGTTATATCAAAGTATGGCACCTTCAATCAATCTGTATGAAGTGGCTTGAATCCTATAGGATCTTTTTTGTTTGGGGTTCAACTCCTTGGTATACTGGCCCATCTCAAGATACCAAATCATTTCCTCAATCCACCCTGATTGACAGTGTTCTTGATTGATTATGCAACACTTTTCTTCTTGGGATTTCTCTTCTCCTTCTTGAAAGTCCTTGGAATTTAGGACATCCTCCACTAAGTGCTAGCATAGCGCTCTTCCTCTGACCAATTTTTGTGGGTTTGACATTAATGTTATATTATAGGATCTTGGTTGGCTAATATCTCTTTTCTCATTGATGTCTCCCCCATGGTTGAATTGTCTAATGCTTGAATGCATTACCATGGATGTCACCTTGTTAGCAAACAAAATGTGCCTTCATCTATTTAGTGACTTCACTAGAGCATAGGTATACTTTTGCACAAAGGTGTATTTCTCCTCTAAGTCCTTCAAAGTCTTATTGAAGAAAGCAATAGGATGCTCATCAATGCTTATTTTTCATATTTTGAGTAAGAACAACAACAATGCTAGCCTTTCCCCTGTAGGCATACAAAATGAAGTCTCTAGAGAAGTTTGGATTGATCAATACTAGGGCACTTGTGATTGCTTTCTTAATCAGTTCAAACACCTAGCATCCATCATTAGTCCACTTGAGTTGTCGATCCTTCTTGCACGTGAGAGTGATGGGTCAAACAATACTTGCAAATTCAACAATAAACTTCCTCTCAAAACTAATCATTCTAAAAAAGGATTTTAGGAATTTCTTGTGTTGAGGGAGTGAGGATTGGAGTATAACCTCAACTCTTTCTCAATCTATGGAAATGCCATCCTTTGAAACCACATGTGCCCTAGTAGTTTTCCCCGAGGCACTCCAAATATGCACATTTGGGGATTGAGGTTATCTTCTTTGTTCTTGGAGAAGACTATCAGATCATCCAGGTATATTAAGATGGTCTCATTAATCAGTTCCTTGAAGATAATGTCCATCACCTTTTGAAATGTTGCTCCAACATTTGATAAACCAAAATACACATTTTGATAGGCATATGTACCCATTTTGTGGTGAATATCATTTTGTGTTGATTCTTGTCACATCTCTACTTTTTTATTTCATTTATAATTTAGTATAATTGACGAGACTATTAGACATTAGTTTGATTGTTTTACTATGGATAATTTCATGTGCATGAAGGTAATTTATTGTTAATGTTAAAATTGCATAAATTTGAAAGTTGATATAATGATGGATTATTATGTTAATGAATATGGATTTATATCTTACTCGTGCTTCCGCTATGACTATATGGACTAACCTATTGATGCGAATCTAAGTGTAGGTACATGGTTGAGGTAGAAGCGTCCTAGCTACCAGAAAGAATTGGCATGACGGAAAAACCCGATGCATGCACACACTCACTTAGTTTCATACATATTGCATCATTCATATTACATTAATGAATGGCTTCATTATGCATTCACAACATGGTTACGTAGTCTTGATTATGCATTTACATTGAATATTGGTTGTGGTTGATGTTTGATGATTAGTTAATTATGTAATTTCATTACTGAGTATGTTCTTTTCAATTGCATGGGTTCACCATGTAATCATACCTTCTTTTCAACTTTTGATTTTAATAAAACTATATAGGTTATTTTCAGATAGATTCATTATTAATTATTTAATGTCTTTATATATATACATATATATAATTTAAATAATATATATACTCTTGCATGATACAATATTTTAGATAGACTTAAAATAAGTATGTGTGTTTGTGTGTGTGTATATATAAACATATATATATATATAAACATATAAATATGCATGATAAATATAGTGTAACTGTAGTAGTAAGGAGGTTTTTAAATAAAAACTAATATTAGAAGGCACTTTGGGGGCCACACTGTTGAACACCCAGAATACTGAGAGGGGGGCTGAATCAGTATTCTCTTAAACCATTTACACATCAAACATTTAATCCATTTAACATATTTAATTGCAGTAAAGGAAATCAGGCATAAAGTAAACAACCACAACTCATAACACATGAACACCAGATTTACATGGAAAACCCAAGAATAGAAAAACTACGGTGAGGATTAGCTCATAGAATAAAGTAGTAATAACACCGAAATACAAAACTCTCACTGACGGAGGGCTCATTGCCCAAAGGGCTCACTACCCAGAAGAAAGGCTCACTGCCAAAGGGCTCACTGTCCTAAAAGAAAGAGATAGAAGAGGTGTCTCACTACCATAGTTGAATTGTTATAATTGCATCTAACATATGCAAGAAGTACAATTCCAATGAAGCTCAAAGTACTTAACCAACACCAACATCATCTCCGCAGCATTACTAAAGAATTGTAGACACCTTCTGCTCACTACATCCAGAAGTCTAACACATGAAAGCTTAGACTGCACTTCACATTCAACCACATTGTTATTCCCCTCACACCCATCACACACACACTCACGATCCCTTGACTCTTATTTATATTGTCTTCAACCTTGAGAAAATTCTCCAAGGTTGGCAATACATCTTAACACATAACATTCAAATTAGGTCTAGACCTAAACATTCCCACGGTGGAAAGGAATGAAGGCGGACCACAACACAACTTAGCTCAGACCTAAATTTATCCAAGCACGCCACTCCATGCTACTACAATCACCAAAGCATCTCCGCAATTAGTGTAAACACCCAAAGTCGGCCAAACACGTGTTAACACAAAGAACTTTTAAGTACACACTTCCTCAAACCTAAAGAAACCTTGTGGACCACATGCAAGGCTCCAACACAATCTAGAGTATTCCACGAACATCCTGAAACATCCTAAAATCCAACAAATTCCTCCACAACAACTTTCACTTGTCGTACAACCTTATCTTGTTTGTCCAGTATGCTTAACTATCTATGTCATACATTGTATCTCTAGAAATCAAATTTCAGAGCATCAAACCATGAACAACTTCAACAGAAGAAAGATATAAACCTTCTAAGCACAATTCTAGAATTGCAAGACCTAAAACCTCTTTGCGGAGAAATGTGGAGCAAAGACATTTCTCCTAAACACCTATGCAACACTTTGAAACATAGTCTTCATATTGGTGAACACAACTTCCTCTGCACAGTGAACCGGAGCACCAAATTCATAATATAACATCTCTTAACAACATATCCAAACCGTAAAGACAGATCTTCAACATAGAGGAAATGCAGAGCAAAACCAAAACACTATTATGTAAACTAGAATAGCACTTCAACACACTATTTCCTTTATTAATCAAATTTTCTCAAAAGCACTTGGAAACCAACCAACATAAAAACATTCTTAACATCTTGAGCACTTCTTCAAAGTAAACAAATCATCTTCAATAAAGAACCTCAATCAAACAACTCATACCATTGCAACAACCTCATCTCTGCTCAACCAAACATCCTCATCTCTACTCAACCAATTGACACTAATGAGAATATTATACCATTGCAACAACCTCATCTCTACTCAACCATTTGACACAGGTGACACCGATGACAATACAAGCTTGTTGACATCAATGAAAACATCGACCACACATACTTGCAACAATCTCCTCCTTTGTCATTGATGGCAACACATAATGTGAAAAATCATCAAGACACAACTCTGCACCAAACTTATTTTCTTTCGTACTCTCCCCCTTTCTTTTACACATCTTACTCTCTCTCTCTCTGACCACTAACTCTTTTCTTTTTCACATTGCTCTCTCCCCCTTTGACATCAATGGCAAAGGGTGACACACCATTTATTTCACTCTTAGCAGGTCTCAGTAAACTTCTCTGTCTGGGTAATTGTTGATATACAGACCCTTGTAACTTCTCATGTGAAGAGAGTGAGAGGCTGAAACCTTAGATATATCATGTCACTTCATATGGTAAGCTGCCATTAGAACTGCGTAGCCAAATATGCAACTGCAAAGGAATGCAGAGCATTCCATCACCCTACTGGGAATACATTTACAAAACTAACACTGGCTACAAGCTTATCAATAGAAAAACAACCTTCCGGTGATCAGATCCTCATAAAACTTGGAACATACATAATGTGACACTTTATAAAGCAATGTTCCAAACCGCAACAGCTAAAAATTAGTATGATGGAAGTGCGGAGCAATCTTCTAGATAGTCTTCAAAATAGTAGCCATCCTGAATCAGAGACAAGCGCCAACTCCCAGAGGTGAAATCTTCTTTATAGTAACATATCTTGTCTTCTCAAGAATTCAAACTTAACTATGCACTAATCAGGGCATGACATTGAGCCATGAACTTTCCTTCTTATTTAGGAACATAACATCTCATCTCTTGACAACCTTCATGGAAGCCTCAGCTACTCTTCTCACCTTGTCACAGAGTATGACATCAATCCATACTATGTTGACATCAAGGACAACACATATGGCCAACACTCTCCCCCTTAGATTCTCTCTATCTGCAACCTTTCTCTTGCAAGCTCCCCTATCATTAGTCACCATTACCTGCTCCCCCTAAGAGGTAGCCATCATTAGTCCAGGAAAAACATTGCCTGTTAAGGCCTTCAAATAACTAAATGGAAAGAATTTTGAGCCTTTTTCCTTTTCTTTTGTTTTTTTCATTGTCACTTTCATTCTCTGAGTCAGATGTCCAAGCCCTTTTCTTTCTTGTTCGCTCCTTCCTCCAGTAGTTTATTTATTTCCAGTAGAATCTTTGCCCAAGAAGACCATAATAACGAAGGCATGTTCTCTCTTGACTACAACACTCTAATAGCATGATGCATAATTTGATCTTTAGTAGCTCATAACCAACTTCTTCAAAATCAACACTCAACATGATTGTCAAGTAAATTATGCACCTTAAATTTCCCAAGTTCATCTGTGTCTCATCTTGTATTCTTAGTGCCTTCTCAATTTCCTCATCATCATCATCATCTGAATCATTCCCCCTTTCTGCTTCATCTAAAGAAGCACCTCCAAGGATATCTTTCTTTAGTTTTACATAGGATGTCTCATGCTCTAAGAAAAAAAAACATCCAAACCAGCTTCTTGATCAAGTTCATCTTGTAGAGAAACTTCATGTGTTAATTGATCTTCTTTCTCTACAAGGTCTAATTCGGCTCACACAATCAGATAACTCTCTAACTTATCTTTGCGAATTGAAAAAAGTCCTTCAATCAAAATTGTACCTGTTTGTCAATTTCCCCTTCATGGATAGTACCTCTAAATCATTCAAAGATCCCATAAAGTCCTTTTGGTGAAAGGTCTTGTAACAAAGACCCACATTCTTTGACAAACCCAACGGAAACCTCTACACTGTCATCAATAGGATTTTCTTAGTAAAAGGGTGAGAAGTTCCAGGGCAATAATCTCATGTGCAACTTGTTGATTCACTAAATGAGCTATAATTTTGTTGTAGCTATCAATATGTGCTTGTTATTACGTTTGTATGCTCTCTTGAGCTGCAAAATAATTCTTCGCAAAGGTAGATTGCCAACTTTAGGAAACTTTGTATTTACCACAACAACCAAGGCAACAAAAGTGTTTGTAAATCCAGGGGATGCCATTTGGGATTTCAAACAAGACCTACAAAATAGACCCCTTCCACAAATGAGATTCTCTGCAAACAGTTGTGGACTGATGTTCTTAATGTTGGGTGCATTCACCTTGTTTACTAACCCATTGATACTCTTTTGAAGGGTATTCCAAGTCATGCGCTAATATTCTGTGCTACTCTTGTCATGCACAATAGACACCCTCACTTCTTCCAACACCCTTCACAATCCCTCTTACAACACCTTCATCATTCCTAATCTATGATGGACCAAAAATATTCACTTCCACTAGTTCTTAGTCCCTCTTGTTTCCATAAACACCTTTTTCTTAACCTGATTTTGCCATAAATGCCTTGTCTGATAAGGTTGTCAGACCTTTCCCTGCATACAAAGTCATCCGTAAACTTCCTCATTAGGAGATTTTCTACTACAGTCTTCACCAAATGATTAATCATGTCAATCTTCATCTCATATCTTCGTTCTGAGGTATCAGCACCATTCTTTTGGCAGGGGGAAATATTTTCATTAAAGCTCCCCCTGAGCCAAAGCTCTCATCTTAGTTTCTAGAGGAACTATTTGCACCAGATGCTGGTATAGGCTCACCATTAACCTCTGTTACATCTTTCTTTATCCAAATCTTATTCATTTCCCTTTTTATTTTTACTGGATCAACCTTTAGTATAGGTTCATGCTCTTCTACCAAATTAACTTTCTTCATGTTTCTACTTCTGCAAAACGTATAAATGTGTCCAGGTCTATTGCAATTGTAGCATACACCATTCCTCTGACTAGTATTTATTTCATTCATCCTAGATCTAGATTGATTAGCTTTATGCCTAAATCTATTGCATGTAGAACAATAACCATTCAAAGATTGAAACATTTTGTCATTGTTGTAGTCATTCTTCATTTGACTTCTACACTCACTAGCTCTATGACCAACCCTTTTGCATGTAAAATATTGACTAGATAAAAATGTAACATTTTGATTTATCCTACTTCTACATTCTTTTGCCTTGTGTCCAAATTTATTTTAGGAATAACAAAAACCATTGAAAGATGGGTACCTTTGAGCATTTGGTTGCCTGACTGGTGGTCTTCTAGCTTTATTCCTTTGATTCTGGAACTGCTTGTCATTGTTCCTTTTGTTTTCAACATTTGATGTCTGACCTAATTTTGAGTTTTCACCTTTTTCAAATCCTAAACCCTCTTTATCATTTGGACTTTTCTGATTTGCAATCATTTCATCAAGCTTTACAATGCTCATCTTGAATTTATCTTCATGACTCCTTGCTTTCTCCAGATCAAATTTCAGATTTACAATTTCTTGTTCAAGCCTTGTACATTCTTTAGATTTGCTTTTCACAAGTGGATTAAGACATTCCTCAATTCTCTTCTTTTCTTCAACTTGCACCTTCAGACCAATGATTGTTTCATTTGCTTGCTCTAATTGTTCCTTATGCTTGTCTTTGAGTTTCTTAACTTTCTCTTTCAATTTCCTGATGTATTCATTTGCTTCCTTGACATTTTCTTTAAGATCTCTATTTTCTTCTTCAGTTCTTTCAAGATCTTCAAGAGCAGCATTGAGTTCTCCTATATTGGCATGCATACAATCTTCTTCAATGAGATTAACAGCAGGAATCTCTTCCGGAGGAATAAGTAATCTTCTAGAAGCCATGTGTTTAATCTCCAAGATCTTCCTTGAGCAGTTAGGCTTCTTCCAAAGGACTTGGATCTGGTACCAATTATTGAACAACCAGAATACTAAGAGGGGGGTGAATTAGTATTCTCTTAAACCATTTACACATCAAACATTTAATCCATTTAACATATTTAATTGTAGTAAAGGAAATCAAGCATAAAGCAAATAGCCACAACTGATAACACCTGAACACTAGATTTACGTGGAAAGCCCAAGAAGGGAAAAGCCATGGTGAGGATTAGCTCACAATATAAAATAGTATCAACACTAAAATACAAAAGGCTCACTACCAGAGGGCTCACTGCTAGAGGGCTCGCTACCCAGAAGAAAGGCTCACTGCCCAAGGACTCACTGTCCTGAAAGAAAGAGATAGAAGAGGTGGCTCACTGCCAGAGTTGAACTATTATAATTGCATCTAACATATGCAAGGACTACAGTTCCAATGAAGTTCAAAGTACTGAACCAACACCAACATCATCTCTGCAACATTATTGAAGAATTGTAGACACCTTCTGCTCACTGCATCTAGAAGTCTAACACATGAAAGCTTAGACTACACTACACATTCAACCACACTATAATTCCCCTCACACCCATCACACACACACTCACAATCCCTTGACACTTATTTATATTGTCTTCAATCTTGAGAACATTCTCCAAGGTCGGCAATACATCTTAACACATAAAATTCAAATTAGGTCTGGACCTAAACATTCCCATGGTGGAAAGGAATGAAGGCGGACCACAACACAACTTAGCTTGGACCTAAATTCATCCAAGCATGCCACTCCATGCTACTACAATCACCAAAGCAGCTCCGCAATTAGTGTAAACACCCAAGGTACACCAAACCTTTGTTAACACAAAGAACTTTTAAGTACACGCTTCCGCAAACCCAAAGATGACTTGCGGACCACATGCAAGGCTTCAACACAATCTAGAGTATTCCACAAACATCTTGAAACATCCTGAAATCTAATAAATTCCTTCACAACAACTTTCACTTGTCATACAACCTTATCCTGTTTGTCCAGCATGCTTAACTATCTCTGTCATACACTATATCTCTAGAAATCAACTTCCAGAGCATCAAATCATGAACAACTTCAATAGAAGAAATATATAAACCTTGTAAGTACAATTCCAGAACCGCAAGACCTAAAATCACTTTGTGGAGAAATGCAGAGCAAAGACATTCTCCCAGACACCTCTGCAACACTCAAAAACATAGTATTCATACTGGTGAACACAACTTCCTTTGCACAGTGAACCAGAGCACCAAATTTAGAATATAACATCTCTTAACATCTCTGAACAACATATCCAAACCGCAAAGACAAATCTTCAACATAGAGGAAATGTGGAGCAAAACCAAAACACTACTCTGTAAACCAGAATACCACTTCAACACATTGTTTCCTTTATTAATCAATTTTTCTCAAAAACACTTGGAAACCAACCAACAGAAACACATTCTTAACATCTTTAGCACTTCTTCAAAGCAACCAAATCATCTTTAGCAAAGCAACTCCACCAAAGAACTCATACCATTTCAACAACCTCATCTTTGCTCAACCAAACATCCTCATCTCTACTCAACCAATTGACACAAATGACAATACTATACCATTGCAACAGCCTCATCTCTGCTCAACCATTTAACATAGTTGATGCCAATGACAACACAATCTTCTTAACATCAATGACAACACCAACTGCACATACTTGCAATACACGCATCCTCCTCTTCATGCATAAAACATAAGACAACTGTAGTTTGAAAGAAAAAGGGCTTAACTAAATATGGAATTGTCATAAAGAATTCTTTTGGATTATATTGTGTGTGTGTGTTTTGTCTCAACGTTTTGGATCACACTCAGTGATCCATCATGAGGAAGAGGATACAAGTGAATGGGATTGTAGAAACTTAGCCTTATAAAAAGGAGGTGAGGGGGGATAAGGGTTGTAGAGGATTAGAAGGGAATAAAACACATTAATTATCCCAAAAACACTAGCCAAGCATGCTTACCACATCTTTGATAAGGAGCACATTGACCTGGAGCTCTCTCACCTTTCTCAAATTTTTAAACTCAACAGGTTCAACAATAAATCCATCTCTAGAGCTTTCACCATTGCCAAAAATTACACCAGCTCCAAGCCTAAACCCGACACCCCCAACTCTTCCTATGTGAATCTCCACTACATTGAAGGTCTCTCCAATAAGATCTCAAAAATCTTATGTAAGAAAGGCCTCATGTGCACCTTTAAACCCTTATCCACTGTTAGGAATCTCATCCCTTCTGTCAAGGATCCTAGACCTAAAATGCTCAACTCTGGAGTTTATAAAATCATTTGCTCTTGCAGGACCCCATATATCAGCGAAATTGGGCATTCAATCAGTACAAGGATCAAGGAACATTGTGCTGACATTAGGCATGATCGCATTTCTAAATCAGCCCTTGCAAAGCACTCCTTTCAAACCAAGCACCATATTTGTCTAGAGGACACCCAAGTTCTCTACAAAGAGGATAATTTCTTCAGGAGGAAACTCCTTAAAGCCATCTTCATTAGGTCCCACCCTATGAATCTTAATCGTGATGAAGGTTGGTTCTTGAGCCCAACTTGGCAACCCCTATTGTACCCTCCCCTGACCTCCCCACATCAAACCTAATCCTCCTCTTCCTCCTCCCCCTTCCCACCTTGGTTTTCCCAGCTTCCTCTTCCTTCCTCGCCCCCTCCCACCTCTTCCGCCTTTCTTTCATCTTCTCCATTTTGTGTCTTTCCCCTTTTGTTTATGTCAGTATCTTTAATTTATTTGCTTGTTATTCCTTTTTACCTCTTTTGCAAAAAACTAATACCCTAATCCCCCTCTCCTCCTTTTTATAAGGCTAAGTTTTTGCAATCCTATTCACTTGTATCCTCTTCCTGATGATGGATCACTGAGTGTGATCCGAAACATTGAGACAAAAAAACACACACAGTATAATCCAAAAGCATTCTTTATCACAATTTCTATGGACTGTGGAAAGCTCATGCCTACTAAATATGGAATGCCAATTTAAGGGGGGTGGCATTCATTAAAAAATTCATAGAAGAAAAAACAATACACACATAGATAGAGAGAGAGGAGAAATCATCAGCAATAGGAGGTAGGAGATCAATCTTCAGAGGGAATCATGGATAACCGGGTACACTTTTCTAAGTAATTATGAAAATTGTAAGTATTTTGTTGTGTATTTTCCTTTTTATCGGCCTGTGTCTTAATTAATTAAAGATTGTGTTAGGTTATTTTTGGTCTATTTTAAGTTGATATCAGCCTCTTTACTATTCTCTTAGCCTGCATTTTACTCCTTCTATTGGCATGTTTACTAGTATATCGGCCTATTTACAATGCCTTTGGTTTGTGTTTTAATTATTGAACAGCCCGAATAATTCTCTTTGGACTACGAGCATATCCTTTGGCTTGCATATTGCCTTAAGCGATCTGTATATTATTCTCAATTGACCTTTATATCTTCTTGGGTGCCTTTGTATTACCTTGTCAACCTGCTTCCTTTATTCCTGTAGCCATGTACTATTTTCCTGTAACCGTAGACTATTTTCTTGTAGCTGAAGATTATTTTCCTATAGGAGTATATTATTTTCCTGTTGTCATAGACTCTATTCCTATAGCCGCAGACTATTTTCCTATAGCAGTAGACTATTTTCTTGTAGCTGCAATCTCTATTCTTGTAGTAGTTAGCTGGACTCCTGTAGTAGTTCCGTGATCACCTATAGGACTGTTACAGGCAACCTCACCTTGTTGCCTTCTCTAAAGGTGCTCAACTAGTTAAACACAGTTCCAGACTTGACCTTTATGTTTTTCAAATCTTGTGTATATATGAATAATTTAACATGTCATGTCTGTTTTTGCCTTCAACAATCATGACTTAAGTTATTTTGTTAGTAATGTTTGTCAAAACTTAGAGAGTAAATCCCTCACTTAAGGGTGTTGTTTTTTTTTTAACTCGGCAAAAATGAATATGAAACTTATAGAAAATATAATTCTTCTCAATTCCTTATTTTAAACATAAATGGTATTATAAATTTGATCTAAATGCGGGTATGAATTTATAGATCTAGCCTTTATTTTTGAAATAATTGTGCATGTAATATGGGTTGTGTATATAAATAGATATATATATATATATATACCTGTATATATATTTAACCATATATATACTCTCTCTCTCTATATATATATATATAGAGAGAGAGAGAGATAGAGAAAGAGAGAGAGAGAGAGAGAGAGAGAGAGAGAGAGACATCTATGTAAGTTCCTTCATGACCAATAATGGCATCTTTCATTATATAAATGAATTCTCTTTATCTCTATTTCAAATAGGAAGAAATGATTGGGAAAACATGAGTAAAAATAGCATCTGTAATGGAAATAAATCATGCATGGAGCTCATTGTTAGAAGTATAATATGCATACATCATCATAGATCTCGTATTTTCTAGAAAAGTATAGCCACGCTAAATTTTGCAAGTAATAGTAACTATTTATTGGGTAAATGTATGAGTTACCATGAATTGTTTTGTAAAGAAATTAGTTTATTTTTCTATGAGTGTGTTGGGTTTACCTTCTGGGATAGGGTGCCAAGTGTGGGCTAACAAAGAAGGTTGATCCTCTTTTCAGGATCTGCCAGTATGCATAAGTGCTTTGGCCAAAGCTATGTGTTCATTGAAATAGATGAAATTGCCTAGTTTATATTGATATATTTCTCTACCACATCCTGATAGTAGGATAATGCACATTCTAGATAGAAATGCATGCAAACATCAAGTTGCACCAGGTTTTCCCTCCTACCTATTGTTTCCAAGTTGGTAGTCACTTCGTACAGGGTGGGGTATCCTCTGTCTTAGGAAGGATTTTGGGGAAGCATAAAGCTTCATGGTTGGGCAGAAAAGCGTCTAGACCATGTTTCCATCTTCGTCTTTGTGGATGACCGTGTGGGTTAGTGGCGGCCGGTGACAGTGACTTTATTCATTATCATTACTTGTATAATTCTTGTATATGTTCATTATTATCATAAAGAATTGACTATTTGGCATGAGAGCCAAATTTGTATCAATGTTTATCATTTTTTCTTGTGCTAACTCCTGGTTTAGACACGTGTACTTATTAAGATGTAATTTGACATTTTTTGCATATATATTAAAGATGTATCTTTTCCTTCCATTTTACATTAATGTGTGTTTGAAATGGTTAATTATTTTTGTGTTATAGTTTTGGGATGCATACTTTACATTTGGTATCAAAGCCGTCGGGTTCAACACTTGGGCCTTGGAGCTCATTGCGAGGTTTCGCAAGTTTGGAAAGATATGCTAATGATAAAACATTTGTTCTTGTGCTAGAATGGTAGGAAATAGAAGGACAAGAAAGTGAGCCTAGAAAACAAAACCTAGTGATATGGCTAAGATCACTATTAAGAAAGACCCATATACTGAACCAAAGATGAAAGAAACAATGAGTTATGCAAAGGAAGCTTGGCTCACTAATTTTGAAACACTAGCTGATGCACTCAAACGTATTCACCTAGAAAGGAAGAAACGGTTTGAGGAGGCAAGAAGGTTGCCAATCCCTAAGATTGTTAAGATTAGTAAACCATCAGCTCACTGTGACATGCCTTTTGGATGTGGTCAGGATGCACCTATTATGGGAAAAGAGGTGTTTATGGAGTACTCACGAGTGCATCTACCCACTAAGTTTGTGTTACTCGATTCTGATGGAGAGGAGGAACTTGAGGAAATTCGTCTATCAAAAAGTGATATGTATGTTGCAAGGTGTGCACCCTTCATCTCCTTGTGTTGTACATCACGGTGCTTGGGTTCTTGACAAGGCTTAACCACCTCTCGTGGATTCATTAACTCTGGCAATTGTATCAGGCATTAAAAGGTCAGTCTTTTGGTGCAATGGCAACAGTCTTTGCAAAAATTGGTATCAGAGCCTGGGTCATGGGTTTGAACCCCTCTCTTGCACTGGGGGGATTGTTGCAAGGTGTATGCCCTTGGTCTCCTTGTGTTGTGAGTGCATCACTTGGGTTCATGACAAGGCTTAACCACCTCCCATGGATTCATTAACTCTAGCGGTTGTATTAGGCATTAAAAGGTCGATCTTTTGGTGCAATGGCAGCCGTATTTCCAACAATGTAGACATTTCTTATACATGAAAAATAGAAAAGTTTTTTTATTTGAATAAGGATGTAAAAATCCAAAAAGTGAATAAAGTAAAATTTTGGCTTTTAGAATAAGCAAATGTTTATGGGAGCTCAGGGGTGTTTGTGTTGATTAGTTTGTTTGAGCATGTGTGGGTCCTTGTGTGTTTGTGTGTTGTGAGTAGCAAATAATTTATTTTGTTATGTGTTCCTTGCATGTGTGTGGTGAGGAATACATTGTTGCGTAGTTAGATAGTGGTGGTTTCCGAAAAGATTCTTAGATGTGTTTTCCTTCTTGATGTCCTGAATGCTTGGCATGAACCCTTGTAGGGTCATGTTCGTGATTGAGTGACCTTGTAGGGTCATGTTTGTGCTTGTGTGACCACTTTGATAGTGGAGTTATGGGAACCTTTGTGTGAAAGGAAATACTATGTTCTTGACTGTGATTGAACTTGGTTTACTCTTTTAAGAGTTATGCATTTGTATGTGAAAGAGATGAGGTTTTGATCATATGCTTGATATGTGAAGAATATTGTTGTGGTAATGCTAGTTTAAATGAACCTTGCATTGTGCACCTTGTTGTGTGTATGTTTGTTGCAAGAGTAGCATATCCTCGTAATACTTGACATATTTATTTATTAATTACCTATGTATGGTGATCGGAAATGCATATTGCTTTGTCTTCTTGAGAGCATGTCCCTGTGTGTAGACTAATTATATAGTTGTAAGAAAGATAGTGTTGCATTGCATTGCTAGAATAGATCATTTGGGTAATGACTTATGTTTCCAGATTGCATCCTTCCTTAGGATTCATGTGGGAACCTAGGTGTAATTATTGCATTGTATTATTTGAAGAGTTAAAGAGAAAAGGGGTTGTGAAAAGGATCATTTTCATAGTCCTGGTGATGTTTGACGTGTTAGAATCATGAGTGAATTAGCAAACCCTACATCTTGTGACTTTGAGTTGTGGTTTCCTCACTGCTTAGTGTGCATTTAGTATGTTTGTCATCATGTTGTGAAGAAATTTGGTCTCATGCAAATGTTGCATTAATGCATTATCCATATGATAGGTGAATCCTTGTTTGGTGTGATTGAGTATGTTCTCTTACTCGCCTCAAATTTTGGAATCTAGGTGTAGTGTAGCATTGTACTCCCTCTCTAGTGGCTAGAATTAGTCACATAGTTCATGTAATGTGGAACTTTTGAATTTTGATAGCTTATTTGTTTGACTTTGATGAGTTCACTAAGCATTGTAAGGGCCAACATTGAATTTTTATCTTGTTTATGAATGAGTATAGCCATGAAATTTTGAAATTTATTTATCTTATGATATTTATGGTCATACTTGATTTACTGTTGAAATCAAACTCATTTTATGCCTTATTGTAGAAATCAACTTTTCTTCCACTTCGGTATTTTATTTATTTATTATTGGTGGCTATTCTTGAATGTTTTAATTGTTGGTCATGTATCGTGTTATGTTCTCCATCATGTCCATGATGGGAATCTGATGGATTGTATAAGGGAGTAGAATGTAGAGAATGTACTAGTTGTTGGTGTTAGCAATTGCATGCAGAAGATATCAATTAAATACAAATAAAGATTAAACAGAGGAATGAAAAATACGCAAAAATAATAACAGCGAGAGTGGTTCACCCAAACTCAAGCTACATCCACCAACAGAGGCCAATATTATTATCTAGTAAATCAAACTGATTACAACTAGTAATCCCTTGCAACTCAATACCATTGCAATTGCTACAATCCAATATCAATGGAAACCCTAACCCTTAGCCATATTATAAAGACTTATGTCGGTTACAAAATAGGGTTTTTTATGTCGGCCAATAGAAAAATAATAACTCCCGACACCTTTATAAAATAATTTGGGGGGAAACTGTGCTGATAAAAGTGGGGAAAATTTAACCTCCGAGTCTGATTAGGCTCCATATAACAACACTTGGTGTGTGTGCTACTAGAACTATGTTAGATTAAATTCCTTGATTAGTGTTAAATGCAAGCGAATATTGTGTGAACTGTTGAGGAAGTTTTGAAATAGTTTGTGTTTCTATGGATCATTGGATGTGAGGTACATTGTTGATTGGTGTGTTTGTCATGCTTGGATAGTATTGAATGATGTGAAAATGTATCCTTGTATGTGCTTAAATGTTGTTTCTCAACTATGTCTATGTAAATTAGATATGTAGAGAACTCATTTTGGATTGAATATTGATTTTAGTAGATTGTTTTTGGTTGGGTGTTGACTTAGTCCACCAACTTTGGTTGTTCTTACTTATCTTGTTCCTATTAATTAATCTTGGATGTGATGCCATGGTCCTAGTGTTTCGACATTAGTTGAGTGTATGATGTTGTTGTTGGGGTTAGGGAAGATCAAAGCAATAAACACTAACAATTATATGTAGATTAAATAACCCAAATATAACAATGAGGAATAACACAAAAAGAGATCAACATAGAAATTTAACGTGGTTCACCCAATATGGGCTACATCCATAGAAACTAGCCATCCAATGATTTTATTATCCAGTGCAAAATAGATTACAATCTCACGAATACATCGATGTACCATACATCCCAGCCTCTTATAACAAGATTTTCGGAAGCTTCTAGAATCAGGGTTTTGCAATGTCATTTTTCTTTTGTCGGTTAACAAAAATTAACAACCGACTCCGATCGTGCAAAAAAGAGGGAAAAAAATTTTCTAGGCCCAGCCCGGCCCTGAACCCTAGCGAGGATACATAACTTGTGTATAGTACTTGCATGATCAGTCACCACATACCAATAATCTCCCACTTGGAGACTGATTAGGCTCCACACCAAACAATCTCCCACTTGGAGACTGATCATGGATGACACCGCTGCGCTTATAGCTCCCACTGGATTACAGGCCTGGCTGGTTTCTTAAGTCCACCATTATCAGTCATGAAGGCCAAAAGAAACTAATGAGGAAATCAATTTCTCCTATGTAACTGCCTTTGTGAACATATCTGTAGGATTTTCACTTGTGTGAATTTTCTCTAGCTTCAACTGCCCATCCGCCAAAACTAACCAGATGAAGTGGTATCTGAGCTGTATATGCTTAGTTTTTAAATGTAGAGCTAAGTTCTTAACAAGATGAATGGCACTCTGGCTATCAGTGTACAAAGGGCTATCTTCTTGTTGTTGCCCCAATTCCTCCAGAAAATGTTGTAACCAAATCATCTCCTTGCTAACTTCTATAGCAGCAACATACTCAGCTTCAGTGGTTGAAAGTGCAACAACCTTTTGTAGCCTTAAAATCCAACTAACTACAGTACCTCCTACAGTAAAAACATACCCTGTAGTACTCCTCCTGCTATCAACATCACCAGCCAAATCAGAGTCAACATATCCTTTTAGAGCAGAATTTGTTCCTCCAAAACATAGTTTCTTTGAAGTAGTACCTCTCAAATATCGGAGAACCTATTTTATAGCATTCCAATGTTCCATTCCCGACTTGCTCATATACCTGCTCACAACTCCCACTGCATGTGCAATGTCTAGCCTTGTGCATACCATTGCATACATCAAGCTGCCAACTGCTGATGCATATGGTATCTTAGACATTTTGTCTTCCTCCTCTTGTGTCTTTGGACACATCTCCTTAGTCAACTTAAAATGACTAGGCAAAGGTGTACTAATTGTTTTTGCATTCTGCATGTTAAACCTTTTCAACACCTTCTCTACATACTCACTTTGGGACAAAAATAATTTTATGTTTGTCCTATCTCGTGTGATCCTCATACCAAGGATTTGTTTTGTTGCACCCAAATCCTTCATAGAAAATGAATTTGCTAATTTCTGCTTAAGTTCATTAATATGCTGCATGTTAGACCCGGCAACAAGCATGCCATCAACATAAAGCAACAAGATAATATAGCTGTCATTACCCAATTTCTTGAAATAAACATAATAATCAGAATGACATCTTTTGTAACCTTGTTCAGCCATAAAACTATCAAATTTCAAATACCATTGCCGAGGTACTTGCTTCATGCCATACAAACTCTTCTTTAACCTGCACACAAAATCCTCCTTACCCTTGACCTCATATCCCTATGGTTGCTGCATGTATATTTCCTCTTCCAGATCCCCATGCAGAAAAGTTGTTTTCACATCTAGCTATTCAAGATGCAAGTCTTTCGTAGCCACAAGACTTAGAATTGTTCTAATAGAAGTCATCTTTACAATCAGAGAAAATGTTTCATCAAAATCTATACCTTTTTTCTGTACAAAACCTTTTACCACGAGTCTGGCCTTATATATTTTCTTGCCTCCATCTTCTTCCTTCAACCTGTAAACCCATTTATTTGGCAATGCTCTTTTACCTGTAGGCAATTGAACTAAGTTCCAAGTCTTATTCTGCAGCAAGGAATCCATTTCCTCTTTCATGCCTAGCTCCCACTGCTTTTTGGTATCTACCTACATTGCTTCTTCATAACCTTCAGGTTCACCAGAATCAGTTAATAATATAGAATATAATGATGGAGAAAATCTTTCAGGAGGTCTAGTTATCCTTGTAGAACGTCTAACACTTGTAGGAGTTTGTGGGATAACTTGTTGTTGCTGAGCATCAGGTACCACTGGCATTTTATTTTCTAGAATCTCATCCAGCACCACATATTCATTTTTGGCCTGTTCATGCTTCTTTTCCTGCAGCTGATCCTTATACATGACCTTCTCATTGAATATAACATATTTTCTCCTAATGATTTTATGATTTTCATAATCCCATAACTGATAACCAAATTCATCTACTCCATATCCAATGAAGGTACATTTTTTAGACTTAGCCTCAAGCTTGGTTCTATTTTCAATATCAACATGGACAAAAGCTTCACAACCAAAGGTTTTTAGAAATGAATAGTTTACCTTTTTGCCCATCCATGCCTCCTCTGGAATGCCACCATCCAAAGGATTTGAAGGTCCCCTATTTATTAAATAAACAGTAGTATGTATAGCATCTGCCCAAAAGTGTAAGGGTAGTCCAGCATGCAATCTCATGCTCCATAGTGGTCCTATTCATCCTCTCAGACACACCATTTTCTTGTGGGGTTCCAGGAACTATTTTCTACTTGCAGATTCCATTATATGAATAGTAATGCTCAAATTCTCTGCTGCAATACTCGCCTCCATTATCAGATCTGAGACACTTCAACTTTTTTCCTGTCTCATTCTCAACCAAAGCTTTCCACTTTTTAAAAGTTTCAAATACTTCTAATTTTTGTTTTAGGAAATACACCCATGTTTTCCTAGTTGCATCATCAATAAAAGTAACATAATAGCAAGAGCCTCCAAGAGAAGATACTTGAGCTGGTCCCCATACATCTCAATGCACAAGCTCTAATTTCTCACTCTACTCTTCTTTCCCAACTTTGAGAAATCAGACTCTTTTATGTTTTCCATAAACATAATTTTTGCTGAATTCCAAGTCAATCTTCTTCAGACCTGGTAGAAACTTTCTGGAGTGAAGAATCTTCATCCCTTTCTCACTCATGTGCCCAAGTCTATGGTGCCACAATTTTGTTTTTGTCCCTGCAGCAAGTGTTATAACTGTCTCAGTAGCAACTATTTATGTAGCAGCTAAGGTAGAATAAGTATTACCAGTACACAAATACAATGTGCCTACCTTTTCACCTTTAGCTACTACTAATGCACCTTTAGTGACCTTCCATATTTTGTCTGAAAAGGTAACTATACAGCCTTCACTACCCAGTTGTCCTGTAGAGATTAAATTCCTTCTCAAATTTGGAACATGTCTTACCTCCTATAGCAACCATTCATTTCCATTCTGTAACTTGATTTTTATTTTTCCTTTTCCAACAATCTAACAGAGTTCATCATCACCCAGATATACATGTCCAAAATCACCTTGAACATAATCTACAAAATATTTCCTATGGGGTGTGGCATGAAATGAAGCCCCTAAATCTATTACCTAGGAATCATTATCATTATCTAAACAAGAATTAAAGCATCCTGTAATTTATTACTTGCAACATTAGCTTCCTTATTGCAATCATGTTGTCTGTCTCCTTGTTTGCCCTTTCAAGACCAGCAATCCTTTTTCAAGTGTCCTAGATTTCCATAGTGCCAGCAATCCATTCTTTCTCTGGATTTAGATCTGCCTTTCCTTGACTTTCCTTGTGACTTCCCACAATTTGTAGGGCTTTTTCCTCTTTCCTTTATTCTTCCCCTGTTCTCTACAGTCAAAGCATTCCTAGATGTTGAAGTCTCACCTGTGCTTTTCCGTTGCATTTCCTCGCTAATAATAACACCAACAACATCATCAAATTTCAAAGTATTTGAACCAGAGATAGAGTTACTTATAGCCATTACCAAGCTATTCCAGCTTTTTGGCAAAGAACATAAAACTAAGAGAGCCCTTACCTCTTCATCAAATTTCACTTTTATAGAAGTTAACTAATTGGTAATAATATTAAACTCATTTAAATGATCTGACACAGATCCACCTTCAATCATTTTCAGATTAAACAAATGCTTCATGAGAAATACCTTATTAGAGGCTGAGGGTTTTTCATACAATTTGGCCAAAGCTTTCATCAGTTGACTTGTTGTCTTCGCTTCTGTTATATTGAATGCCATAGGTGGTGCCAGGCACAACCGAATGGTTCCCAATGCCTTTCTATCTAGGAGTTCCCAATCCTCATCAGTCATTGCTGCCGATTTCTTGGCTACTCCTTCTAATGGCCTCCATAAATCCTTCTAATAGAGATAATCCTCCATCTACATCTTCCATAATTGATAGTTCTGCCCATTGAATTTATCTACCTTTAATTTACCCTCGTCCTCGATTACTCCCACTTAACCGTGAGACCTTCCTGCAGACGATAATCAAACACAACCTGCTCTGATACTAGTTGTTAGGGTTAGGGCAAATTAAAGCAATAAACACTAACAATTATATGTAGATTAAATAACCCAAATATAACAATGAGGAATAACACAAAAAGAGATCAACACAAAAATTTAACGTGGTTCACCCAATATGGGCTACATCCACAGAAACTCAGCCATCCAATGATTTTATTATCCAGTGCAAAATAGATTACAATCTCACGAATACATCGATGTACCATACATCCCAACCGCTTATAACAAGCTTTTCAGAAGCTTCTAGAATTAGGGTTTTGCAATGTCATTTTTCTTTTGTCAGTTAACAAAAATTAACAACTGACTCTGATAGTGCAAAAAAGAGGGAAAAAAATTTTCTCGGGGGTTGCCGCCCCCGAACCCCGGCAAGGATACATAACTTGTGTACAGTACTTGCATGATTAGTCACCACATACCAACAGTTGTGTCCTTTTGATGTGAGTTCCATAACTACACTCATGTTTTGACATAGTGTAGGGTATGATGGAGCCTTAGTGCATGAGCATGTAATGTGTATATTTATAGTATTATAGTTGTCTTCTTGCTCTTGTTGAGTTTCCAAACTTGGGAATTTGGCTACTTCAGGAGTTTCTCCTTAGCAGTCTAGAGGTTTCCTAGCTTGATGCTGGAAGGGATGCAATTCTTGTGTGAAGAAGTGGTTGTCCTTAGTATTCCATTTTATGGATACTTGGTGTTTAGGCCGTGAGAAAGTCGTGTGTTGTCTAGCCGATCATGGACTCGTGATCGTGTTGTGTTATTGACCTTTTGGGTCTATCTTAGTTAAGAGTTAAAGTGGTGTTGCGAGTAGCCTTGCACCTTGTTGGTTTGTTGTGGCTGCCTTAGATGTGCTCCTAGTGAGTAACAGGTTGCTAAGCCTTGCTTGATGGAAGTGCTTGCACTGTTAGAGGGTATGGTTAGATTCTTCCCTCTAAGAACCTGTTTAGTTGATCCTGGTTTTGGTAGTATAGAGCTAGAGTGTTAGAGAAACCATCTCTTTTAGGAGTGGAACATGAGGAAGTACCTCATGTAGGGAAACCATGTCTAGAGTTGAGGCATGCTTTTGGTCTAGATGAAGGTACGGTAGTGGTGCCTATAGCCTTTTTGAGTTAGCTTTCCTTGATCGTTGAGTTCTTTTATTGCTAGTATCTGAGGAAGGACTGTTGAGAGAGTAATATTTATTTGCAATTCTCCTTGAGAGTGGATATGGTAGCCTTGTGAGTTTCCTTAGACTTAGTTGAGAGCTGAAGAGATTATTCCAGCATAGTTGTGGTCTTGAGTTTTATGGACTTGACTTGCTTGTGGTCTATTGCACCTTTTGGCTAGAGCCTCTTCTCATTGCAGTGGCAGTTGGAGGATGGAGTGGTGTAGTCTCGAAGGAGTTGTATGCACGATGGTTGGTTTTTGACCTAGTTGGTGCACCTTTGGAGATTTGTTTTGTTGTTTTGAGATCTCGACCTAGTGTTGGTTAGGAGGATTGGTCTTTTGAGAGTATGTTGAGATTACCATGTGATTGCATGTGCATTGTGATGTTTGATTCATGCTTGCATGTATCTATGATGGGCTATGATTTATGCCTTGTTTGGCATGCATTAAAGGTGTGATTATTTCCCTTATGTTTGAATGTTGTGATGACATTTTGTTATGCTTTGGCAAGTGTGCCTTATGTTATCTGAATGCAATGGGATGGTAGTTATACCATGTGTTGTTTATATGCATTGTATTCGCAGTTGTGCCATGTGTGTTGTGTACATTGTTTGGCATGCTTTACAGGTATAGGATCCAAGAGTGGTGCTGGTAGAGGCCACTCAAATTCTTGATAGATGCAATGTTAAGTTGTGTAATAGAGATATTGTTTAGTATAAGGTCCAATGGGACCAATAATGTGTGGATAGTACCACATGGGAGGATGCAGAGGAGATAGATCATTCTTTTCCTCATTTGGGGACTTACTTGAGATACTTTTATTTGATTAGATTGATACTTTATTGCTACAGTGTGATGCTTTGTTTACTTAGTGAGATACTTTTATTATTTCAGTGTATGTGTAATAAGGCATCGAGATGATGTCTCTTCCTAGTGGGGAAGGATGTCACATCTTGAATTTTTGATTTCATTTATAATTTAGTATGATGGATGAGACTATTGGACATTAGTTTAATTGTTTTACTATTGGGTAATTTCATGTGTGTGAAGGTAATTTGTTGTTAATGTTAAAATTGCATAAATTTGAAAATTGATATAATGGTGGATTATTATGTTAATGAATATGGATTTATATCTTACTCGTGCTTCAGCTATGATTATATGGACTAACCTATTGATGAGAATCTGAGTGCGACATAGTGCAAGAACATGTCAAAGATGGGAACATGGTTGAGGTAGAAGCATCCTAGCCACCAGAAAGAGTTGGCATGATAGAAAACATGATGCATGTACACACTCACTTAGTTTCATACATATTGCATCATTCATATTGCATTAATGAATGGCTTCATTATGCATTTGCAACATGGTTATGTAGTCTTGATTATGCATTTACATTGGATATTGGTTGTGGTTGACATTTGATGATTAGTTAATTATGTAAGTTTGTTACTAAGTATGTTCTTTTTAATTGCATGGATTCGCCATGTAATCATACTTTCTTTTCGACTTTGATTTTAATAAAACTATATAGGTTGTTTTCAGATAGATTTATTACTAATTATTTAATATGTATTTATATATTTACATATACATAATTTAAATAATAAATATATATATATATACTCTTGCATGATACAATATTTTAGATAGACTTAAAATAAGTATATATATTTATATATACATATATAATTCAATATATATAAAAATCTATATATGTATATATAAATATATAAATATGCATGATAAATATAATGTAATTGTAGTAATAAGGAGGTTTTGAAATAAAACTAATGTTAGAAGGCACTTGGGGGGCCACGCATCCTCCTCTTCATGCATGAAACATAAGAAAATTGTAGTTTGAAAGGAAAAAAAAAGGCTTAACTAAATATGGAACGCTAATTTTAGGGGGGTGGCATTCATTAAAAAAAGCACAGAAGCGGGCCAGAAAAAGAATACACATAGACATAGAGAGAGGAGAAATAATCAAAGACAGGAGGTAGAAGATCAATCTTCAAAGGGAATTGTGGATAACCAGGTAAACTTTTCTAAGCTATTATGAAAATTGCAAATATTTTGCTGTGTATTTTCCTTTTTATCAACCTATGTCTTCGTATATTAAAGATTGTGTTAGGTTCTTTTCTGCCTATTTTAAGTTGATATCAACGTCTTTACTATTCTCTTAGCCTGCATTTTACTCCTCCTATTGGTCTGTTTACTAGTCTATTAGCCTGTTTACCATGCCTTTGGTCTGTGTTTTAATTCTTAAACGACCTGAATAATTCTCTTTGAACTTTTAAGCATATCCTTTGGCCTACGTATTGCCTTAAGCGGCCTATCTATTGTTCTCAATTGACCTTTATATCTACTTGGCGGCCTCTGTATTACCTTGTCGGCCTGCTTCCTCTATTCTTGTAGCCATGGACTATTTTCCTGTAACCACAAACTATTTTCCTGTAGCTGCAAACTATTTTCCTGTAGTTGCAGACTCTATTCCTATAGCCACATACTATTTTCCTGTAGCAGTAGATTGTTTTCCTGTAGCTGCAATCTCTATTCCTATAGCAATTAGCTAGACTCCTGTAGCAGTTTTGTGATCACCTGTAGGACTGTTACAGGTAACCTCACCATGTTGTGTTCTCTAAAGGTGCTCGATTGGTTAACCACAGTTTCAGACTTGACCTTTATGTTTTTGGATCTTGTGTATATATGAATAATTTAACATGTCCTTTTTGTTTTTTCCTTCAACAATCATGACTTAAGTTATTTTGTTAGTAATGTTTGTCAAAACTTAGAGAGTAAATCCCTCACTTAAGGGTGTTGTTTATTTTTTTAACTTAGCAAAAATGAATCTGAAACTGATAGAAAATATGATTCTTCTTAATTCCTTATTTTAAACATAAATGGTATTATAAATTTGATCTATATATAACCATAGACACACAACCCACATTGCACAATTATTTCAAAAATAAAGGCTGGCACTACGAATTCATACCCGCATATATATATATATATATATATATATATATATATATATATATATATATATATATATATATATATATATATATATATATATATATAAAACCATATATATGTAGATATTTATATATAGAGATCTATGTAAGTTCCTTCATGAACAATACTGGCATCTTTCATTATATAACTAAAATCTCTTTATCTTTGTTGCAAATAGTAAGAAATGATTAGGAAAACATGAGTAAAAATAGCATATGTAATGGAAATAAATCATACATGGAGCTCATTGTTAAAAGTATAATATGCATACATCATCATAGATCTCATACTTTCTAGAAAAGTTTAGCCAAGTTAGATTTTGCAAGAAAGTAATAGTAACTATTTATTGGACAAATGCATGAGTTACCAAGAATTGTTTTGTAAAGAAAATAGCTTATTTTTCTGAGTGTGTTAGGTTTATCTTCTGGGATAGGGTGCGGAATGTGGGCTAACAGAGAAGGTTGATCCTCTTTTCGGGATCTGTCAGTATGCATAAGTGCTTTGTCCAAAGCTGTGTGTTCATTGAAATAGATGAAATTGACTAGTTTATATTGATATGTTTCTCTGCCACATCTTGATAGTAGGATAATGCACATTCTAGATAGAAAGGCATGTAGACATTAGGTTGCACTGTGTTTTCCCTCTTACCTATTGTTTCTAGGTTGCTATGCACTTCGTGTAGGGTCAGGTATCCTTCCTATTAAGAAGGATTCTGGGGAAACGTAAAGCTTCGTGGTTGGGCAGAAAAGCACTTGGACCATGTTTATGTCTTCGGCTTTGTGGATGACCGTGTGAGTTAGTGGTGATTGGTGATAGTGACTCTATTCATTATCATTACTTGTATAATTCTTGTATATGTACATTATTATGGTAAATAATTGACTATCTGGCATGAGAGACAAACTTGTATCATTGTGTATCATTTTTTTTCTTGTGCTAACTTGTGGTTTAGGCACGTATACTTATTAAGATGTAATTTGACATTTTTGGCATATATATTGAAGATATATCTTTTCCATTTTACATTAATGTGTGTTTCAGATGGTTAATTATTTCCATGTTATAGTTCTAGGATGCATACTTTACAATTCTCTTCTTTTACTAGTATTCGATTGAAGTGAGAGAATACATCCAACATGGAGAATTTGTTGGAACCATCCACCATTTGCAGGATTTGGTCCATGGATGGAAGTGGGTAGTGACCTTTGAGGGATACTTTATTTAGGTCCCTAGGATCAACACGGAACCTAATTTATCCATTCTTTTTCCTAACTAAGACTATGTTAGAGACCCATGTTGAATGCTTGATTGGATAAATATTTTTTGACCTCACCATCTTGGAAAGATCATGCTTCATAAGCATATCAATCTTTGGATTCACTGGCCTCTACTTTTATCTAATTGGCTTGATTTATGGTTAGGTTTCTATTATGTGTTGCATCACCTTTTTATTGTAGCCCCTTAGTCCAAGGTCGTAACCCTAGGCCATGACTTGGTCATATTTGCCGTAAAGGTTGATAAGGCACTCCTTTGTTGAAAATGAAGGTAGAAATGATGCTATAAACCATAAAATTGTGTGTTAACAAAGATGAAAATAAGATTAATTTGTAACAATTATTGTGTAAGTGATTTTACACTTTCAATCCAATGTAGAATAGAAGAAAATAGCTTGCAAGAAGAAGACAAGTATTTTACGTGGAGAAACCCTTTCAGGAAAAAAACTTCACACCAAAGGTGTTTATGCTTGTATTAAATCTCTTTGAGAAAGATTGCATTCAATACTAAAATTCCTCTGAATCCTTGATGCACTTCTGAAGCTTCTCCAATCTTCTTCTCTATGAAATCTGTTATGAGTTGTATCTACAACTTCAAAGCTTCTTAATTCAAAAGCTTGAAACTCAAACTACAATAAATTGTATTTGATAACATGAGACAAGTCCTCATGCGAAAACCAAGTGCTCCAAATAGAGAACTTCAAAGTCAAACAATACCAAGCATCATGTTAACTGGTAGTCCTAATTAATGGGTGCCCAAGTTGTCCCACTTAAACTTAGTCAATAGAAATAACATTTCCAAATAAAAGTAACAACTAAAAGTATCTAGATTGGACATCCAAGTTGTCCCAATCTATTTCAGTCAACTGAAGTGACCAACACACTTCAATCTCATGCAAACAACCTGCATGATTGATGTCCCAAATATTATTCTGAATCAATCTATTCTATAACATGCAAGAGACATGCAAACACTTGTATCACGATGCAAGAGTTATCCAAAACTGATCTTGAGTTAGAGTGTCATACAATTTATATGCAACACCATATAATTGACATGCAACAACATGCAAGTCCATATAACTAACATGCAACAACATGCAAGTCAAAATAACTAACATGCAAGAACATGCAAGTGACATGCAACAACATGCAAGCACATGCAAGCTTTTATGAGCTCATGCAACCACATGCAATTCCATGCAAGCTTTATGAACTCATGCAAGCAATATTCCAATATCATGCATCTCTAACACTTCTAATAACTCCCACATCATAGCCATGCAAAGTGTAACAACAATATCCACTCATGTACATAAAAAAGAAAACTCCCAATCTAAATATAAGACACCTCCAAAGTGGGTACCCAAGTTAACTCCCACTTACTATGAGTTGTCAAAAACCCAAAATAGACTTCAAGAAGTTGTCAACAAGTCTTCATGGACCCACTCCGAAAGTGGACGCCCAAGTTTGACCCTACCATTTAGGAGTTAATTACAATAAACCAAGTGTTATAATTAAATATTAATTTACCTCTTAAAGTCCTTATGTGTTGGGGAACACATTCCAAGAACTTTGGAGACACATGAACTTGTTAGGATTACAAGTTAATGGCAACTTATCCCAACATCATTTTCTTCTTGTATACAAACCTTAGCTAGTTTGACAACTCTTCCAAGGGTGATCTCTGCATCTTTTTCATCCTTCTTACCCATTAGTATATTTCTCTTTTCCCTACAAGAGTCATCAAGAGTAACCATACCTCTAGGCAGCTTGTTTCTTTTAAGTTGGATTATGTGAACTCTATAGGCTTCCTCAATCTTGGGGATAAGTTCTTTTACAAATTCATCAGTTTTATGGAGGAAGTCTACAATCTATTGGTCATTTTAAAACATCATCTAATGGGATTTATTGTCAAACATTGTGAGTCTAACTACCAATTTAATCCCACCTTTGTTCTTCAATAGGTCCTTAGCGATTTCAAATTGGGAACCAATAAGGGCCATTTTATCTGCTTGAGCATTTTATTTTTTAGGTACCAATTATATGTTGACTACATCAATATATTGTAGGAGATCCCATACATAGTGCTTTTAGGCCTTCATGAGGGAATTCTTGGTCACACACAAAGATCTCACTTGCTTGATTACCAACTCTAAGTCACCATAGGTCTACAATGTTTTGATATCCTTCTCAACAAACAATAGTCCTTGAACTAGTGCCTCACACTCCACAATATTATAGGTGTAGTTAAATTGGATCTAGAAAGACTACTAATATCTCTCCTTGAGAGGAGATCAATTAGATACTAGTTCTAATGCCTATCTTATAGTTGGCACCATCAAAGTATAGCTTCCATAACCCAGTAGCATTTTCTTTTTTCTTAATGACCTCTAGGATCGATAGATCCTCTTCATGAATAAGATAGGTACTGAGGCTAGTTTCTTTAAATAACTAATGAATAATGCCCTCATCATCATCAACAAATGACCACCATGCATCATGTTCTTCATTTGGGACCTCATTGGTAGTATGTAGCTCATCATGGTGCTTAGGGGAGGATAGTTCATCCTCAACCACAAATGATTGGCTAGGATCACTATGAATGGTTGTTTTTCTTTCAATGTGGTGCATGTTACATGACTATGAGGGAATCCTCATTTTGGTTCCATACTTAGTGGTCAAGAACATGTGGTTGTAATCTAAGCAAAGATAACTTCCAAATTTTGGAGTAAAATATCTAAATAAACCAATACCAAATGCAACAGGTACTTCTATCACACATATATCTTGGAAGACTTCAACATTGGGGCATGCATGCAAGGATAGTGGAAAATTTCTAACCACTCTTAGGTAATTGATCAAGGTTCCATCTAGCTAGACAACCCCTTTGTCCATAGGTTCATAGGTCAAACAAGGAGCTTTTGCAACCTTTGTAGGCATAATTGAGGTACTTTAATTAGAGTCTACCATGCAATTGTGTATTAACTTATCCTTATGAACAAGTTTTAAATACAAAGGCTTTGGTTTGATTTTATGTATCTCACTTCCCACGATTTGTAGGATATTAGGTGGTGGCAAGATTACTTCTATTACATGCATGAGTAGCATCCTCTTCCTGCTTGATGCCATTTTCCTTTTGAGTTCCTCCTCTAGCATCTTCATTTGCTCACGAATAGACAACACTTCCCAAAGTGGGACACTAACTATGGAGTTTTTGAACTAATCTACAATGTTGAAAGAGTTTCCAGCCTATGTTGCCTTGGACATATTAGGTGTCCAATGAATGCATGGCCCTTCCATAGAAAGATATATAGTTTTACTCACATTTAAATAAGTGTCTGCTACTCTAGTCATCCCATACTCATTCAATTTAGTTTCCACAGGTGTTATAGACCTAGAAGTATATGTCGTTGGCACACCAAACATAGGTGGTTCCTTTTCCTTTTAAATTATTGGTGGCAGTGGCCTTGATTGAGCTTGTTCTTCAATCACCTTCTTCTAAGCCCTTATTTGATAGTCAAACTTGGGTCATGGTGCCTCTAGAGATGTAGTCGTCTCATGTTGTACATGTGATTCTAAGTCCTCCTAAGTCACTAGTGTTTTTTCTAGAGTGCTAGCTTGCACTAAATAAGCTTCAATAGCAGACTGTCAATCATTGTGACTGGTGTTTTGGCTATATTCACCATGAAAGGTGGCTTGGGAATGGAGATTGACATGTGAGATGCAGAGTAGCAATAGCACCATACATTTCTTTCTTTTACATAGTTATTATGTCCTATAACTAGCTCTCTATTGCGATTATGAGGAATTCTTTGTAGAGGTTGCTCTACTAGTATCAATTGATTACGATGGATGGGTGGTCTAGTTGGTTGATATGAAGGATTTTGTTGGTAAGGCTAATTGTTATGGAATGGCCTATAGACTTGATTAGGCTATTGAGGACACCAATTATTGGCATAAGGAGGCCTTTGCACATGCTAGTTTCTTTTGAGAGTGTTGACCTCATTGCACATAGTTTGGAGTAAATTTCTCATTTCATCGAGCTTAGAGGGAGATGATGGCTTAGCAAAATGGTACTTTGATTGGGGCTCAGTAGGGATTGGGTTTATAAGTGGTAGAGAAATAGATCACTCACTTGGCATTGGTTGGTAGGGTGTCATAATATCTAGAAATAATGGCATGGGGGGATGTAGGTCTAGCCTACCAAATCTAAATTAGATCATTCTCTACGACTAGATACACTTCATATGCATACAAGAGAGTGTTCCCTCCCCTATTTTTCATGACCATGGATATTTAAAAGTCAATAACATAAGGTAAAGCCTCACTAGGTACATGATCATCACTATCATAAGCCATAGGAGAAATAGGATCAATATGGAGCTTATGGACAAATGAAATGAGAGTAACTAAAAGAAAAGGATAAGCACCACCCAATTCTATGAAGAAAGGCAACACACATACATGATAGTGAAAAGAAATTTGCAACCATACTAAACTATTTTCACATAACCCCAAGAGAGAAAAATATGCAAACAAATGTTTCAAATCCACATGTAAAAGAATAGATAAACATACCATCAAGATGACACTAGATGTGCCCTAGGAAAATTGTTATGAGAAAAAAACCCAGCTCCAAAAGCATCCACACTCAATGTATTATTCAACATTGAAAATATTATAGTACACTTATAGAGCCTCAATGAATACTTTTGAAACATCCTCTAATGAATCCTCCATATGTCCAAACAAGTGGGTAACCATGTAACCACACATCCCATGCCATGCTTCACATATGCACTCTACATGAGAGCTCAGTACAAATAATAATCAACCCAACCACTAAACATGTGCTTGCTTTTATAAATTCAAGCTCACACAAATACAATTGTGGTATTAGCTAAACCATGTGTCTCAAAACCATGAGAGCACAAAACCATTGACCTCCAAAATTAAATATTTCCCACAAATATTAAATATTTGTCCTATGTCTCTTGCACATAAAATATTTAACCAATGTCTGATACAACTTTACAGTGGACCCAATATGTAATGCCTACCCATAAAAAATATCAATAAATAATGATAATAAATTAAATTAGTAAGAAATAATGAAAGAAATATGATGACAGGAGAAAATTCACTTAATCTAACTTAATAAACTTCCTATAAAGTATAATTTTTATATCATTCATCATAAATGAAAATTCAAGATTATGAACATTTCTTATACAATTATACATATTCACAGTAAATCCCATATGATCATCCATTCTCAAAGTGGGAATATACTTTATTGGCTCCAGTACCTTACACGGTTAATAGACCTAAAACTGTACAACTAAATGTAAACATTAGTTCCGAAGTCAATAATTATACATAATAGATATCAATTGCACAAGATGACGAGACTACAAGCCCTAAGGGCCAGACCTAATGTCTTGGGGGCTCATGATAGCCTTGCCTACGTACGCGTAGCACAGAGACTTCGTAGTTCGAAGCAACTAGTTTTGCAACCATAAGGTTGACTTAGATACAATAACTCATAAGGAATCTAGTTCTTCACATAATACATTCTAGAGTATCATTCAATTTCTAGAGAGTACATGCAATATTTATATTTATGATTAATCCCTATAGGGGTTAAATAAGGAAGTTATAACAACAACAAAAACATTCCAACCATTCTCTATCTCAACACATCATACAGAATGCAGAAAATAGACAATATTTTTATTCAACTTCCAAAGATGCATGCGAGATCGCAAGAAGGTTGCAACATGTGAAATAAGACATATTTCTTGTCAAGAAGTATTCACTCATCGTGAGTACACTCATACATAATTTATGAAGCCATCTACAATGATCTTTCATGGTAACTCACCAATTCATCATTCATCACTCAGCCAATCTCACACAATTAAGGAAAGGATTCAAACTTCTTCTATTTCCAATAAATATCATCAAAATACCTCACCTAATTCTATTGAAACAACACAAGTATATTGTTTAATAATGGATTCTTCTTCCATTTAAATCCAACACATATATTCTTTACATAACATAGAAATCATTCATTTAGGTTATCCCAATTCTATAGTGATTGAAACATGATTTTTTCACCAAGAACTAAGATCTAAGATCGTAAATCATTTTCTAACCACATTTCTAATTTTAACTAAGAAAGCATATAAGAAAAGAGATTCATTACTCTAAGAAAGCATATTCTTCCTAACTAATCATTTATTTAAATATTACTTAACCAATTAATATACTTTCATTCAATTATCAAAATGACAATCATATCAAAAGTCTTATAATATAGATAATTTAGGAGAAAATAAATATGATCAACTTTCCGGTAGGGTAACTCAATATATTCTTGCTATAGGAAAAACCATATTTCTAACTTGGCTAACATGATAAGAGAATGTTCTTAACCAAAACATAATGAAAGATAGAGTATGAATGAGAATTTAAAAGAGCTTTGATCAACATACCAATAGATCCTTTTTAGTTAACATTATCAAGTTAAATTTCTCTAATCAAATAATATATAAATTACTTTTACTAAATAAATCAAATTCCATTTATATCTAAATATATGAAGATTCTAGACAAGTCATTAAACATTTTGTTTTCTAATATAATTCTAATTAATAGTATTATAATTTTGAAAGTATCCTAAAAGATAAACAAACAACTTAGAGTTTGATCCCATATAAAATGTATTGTAATCATTAAATTGACTTCTAAGAGCATGACAAGTCAATCATTTCAAACAATAGAATTGTTGATAGTGTTTTTAGCACACAACAACGCAAATGAAATACAAGGTATCTCACCTCTCTTGAAAAAGGTATCTTATCCAAGATAGGACTGCCCTAAGGTTTATATAGCTAAGTCTTAGCTTGCATGGAATAACTTTAGTGGAATGTATCAGTTGTACCAACAAGGGGACTTACATATAACATAGGGTTTGTGAAAAGATGGCATCAATGTAAATGCAGAAACCTTAGGTGGTTCAGACTGTAAAGTCTGAAATTCTCCAATAGATAATCAGTGTAATGCTACTCAAACACTAAATCTATCAAACTTTATGTAAAGAAAATTAAAAAAAAAAGGGAGAGAGAGAGAGAGAGAGAAGGGGTAAGAGATCCTATAGACAATTACAAAAATAATCAATAACCAGATGGACAGATTCCCAACGATAAATGAATTCCTGCTTAACTAGGCAGCCCACAATACCACAGAGATTGTGCAATCTTCTAAGGAAATATAATGATTTTCAAATTGTAGAGGGTTCATCAAACACCCAATTCCTAGCACAACTCAATGAAGTCACACAATCAAACTTATCTCATATAGATATGCCCAGACTAACCATGCACAATGACATACAATCAGCAAGCTATTAATGGTATGGACAAGAAACCCATCAAATATCTAAAGAATTGACCACAAATGCAACTGAATGTAAACTAATTTCAAATTGACATGAACCATGAAAACCAAAATAAGATAACACAGAAACACCAATTCCCAGTAACCTGCAAAATTTGCTTTGTACAATTGACTAAATTTTGGCAGTCTCAACAATTCACTATCAAATCATACTTACAATGAGAGAAAATGATGGCCCTTTTATAGACAAGGCACCCTACCAAGTTTTCCCATAGACGGTGGACATTAACTCAACACCAATGGTCCAGATTACATGGCAATTAATGAGATACATTAGGTAGTTACATTTTCATATTCGATTTGGTCTTGACAAAAAAAGACAAAATATAGCCTCTAAATACATTGAATCTAGACAAAATGGATACCCATTTGGATATGCATGCCAAAGAGCCACTTTCCAAGGTAAAAGAAAGTCAAAATGAAGTCATATGACCCTTGGAAACTTGAGTTGATGTGGACTGATGGGATTTCATGTGCTAAATAGATCAAGAAGAGTATGTGGCAAATTTTTGGTGAAGGTATATCCATTTGGATGCTTACTGGATCATTATTGCATGATTGGACTGCCGGGACAACTATGAACAAGTGTGAACATGTCTTGGACATTGGACTGGATCTGTAGGAACTGCCATGAAATAGGCATGATCTTCAATGTCTCCCAACTCTTGAGGCCTATCTCCATCATTTTGGACATCATATTGACTTCCTTCTAAATGTGCAGTAGCAATTTGGTTGATAGAGTAGTGCAGTCATGGTAGGAGGGTTCACATAATGAACTATTTGGACCGTGCAGCAAGAGTAAACACAACAGAAACAACTCAAAGAAATGAAGCAAATGCAGATTCAGTCATTTGGTATATCATAGAATTCAAATAGAGATCAGCCGGCAACATGTGGGCTTATAATAAGGGCTCACAGGTCTGATTAGATACATGCGCAAGATAAAGATTTGAAGCTCCTTTGCATAAAATCTAAACTATCAGATCTTTCTTATGTCAATAGCTTCATAACTACTTTCCTAAGGATCTATTACATCAATATATATCCTACTTGGACCAATAGATTCCTCTGCGTCGGCCAAAGAAAGTCACAAACTCCAATGAAGAGATGTAATGTGCAACACAGATAGGTTGGACCTAAAAGCCTAGAACACTTCCAGAAAATGAATGAAATGAAGTGCGGATCTCCGAGGAAGGTCGGCCATGAACCAAAGATCATTGAATGATGTGACATTAGGCTCAAAAGATCAAGAAATGCTTCCGTAGGCTTCTCCTTAGTTGATTATTAGGAACTGTCAGAATGCTCTGTTATGAGAACTACTGTCATTCTTCTTATGGTGATATCTTTCCGGTAACAATGTGAGGATCTCTGAATTATGGATATGATGTTGATGAATGAATGTAGATGCCAAGCCTAGTTCTGCAAGGTCTGAAATGTAACGATGCTAGAATACAGGATCAAAATGTAGAAGCTGCTTCTAACTGAATTGTTTGAATTAAACTAAAAAATAAAAAGAAACAAACTGAACTGTAAACAAACTGAAATGCAAATATTTTTGGTTGATGCAAGATTGCTCTTGAACCAGGGATGTTCCTGCATCAGACATCCGAGGTTATTGAAAAAGTGAGTCCCTCACTTTGCTGGGGCTAGGGGAGAACCAAGACGGTCCACCTCAGCCTGAGAAATCCATGATGAATCTTCTTCTGGTTTGCCTTTCCACTTCACAAGATATTCTTTGTATTGTCTTCCTCTAGTGTTGCGTCCAACTCTGCTGTCCAAAATGTCTTCAATCTGCTCCGGTGCTTGTTGTGGTAACTGCTTCTTCAAGTCTTCCTCCATGCTATCACTGAATTCTGCTTCATGATATTGATAAAGGTCTGCAATGTTGAAAATAGGTGATATACCCAAGGTCTCCAGTAATTCCACTTCATATGCATTTCCTGAATCAAATTTCTTGAGTATATTACAAGGTCCAAACTTCTTCGTCTTCAACTTGTTATATGTTCCAACTGGAAATCTTTATTTTCTCAAGTACACCATCACTCCATCACCAACTTCAAATTCCTTATGTCTTCTCTTCTCATCTACCTTTTCCTTATACTTATTGTTCATATCTTCCAAATGCTTCTTCACCTGATTATGCACTATCTTCATATGATCTGCAAATTCCTCTGCTTCTGCACTCCTCTTTTCTTCTAGGCTGATATCTCTAAGTTCTACTACTCCTCTAGGATTCACTCTGGTAACAATCTCAAAAGGTTTTCTTCTGGTACTCCTATTTACTAAATTATTGTATGCAAACTCTGCTTGTGAAAGAATCAAATCCCAACTTCCTGTCTTCTCTCCAACCAAACATCTCAACAAGTTTCCCAAACTCCTATTCACTACCTCCATCTGTCTATCAGTCTATGGATGAAAAGCTGAACTGGACTTCAAATCTGTCTTCATCTTCTTCCAAAGTGTCTTCCAAAATTAGCCAACAAAATTTGTATCTCTGTCTAAAACTATACTCTTAGGTAATCCATGCAATCCAACAATCTCCTTGAAAAATAGGTCAACTACATGCACTGCATCAGTTGTCTTCTTACAAGGTATGAAATGAGCCATCTTTGAAGATCTGTCAACCACTACAAATATTGAATCATGTCCTCTTTGTGTCTTAGGTAATCCCATTACAAAATCCATGCTTATGTCTTCCCAAGGTCTCTCCGGTACTGTCAAAGGTTTATACAATCTAATGTTCTAACTACTCCCTTTTGCAACTTGACAAACTCTACAATTCTGCATAAATCTCCAAACATCCTTATGTATCTGAGGCCAAAAGTAGTTTTCACTCACCAAATCCACAGTCTTGTCAATGCCAAAATGTCCTGCTAATCCATCACTATGCTTCTCCTTGATCAAATTATCTCTCATTGAACTTCTAGGTATGCACAACTGATTTCCTTTGAACAACATATCTTCCTGAATGAAATAATCCAACCATGTAGTCCTGTCTATCACAACAGGTTCCTTACATGCTTTCCAAGGTTCTGCAAAATCAATGTCTCCCTCATACATGTTCTTTAATTTGTTAAAACCCAACACTTCAACTCTCATTTCTGTCAACAAGTTTCTTCTTCTACTCAATGCATCAACAACTTTGTTTGAGTTTCCACTCCTATGTTTCAACACAAAAGTATAACTCTACATGAACTCTACCCATCTCATATGTCTCTGATTCAACTTACCTTGACTATTCAAGTATTGCAAAGCTTGATGATCTGTATACAACACAAATTCCTTAGGCAACAAATAATGTCTCCACTTCTTCAAGGCTTGAATTATGGCATAGAACTCTTGATCATAAACTGAATATCTCCTCTTTGCATCATTCAACTTCTCACTGAAATATGCTATAGGTCTACCTTCTTGACTTAACACTGCTCCAATTGTACTTCCACTTGCATCACAATCTACTTGAAATACCGTATTGAAATCCGGTAATAGCAACACGGGTTGTTCTGTCACTTTCTACTTCAACAACTCAAAACTTTTATTTGCTCCAGGTGTCCACTTGAAATTTCTTTGTAACCTATCATTGTCTCTGTCATAGGGTTACAAACTGAACTAAAATTTTTGATGAATTTCTGGTAGAACCTAGCCAATCCATGAAATGATCTAACCTCTCCAATGCTCTCCGGTGTAGGCCATTCAACAATTGCTTTCACTTTCTCAGGGTCCATCTCCAATCCTTCCACAAAAATCACAAATCCCAAATACCCTAGTTCTTCCTTCATGAAACAACACTTCTTGATGTTTATCAGCAATTTCTCTTCTCTCAGTCTCTGCAAAACTTGTCTAATATGCGACAAATGTTCCTCTTTTGTCTTACTAAAAATCAGAATATCATCCAAGTATACAATCGCAAACTTACCCAAGAATTTCTTCAAGACTTCAGTCATCAATCTCATGAAAGTACTCAATGTATTTGTCAATCCAAAAGGCATCCTAACCACTCATACAATCCTTCATTTGTCTTAAAAGTAGTCTTCCATTCATCACCTTCTCTGATTCTGATCTGATGGTATCCACTCTTCAAATCTATCTTTGTGAAATATCTGGCTCCACTCAAACAATCCATGATATCATCCATCCTAGGTAAAGGAAATCTATACTTAATTATGATCTTGTTTATTGCTCTAGAGTCAGTACACATTCTCCATTCTCCATCCTTCTTAGGTGCTAACATTGCAAGTACTGCACAAGGACTCAAGCTTTCTTTGATCAAACCTTTCCTCAACAATTCTTGTATCTATCTATTGAATTCTTCATTCTCTACCAGTGTCATTCTATGTGCTGCTTTGTTAGGCAAACTTGCTCTCGGTATAAGATCCATGTGATGGTTGATGCTCCTTATAGGTGGTAATCCCTCAGGTACATTATCTAATATGATGTCTCTATACTCTGTCAGTAACTCTCTTATCTCCTCCAGTTGTGATTCTTCAATCTCTTTCTTCAATGCTTCAGGCTTCTTAGGAATCAAGGCATAACACATATTCTCATGTCTCAAACCATCCAGAAATTTTCTTCCATCTACCAAACAGATTCTAGCATTCCCACATACTTCACTCTTAAGATCATCCTCCAAAGGAATCAAAGTAATTCTTTTTCCATTTGTTGTTATAGTATATGTATTCTTTCTCCCATCATGTATTGCTTTTCTATCATACTGCCAAGGTCTACCCAACAAGATATGACAAACATCCATAGGCATAATATCACACAAGACTTCATCATGATATGATCCAATATGAAATTTCACCAAACATTGTTCACTCACCAATACCTTATGAACATCCTGAATCCATTCTATCTGATAGGGCTTAGGGTGTTTCAATCTTTCCAACTTCAACTTAGTCACCATCTCCTCTGAAACTAGATTATCTGAACTACCACTATCAATCGCAACTTTACAACACTTACCTCCTGATTTGCATATGGTTCTAAATAGACTTTTCCTCTGTGATGGTTCATCATTTGCCTTTGTTTGGAATAGTGCTCTCCTCAGTACCAATGATTCTCCTTTCTCCAGATTGCCCACTGAACTCAGTGATCCAACAGGTTATTCCTCAACATACGCTGCTCTTCCACTATTTTTTGTCCTCTTGCTTGTACTACCCTGATTACACTCAAATGTTCTATGTCCTTCACCTCCACACTTGAAATAGGTACCTCTAAATGTTCTCTTATCAAATCCTCTTCCTTCTCTTCTGTATCCTTTATTCCGATATGCACTAGGGTTTCCTCTCTGATAAAAATTTATGTCATCTCTTTGGTAAGCATTGTTATCTCTATCATCCTTCTTCAACGGGCTGTCAAACTTGTTCTGCTCTGGATATGATCTATCTCCTCTAGAATAAGTCCTACCTCTTTGAAATTTATGTCCTCTGCCTCTCTGTCTCTGATCATGCTTCTTATTCAACTTCTCTTAAACTTTCAGTGCAAATTGATATGCTTCTTCCAAAGATGTCATCCTTACCAAGCTTAGCTCTTCTTGAATGTTCAATCTTAATCCATTGATGTATCTAGCCACTTTCTCCTTGCTTGTTTCACTATGTCCTATTCTTATGATCATTTTATGAAATTCTTCAGTGTACTCATTCACATATTTCTCCTTTTGTCTTAGGTTTTGTAATCTTTTCAACAGCTCCAACTCATAGTCAGCAGGTATGAATTGATTCTTCAACTTCATCACCATCCTATCCCATTTTGTAATCTTTTCTTTCCCTTTTCTATTTCTTTCCAATTGAACTTCTTTCCACCATATAGCAGCATGTCCCTTCAACTTTGTCTTTGCAAACTTCACCTTCTCCGGATCTTCAATTTCCTCATATTTGAAGTATTCTTCCATGTCATTTATCGAGTCGATCAATTCTTCAGGGTTCAAATTACCAGTATAGTTTGGCACATCCACTCTAGGTATTTTTCCAATCTTTGAAATAGCTTGCAACATCTTCACCTGATCTGATTCTTCTTCTTCATCACCTCCTAGGGTTTCACCAGTTTGTTCAGCAAATTGAAATTCTTCTTCATCATCACTTTCAATATTAGGTCTCAGTGTCAATCCTCTTCACCTATCTTCCTCAACAATATCCAAATGAATTCATATTGTTTTCATCATTTCCATCATCTCATCCATTCTACCAACCATTGTTCCAAAAGCAACAACTCTCCGCGGCGGCATTCTTCCTAGGATCAAGTGCAAACTACCTCAGGTTCGATGATCAGGCTACAAGGTGACAACTGCCTCACAATCAGCGATCGGTTGCGACACGAGTAACCTACCTCAATTTGGTGATCTATCCACAACAAGATCTTATGGAATTCCCTCGCCAACTTCACTCAATTCACTCCAAAGATTTGAACCTTAGTTCTGATACCACTTAGTGCAGTCATGGTAGGAGGGTTCACAAAATGAATTGTCTGGACCATGCAGCAAGAGTAAACACAACGGAAACAACTCAAAGAAATGAAGCAAATACAGATTCAATCATTTGATATATCATAGAATTCAAATAGAGATCGGTCGGCAACATGCGGGCTTACAATTAGGGCTCACAGGCATGATTACATACATGCACAAGATAAAGCTTTGAAGCTCCTTCGCATAAAATCTAAACTATCAGATATTTCTTATGTTAATAGCTTCATAACTACTTTCCTAAGGATCTATTACATCAATATATATCCTTTCCAGACCAATAGATTCATCCGCGTCGGTCAAAGAAAGTCACAAACTCCAATGAAGAGATGTAACATGCAACACGGATAGGTCAGACCTAAAAGCCTAGAACACTTTCTAAAAATGAATGAAATGAAGAGCAAATCTCTGAGGAAGGTCAGGCATGAACCAAAGATCATTGAATGATGTGACATTAGGCTCAAAAGGTCAGGAAATGCTTCCGTAGGCTTCTCCTTAGCTGATTATCGGGAACTGTTAGAATGCTCTGTTCTGAGAAACAGTCAATCTTCTGATGGTGATATCTTTCCGGTAACAATGTGCGAATCTCTGAATTCTGGATATGATGTTGATGAATGAATGTAGATGCCAAGCCCAGCTCCTCAAGGTCTGAAATGTAATGGTGCTAGACTACCAGATCAAAATGTAGAAGCTGCTTCTAACTGAACTGTCTGAACTGAACTAAAAAATGAAAAGAAACAAACTGAACTACAAACAAACTAAAATGCAAATATTTTTGGTTGATGCAAGATTTCTCTTAAACCAGGGATGCTCTGCATCATAGAGTGTCGATTCTACATTTCTGGGTCAGCAGGGTACCTCTGTGTGTTCATCCTTCCAAGACAGCTCCAACAAGCTCATGTGTCCTCCAAGACCTACAATTCACAATGTAAAGCATCAATTTCATCATAAACAATCATTTTCCATCAATTTGGATCAAGATATGTTCACTTGCAGCCATAGATCAATCAGGAACAACTCAAACTCAATGTTGCTTCCTTATAGACCTCTTCACAAATCTAGTGATTTTCACATGATTTTCTACATTTTTTACCATTTTCAAGTACCCATTTGGCCAATATGATGATTTGGGAGGTTTTTGTAGTCATTTGGAACCATTTGGAGGCTATTATTTCACGTTTTTATAGCCTTTTTTTGCAAAAAGTGGGATTTTTGGGGGTACTACACATTCAAGTGTAGTAGCATTAATTGATGCCAAACACACTCAAAATCCACAAAACTTGCTAAAACTTTTCCATCGTGATGTGATAAATAGTTGTGCAATTCAATTTCACCAAGAAAATCCAATTTGCACCTTGAAAAATTAGTTTTCAGCCCAAATCAACAAAAAGCGGGAATTTAGGGTCCTATTGCCTTTAGGCAATGAAGGTGAATTTTAGCGCAGGGCAATGAGAAAGTTTTCAATAGGCATCGGCGTTGATTTTGACTAGGGGGTACTGGATAAAGTCGGTTGGGCTACTTTTTAGCGCGAGTCGGTGAGGAGGATTTTTGGCGCAAAACGGATAATAAGCTTCGGTGTTGATTTTGGCTTGCACCGACTAGTGTGGATTTTGGATGCTACTGCACAAGTGCAGTTGAACAACATTTTAGCGCAAAGGCAGTTGACACACCTTTTAGCACAAAGGTCATAAACCATAGTCAGCGGGGATTTTTGATGCAACTGACTTGCGTGACTTTTGAAGGGTATTGTGTTTGGGCAGTTGGACATCATCTTAGCGCGAATTAGTGGACCATGAATCTAGCGCTAAGGTTCAGCTTTTGAGTTGGCAGGGAATTGTGACAGTGCTGACCAGCGCGAGTTTCTGAGGGTAATACATAAAGGCAATAAGGGACCATTTTAGTGCAAGTCAACACAACCTACTTTTAGCGCTAGTGCAGTGATAGGCAATTTTAGCGCTGGGTGCAATAGAGGGTGTTTTTAGCACTAGTTTTTGAACTTCCCAGGAGCAAGGTATATTTAAAAATATATTTAAGTATAATTTAGAGATATTTAATTTCTTATACTTTAAATAATTTTAAATATACTGTCAGGATGTTTGAGATAGGTTCCAGATCTATAGGATTTGATATACATATTCTAGATTTTTTAAGTTCCACCAGATTTTAGACTTAGCCATCTTTTAGGGTTTTCAAGGTTTCAAACTTAGCCAAAGCAAGGTGCTAGGGTTATGCATCAGGATGAAAGTATATGGACCCCTTAGTGAAACCTTGTGGAATTTGACATGATTTTACAACTCTAAGACCTGGAAACTAGGAATTTCAACATGACACATCCTGTAGAAGTAGTTTCAAGGAAAATATCTAGTGACATAGGATTTTAGCACAAAATGCAGTAATACCCAATTTCAACACAAAAGGCAACAAATGGCTACTTCCTAAGCACAAACCCAATTGAGACTCCTCCAAATCAATCTCCAAAGGCATTGAATCACTCCAAACATACCAGATATTCAAATATGGTACAAATCCTACGTTCTAATCACAATTTGCCTTCTCATCATCATAAAGAGGAAAGGTTGAGACTCTAAGACAAAGCAAAAAAAGGGGGGTCTCCATTTGGCAAAATGGGGCGTGTGTGCAAGGCACAACAAGAATCCCATATGAAGTACTAATTTAGTCTAAAGCAAACAATATAGCCACAATCTTCAATTTTACGATAATAATAGCTATTCAACAAGATAAAACTATCAGTGATAATTACTTGGTATAAAGATAATTATTACATTTAACAAACAAATAAAAGAGTAGAAACATGAAAGACCTAAAATCTGCTCCATTAGTTTATGCACAAATAGGTTTTCTTCTAAGGTGTTGGTTAATGAAAATTCAAGTACTAAATAGTTTTCAAAAGAAAATGAATGAAGGCATACCGAAGAATAAATAGTAGAGAAGCAACATACAATTACATGCAACAATCAAAGACGCATCATGCAATGACATATATACCCATACATCATCTAATATGTAATCACATATATACAATGAATACCAATCTCAACCAATGATAAAATAGATAAACTTCATCTTGGATGCTATTTCATACAATTTAGACACTGCCATAAAAATTAGATTTGCTATTTCACTTCAAACAAAATAAGGTTCAAAGCTAACATAATGCTAGTCTTATCAATTTGAGTATTTCCACATAATATATGCTAGGGAAAGATAATATAGTTATTTCTACAATCTCAAGTATTATATAATCATGATATGAGACTATTCGGGTATTTCTCAACTAGCGCAATAGTAGCTATGTTGTGTATATAACACAATAAGTTTTAAAAGAGATATTGATTATGGTTGTAATCCAAATCTAGAGTCAATTTACAAGATCAACTAAGGATGGATCTTCTAGTTATAATCAATAACGTCATTACCACTCTAGGTCAAAATCTAAGAATAACTGAGTACTTCATTACTAGGTGGCAAAGATAAATAATTGGAGACCTAGGTATAAGACTAACTACCTTATAAGTACTCTAGAGATTTCAAATTACTTACTATGACTAAATTGTAACTACTTGAAAATACTTCCTAAGAAATGGTAACAATGATACTTCAACTCTATGCTTAATTAAGCTTATCACCCTAATGTAGTTGAAAAGCCATACACATTCCACATAACTGGACCTTATATACATACATACATATCTATGTATTTATAAACTCATTCAAACATGCATACATATGATTTTCCCTCAAATTCATATTACTAATACATTTATCATAAGATAACATGATTCCCCGATTTCAACCCTTTGCTATAATTGTAACAACTATAGTCTAAATTAGACCATTTAATAAAAGTCACATAATCATACAATTTTCTAAAGCAATAAATCAACTTGTCAATAACAAATTAATACAAACTAATAAGGAAGTAATTTGATGAAATAATACAAAACTTCCTAAAAACAATTCCATTTCCTTAACTTTCTCCCTCCCAAATATTAACTCAAATTAACAAGATAATTCCTAAAATATGGATTTGGTAAGATAATCAAAAGGCAAGTTTTATATTATACCATCTGTATGGCTTGTGTGAGGATATATATATATATATATATATATAATCCTGAGAAGAATTCAAGCATTAGGGATATGTTAGGTTTTAGAGGAAAAGAGTCAAGGATTTGCAGATTTAATAGCAGCAGCAAAGAGTGCGTAGGAATGGTCATCACTAATTGATACATATCTCCAAATTGACAAATTGGGTAACGCTAATTTTTTGATATGATTTACATAACTAAGTGGCGCACCTTATATAAAAATTTTAGACAAACCCAATTTGAAAATTTAGAGTTATTAGTAACACAACAAATTGTTTTAACAGAGATGAAATGGGTAAGAAATAGACAGTCAATAAACATTACATATCTCCATAACGAAAAACTGGGTAAGGCTAATTTTTGGATATGATTTCAATAACTAGGTGGCGTACCTTATATAAAAATTTTAGAGAAACCTAGTTTGTAAAAATAAAGTTATTACCGATGCAACAAACTAGGGTTTAAAATCTTCAGACTAGTTGAATTAACATCCTGATATATGATTGGAGATTGGTTTCAAGAAGGTGATCCCTAAGGATTAAAAAAATGAACGGAATATGCAAAAGAGAATTCACAAAATAACATGAAGCTTGCATCTAACAGATATTTATTTCAAACAACAAATCAATTCCATAACTCAGTACATACCCAAAATATTACTATTATCCAATCTTCACCAAAATTTCCCAGCTCGCATCCATTTTTCCCAAGTCTTTTTCTTCCAACCCGGAATATTACTGCTATCCAATCTTCACCAAAATTTCCCATCTCATATCCATTTGCCCAAGTCTTTTTCTTCCCAACTTGCACAATCTATCGATCCTTCCAGAAATTCCCAAAAATAAAGATTCATCCGGATCATACATTTCTTAATCTTTTTAAAACTGAACAACATGACTCTTCATATGCCAATTTGGACACCCATTTTATTATAAACTAAAAATAGATTAGAATAATTCTAAAACATAATTTAATTACTAAGATTCTCTCTTGAATTACATAACTGCCATTTCTTGCAAGTGGCATAGAATAAAAGAATTCTTTATAAAATATAAAAGCATAAAATGACAATGTATGATTTTCTTTTGAAAACAATATTAAATCATCTAAATAATTATTTTGAAACAATGCAGTTAATTAATTATTCTCAATAAAATATCATAATTAATAAATAAGGTTCAGGTATCCTTACACAATAAATACTTAATGTGGTTAAACAAATATTCAAATATGCACCACAAATAAATATTTATTTTACATACTTAAATTAATTCTTTCTTGTGCAAGGTGTACAATGCAACACCTTTTCCTAACAAATAGAAAAATAGCCTCCATAGAAAATGCATCCTCATTCATAGCATAGAAAGTCACAAGAACATCAAGGATGCAAGGATTAAAAGCCATAAAAGATATAAGCACATCGTAATCAATAAGGCATGCATTCAACTAACTTAGATAATGACCTATGAGGATCAATGATATAGCAAAGATGAGCAATCTATCCAAGGGTGAGTGGTTTGAAGCAAAAAGACATGTCACACTAAAAGCTCAAACCCTAATGAAGATATGATAATGAAACACTATGAAGGGTGGACTAAACCCTAATTAAAGCTTGTATAAAAGGATGTTATTAGAAAAAAGTGATTTGAAAACCTCTAATGAAAGAAGGATAAACACTAGGTCATGTAAGAAAAGTCAAGTTCAACAAAAAAAAATAAAGAAATAAATGCACCATGTACATAAATGTCCTAGGTAAATTAATTAAATCACAACGATAAACACATTTAGCCTAAGATAAATGAGTTTAAAGCAAGATACTCTAATAAATGCTATGATAAATGTAGGAAATAAATTAATTAAATGCATAGGTACTTTGCTTTGAACTTGATGAAGATATTATTGTGTAGGTGTCAGAAGTCCATTCATCATGATGCCGTAATTTTAGAACTTGTTAAATGACTGTCACTAATTTGAGAATTTGACTATGCAATGTGCCAATTTACTTACACGAGTGCAAAGGTGACCTCTACAAGTGCAAACTTGAACCTATGCATAGAACTGAACTGATAACTCACAAATCTAATATAGTTGAATTCTGCTCTCTAAACCTTGTTCACCTCTATGTGTGCACTCTAAATATGATATGGAATAGGCAGTGTTAACAAACACCTTTCAAGAATTTGTTGAATTGTGAAGGTAATGTTCTTCTCAATCAAACCTCTAGATGGACTAGTTCAACAATGATGAACCAAGGTAAACGACAAGCAAGCATGTGTGCACTATTATCATCGAATGATGTCACAAGCAAACAATGTAAAATTGATTCTCTTTTTAATTCATTGACCTTGGTGTTCTTTTCATATTCTAGATGATTCATTTGAATTAAGGTTAATCTTTAAATACACCACCCTAACATGTAATTTGGAATAATTCACACTTTTTGTCGACTAATAATGACTAATGAAAAAAGTAGCAAAAGATTTAAGTTTTAAAAATTGAGGTTTATATCTGCAGATGCAAAATGATCTAACTTAATTCCATATTCACAAACCTGACCCAAGGCAACAATTGAAAGATTTAGAGATCATGTATAATTAATGGGATGAATGATGATGGATCAAGGTCAAATAATATTTCTTGCAAACTTCCATATAAAATATATCATTCTACATACTAATCTACACATAAAAGAAAAATACATACTTTCGGAACATTACACAAATGTATCATTTTGCATTCCATCGACAAAAGCTACTATTGAGCTACGAGAGATGCATTGTGCAATTCCTCCAAAGCAACCAAGCTATTAATAGTAGTACATTGCCAAAACCATTTTTTTAAATGATGGATACTGCAAATTATTGTTTTAAGCGTTTGTTTGCTTTCCCTTACACTGCGTTGAAAATCGCCTTGATGCTTCTTTTTAATTCCGAGTTGTCCGGAGCAACCTTCCCATAATTTTTTATGCCATATATGCATAGACTAAATCCTAAGTCTCGCCGTGCTATTAGGCAATCTTTAATTTCTGAAGACTTACATATTATAAGGCCCATGTGATAAATCTTGTTTAGTACTCCCATACAGATATTGAAAACCTGTTATGCAGGTGGCAGTAGCACAAAATAATTACAAAAAGTTCATCCCCAATCAGCTTAAAATTTAAGGATCTTATTGAGGACTCCTTCCCCAAGAAAGCATATTGCAAATTGGTTTGTTGTCCACATTGTGTGAGACAACACATTGCCAATCTTTAAGGAGGTGGGATTCTTTCATATGTTGACATATTTATGGTAAAAAATGACCAATATATACACACACATAATGCCTATGATAGAAGGTTGAGAATGTATCAGTTGAAAATATATGAAATTTTTTCACATGCCCACATGCAAGGGATCAGCACCCTTTACAAAACTAGTGGATACAAGATCAATTCTTGTGAAAAGTGGACCAGTGTCATAACGCTATCAATCAGTACAATGCAGTGGTTGAATATGGTATTACCATACTTGGTGTTCTTCAATGAGAAGATAAAAACATCAATTTGAGCTTTAAAAATAGATCTAATGAAAGAAGGATATATGATTTAAATGTTTTTTAGGCCAAAATAGTTTGTACGACCTACCAACTATGAGTTTCTTAGGTCAACTATGTTTCAGTAATGCAATGACTGCAAAACCAATGTAGGTCATTAACAATTAGATTTGTTCTACAAGTGCTTTTGTAGGGAAGAAGAGGGGAATCCTGTTATAGGGATAACTAATCACATGGATTGTTGGTAAATAAGCCACACTCCAACCATAAATGGACATATCACCAGGTGGGCCGATAGCTCAGTGGTAGAGTTAGAAGAAAAGAGATCTTTGTTACAAACTCTTGTGTGTTTAACATTGCTATGTGTTTGTGTGTCATCTAACTGATTTCGTAACCGATTGTTTTTTTTCTCAATAATATGTATTAGTTGCAAAATTTCATGAAAATGGTTGATATTGTTGTTAGCACTCAAATGTCATCTCTACTTCATTTTTTGTGCTTATATCAAGTTGCAAGAATAATATGCCATTAGAGAATAATGTGGACATAATTGCAAACAGAGAAATAGAGCACAAAAAATCTCACACACACACATACACGTCTAGGTCAAATAACATTGATAATACTCAAAAACAACAACAAACTTAGCTCCCTCTCCAATTTTGGGATGTTTCTTGTTTTGAAAATATTGGCAATGCTCTTGGGCATTTTATATAAGAGGATGAAGCATCCTCAAACTACGACCATACTACTTTTGCTTGCATTCTTGTGGACATTGACAAATCTAAGGAGATGCCTAGGGACATTGTCCTACTTGTTGAGGATAGACCCTGGACTTAGACTCTTGATTATGAGGGTCTTCCTTTTCACTGCAGGATATGTTTCACCATTAGACACCTTGCTTCAGAATGCCCTCGTTCGTGCCGCAAGAAGGGTGAGGCAACTTGGTGGAGGAATGCCCTCCACAATCATTTGATTGTTGTTGATTTCAGTATTAAGGATGATGAGTCCTCAAAGTCTCTTGCCGAATCGGTTCCCTCTAGGGTCTTGAGATTTCTGAAACTTCTCTCGATGGGTCTTCTCTGGGTCCATTACTAGTGGCCACACCTATGGTATCGTTGGATGTTGGGTTTGCTGATCTTGCTTCTTTGGAGGCTTCAATTTTGCACTCAACTCCTTTTTTAGCCCCTGCAAGGGCTCGAGCTTCAATGGAGGCTAGTCATCCCCTCTCTCCTCGTTCTGAGTCCTTGGAAGACAATGTCTCATGGAAGATTGTTCAAAGAAGGAAGAGAGGTCTTCCAAAACATGCTTGTGTTTCTCACACCTGGATCAAGGTGTTCAAAATGATAGATCGAAGCTTGGGGTTGTGTAGATGGCTTCCCTAGGTCTGTTGTGGGTGGCAGCTTATATGTTGTTTTGTGGGTCTCTTTTTGTGTTGGGGTTCGTTGTTGCGAATGTTGTGTTGTGCTTTGGCTGATTTACTTTTCAGCCTGTTGTAAAGGGTTTTAGGGCCCCTTTAAAACCTGTTTTACCTCTAATAAAAAAGCAACAAATGTAGCTTCAATTACACCCTTACATCTCCATGAAACAATAATGCAAAGTTACAACCTTATTACTCCACATATAACCTTATTACTCCATAACTTACCATTTTCATGTAAAAATGTTAAAAACAAAGTCCTCTATATACAAATTTAGCAAAAAAGAACACCTATTACAGTCTACAATGCATTAGCTCTCTTTACAAACATCAATTTTCCATGCAACATGATTTTTTCTATTTAAAACTTACCATTCAACTTATAAGTGATGCCCATGAATTAAATTTGACATGTATTTAAAATCATGCAACTTCTACTAGATACAATATGCAACTTTCATCAGCCTGGCCTTTAATCATTTAACATGCAAACATAACTATTATTGAAATTTTCATATGCAAAATACATATTTCCTATGCCCGCTCACATAGAAAAAGGAAATCTTGAATTACCGTGCAACCTGTATCTATTGTCTTACGCAGGGGATTCTTTGGTCCATGCAGAATCAACATCATCTAAATGTCACACACGATCCACATAGGCTTCTGGCTTCAAACCCACGTTAGCATTATCAAACATTGTTGGTAGATTTTGAATGTTTGGTGGATAATAGACACAGTTAGCAATTATACCAAATTGCAACATAACTATCTCCAATAACTATGAATCCAAAACCATCAACAACAAATTTGAAAAAGAGTTTAAACCTTTGACAATTGTGTGCAAAGATTTCCTTGTATGATTGAACCACGCCACATTTGAGGATGCAAAGGACATTTTGAATCCCTGATCACAGACAATGCCTAATATCTCTCATTGGATCTTCACTACTGATCTACTCGCCCCCACACAAAACAATTCATGGAATCATGGGTTGCTCCCATGGCACAAGATCATGAAGATGCTCTAATACCAAATAAAAACAAAGCACATTAAACGATTTACAATGAAGTAAAAAAGAACAAATATAGATAGGAAATAAACCAAAATGAGCAAAGTGAGCATATATCTAACAATCCCCCTATAATCCAAAGTCAAGATAGATTGAAGATTAGCACTAAGATATACAAACATGTCAATAATCCCCCCTCTAATCCTAAGTCTCTAATGAGTTGCTAGTCTCTACAACTACGATGATGCAAATATGGTAAACTTAAAACTCTGAAAAACTGCAAATCATGATGATATCATTGCATGCAATCCATCTCCAACTCAATAAGGAATCACATCTACTCATAGTGTGTCCTCATAAACGATGTGCCAAAGAGAGCAAAACTAGATAACTCAAGCTAATGCTGATAAGTAATCCAAAACAACCCAAAAATTGTGCTACAACACTATCTGAAAACATGAACCCATTCTAGCCCACAAATCTCTCAAACTCAATAAATAAAGGCATGTTTCGACACTGAAAAAAGTGCTCCTCTCGCAAAAAACAAGTGTGTCTAAATATGATGACTCGAGTCTTATCACTGGCTATCTCCCAAAAATGGTGAATCTACATTCTCGAATCATCAATTCAGTCACTCTCTAATCAAATGTGATCAATCTACACTCGACCATTGGCGAGTCACTCTCATCACTGGTGCTCACTCCAATCAAAGATGATCAATCTACAGCTGACCATTGGTGAGTCACTCTCATCATTGGTGCTCACTGCAATCAAAGATGATCAATCTATAGTTGACCATCAATGAGTCACTCTCATCACTTTCACTCATTTTGGTTTATTTATTGTCCTTATGTATTTCCTCTTATGTTTTATGTCTCTTATTTTTTATTGTCCTTATGTATTTCCTCTTATGTTTTATGTCTCTTATTTGTTATTATATCTATTTCTAGACCAAGTGGATGTTCTCATTGGACACCTACCATGTTAATACAATATTCAACTACTACATTGTATGATTAATGATGTTATGACCGTGGTCCACTTGTCATAGGGTTTGATCTTGTAACCACTAAATTTTCTAAGGTTAGTGATTTTAGTTAACCACACTAAATTATGGGGTGGTTATTTGGGTGGTTGGAAGGTGGTTACCATCTCTTTTTATTTATATTTACTATTGCACATTGGTTTTAATATCTAGGAAAAATATGGAGTTTGCCCATATCTATACATGGTCTTTTTTTCCCCATTGTAAATCTTTTAATGTGCTTTGTGTCATGGAAACGTGGCATGGAAAAAATCACTAACCTTAGAAAATTTAGTGGTTACAAGATCAAACCCTATGACAAGTGGACCCCGGTCATAACATCATTAATCATACAATGTAGTAGTTGAATATTGTATTACAATGGTAGGTGTCCAATGAGAACATCCACTTGGTCTAGAAATAGATATAATGACAAAAAGAATAAGATGACTTACTTTGATGAAAACATCAATTTGAAATAGATATAATGCCAAAAGAATAAGATGACTTACTTTGATGAAAACATCAATTTGACCTAAAAATAGACCTAACAAAATGAGGATACATGACTTTTAGTGTCCTTTAGGTCAAAAATAGTTTGTAGAACCCCTCAATCATGAGTTTGCTAGGTCAGCTATGTTTTCCGTTATGCAAAATCCATCTCCCTGCAAAACCAATGTAGGCCATAACTGATTAAATTTGTTCTACGAGTGCCCTTGTATGGAAGAAGGGAATCCTCTTATAGAGATAGCTAGTCACATGGAGACGTCAGGCATGAGATATGTGTACAAGCCAGGAGATCAGTTTGAAATAGTGTATAGGAATATTCAATAAATGCACAACTACATCACATTTTAACTCTTTAAGTATGGCCACTAGTAAATGTGGCCAGACTGTGTTAGGTGAATGGAGTCTGCTTGCAGTTAATAGATAAACCCATGAATTGTTGAATTGAATTGTGGCATGAACTTTCAATAGAAACTTTGCATCTGTTTATGTTATGATTTAGATCTTCTTTGTAATGGTTGGCTTGAATTTCTCATATATTATTAGATAGAATAACACTCCAGCCACTTGGCAATCAAGTGTTGAATTTTCTACTCAAAAGTGTCATATTTTCTTTAATACCTCCAAACTCAATGAAGTGCCCATGGTGCTTCACGAGTAAAAGCTCTTGTATCTGACATTAGAAAAAGAATTGTATCGCTATATATCCAGCATAAGCTTTTGAAAAAGAAAGAAAACATCCCTCATTAGCATTTGAGTCCAGAACTGAAAATTGTCATACGAATGAAGTGTTTTCCGAAATCTCCTTTTTTGTATTTCATATAATTGCTTCCACTAGATTGTTAGTATTTTAAACATGCCATCCATATTTGTATGTACTATATCTATGCATCTCTGCATGATGTTTATTCTTTTTCTAAATTACTGGAAGGTGCTGTTCTTATAACCTTTTGCATTTCAGATAACTAGACATTGGACAGGGGTTGCTGATATTATTGTTAATTTGTTACTATGAGATTGATTAATCAAAATCAGAAGAGATTAACAAGTAAGGAATCTAAAACAAAACAAGCTTCTATTGTTCTGTACTAACTTAGCTGCATGACCGACTTGAAAACTCTTGGCATAAATCTTATAACTAATACACGTATTTAATAATCTTTGTCTGGGAGTCCTTAGCTGTTTTTGTTATTTTAAAAAACACATTCTAAAACCCAGAAATATCCTAAACTCCCAACTTGAAGGCTATTCCCGTTAAAAAATTTAAAATCTCAAGACTACTACTTCACAGCACAAATACCTCTTGAGAGGGATTTAAACCTGATGGGGTCTTTTGTGAAGTCCTGGGCCAAGGTTCAAAGCATGGAAATGCTTCTCCTTCAAAGATGGAACGTGGTCGGAAATGTTTTCCTTATTTATGGAGGCAAAGTAATACAAAGAACTAGCACATTACTACAGTACAGCTCCAGCACATAGCACTGTTTTTCTCATTAAATTGAAGGTTCGAAAAAAAATTATGAATGCAATTGAAGATCATTCAGAACCATCACATATATTATTAACTTTTTAAGGACAAATATTTTTACCATCAAAGAGAACGAATACATGTCTCTAAAAGAAGGAAATATAATTCTGAAAGTATGTAAAATTCATATTCTGCCCAAGATAAAACAGCAACCCTCTTTCAACTAGCATCTGACTGATTACAGGTTGTAGTCCATATGTACTCTAACAGAACATTGTCCCATGAGTTACTCATGCTTTGTTTACATCTAAAAAGCTATTGAAAGGTCTCTTTAGCATCACAATTGTTGGAAGCAAAAAAAACAAAGAAAAAGGTATTTGAAACCTCTTCTTGGTCATTGTTTCATAAACAAGCTTGGACTTAAAGTCTTCTGCATAAATCTCCTAAAGCCCGCAAGAATTTACTACAGGAAGCTTGAATGGGCAGAGTGACCAGACAGGCTAGTGCAGTCTAAATACTCTAGAACTTGCCCAGAAATTCAGGATTTGGAAACAGACGTAGCCTTAGGAAAAAATAAACAGGATCTCAGAGTTGACAACAACCAGACTTCTTAGTTGCAGTAACTTCATCCTTGCCATTAATATGAATTGTTTGACCCTTTCCAGGAACATTTGTCTGCTCCTCACTGATTTCCAGTGTCTTCTTGCTCGTAACCCTGTAAATCTGATTCAAAATCCGTGTGAAAGCTTCCTCAACATTTGTTGAATCCAGTGCTGATGTCTCCATGAAGAATAAACCTTCCTTCTCTGCAAATGTTTCAGCATCTTCTGAAGCTACAGCTCTCAAGTGCCCTATATCCAACTTGTTTCCAACAACCATCACCACAATGGAAGGCTCAGTATGATCTCTCAGCTCCTTGAGCCATCTCTCAACATTTTCAAAGGTCATATCTCGAGTGATATCATACACAATAAGAGCACCTACTGCTCCACGGTAGTAAGCACTTGTAATGGCTCGATACCTGCATATACCAAATCCGCATTAGATAACTTTTTTCCATGTACAGGAATAGTATCAGTGCTTGATGAATTTGATTATTCTAAAATCATAAGATTTCTTTATAATCATTTCTCCAAAGATGCCAGGGTGTTTATTTTAAATATATTCTTCTTCTTATACATTACCAGTACGAGAGTTTGTATTTGGTTGAATTTTTTTTTCTAAGTTTCATTACAATTTTGACAATGATCTAAGTAAAAAAAGGAAGACTTTTTCCTTAGAGTATTTATCAAAACTTGAATCCGTGAACTAGATTTTTTGGATTAGTTCTCATTATTTTACATCACAGTTTAAGCCCAACAATGGAAGTGCTTTAGGTCATACCCACATCACAGCACCATGCAACAGCTAAACACATGTTTTACAGCAGAAGCCAAGGATGACTTCCCTTACGCTCAAGCCCATTCTTATACAACAGATCAAACACAGTATGCAGCAGGGATATTTTTCAGCTTGCCCCTATGCACTTTGAAGCTATAACGGGTCATATGCCTTTCTCTATGTAGGGTCTAGGTTATTTCACCCCAATGACCAAGCCTGAATGCTGTGGTTTTGAATCTGCATTTATAATATGTATTTAGTTCAGCCAAAACTATTTCTACAGCCAGGTTGAAGATTACAAGCAATTAAAGAGTCAAACATTAGAACCCAGCATAATCTACAGCAGTCTGTAGCAAATGGTTGATGATAAAATTTACCACGTGACACCCTCCATGGCTCAACCATATGATCTGCATCCATTGAAAAAGAATGAGATATTGCAATTAGTTATTGTAATTTATTTTTATTATGAGTGTATCATGCAAATGAAGTATGCCTCTTTCACTTGTAAGGGAAAGAAATGCACACACACCAAAAGTTTTGTCCATACAGAACAGGCCTTGGGATGAAAGTCCCCAAGTTGATGCTTTCGCATCTTCCTTTTCTCCAATACTAGCATCAGTTAGAGGTGCTTGTGTGTTTTTTGGGTCCCCTTTTCTCTTGATTGTTAGCCCTGTACATGAGAGAGAGGTCATAGAAGAAGTGCCCACTCACTGGAATTGGTCGTCAAAGAGATAGCTTAAACACAAGCTAAAAAAACCCACAAAAACAAATATATCTAATTAAAAGATGACAGTCAAAGCTCCAGAAAATTAACAAATATAAAAAAGTGTCCGAATGTGATTATACCACATTGATAATAACTCTGGCAAGATAAGGATTATATACTGCAAAAGCTTTGCCAATTTGGAACAGGATTAGGGGTGAATGTCCCCAGGTTGACATGTTAACATCTTCTCTACCTCAAAGGTTATAGAAGGAATGACTACTCATGTAAACTGGCCAACGAAGAGATGATTAAATACACGTGCGTATTAGGATCTCAAATCATATCCAGCCTCACAGATAAAAAGACTATTTAGGTCATACATATTTATCTTCAGAATACTAAAATATGTAAATCAAGAACACTAGGAGTAGGGCATTGTCCTTACAGTGCAGGAAAAGGACCGATTTCTCATTAGATAAGGATGGAAATTTAAGGATCTCTCCATGCTTCTATGGAGCTGCTTCACTTTTGAGTTTCATTGGCCAATTTAAATTATTCTTGGACACTAATATAATCTCTTTATGACCTGTCTGTGCAGTTTTAAGAAGAACTAAACTGCAACAGACCCTACATTTATTGTCAGAATATTGAAGTGTATTGCCGAAGAACCCTAGTGTAACGTTTAACTGCTCAACACTAATTGCATTTACCGTTGACAAAGAACCCCAGTATGACAAGGCCTTTTAACATTAAATACATCTAGCATTAATCAAGAACCCTAGTGTAGCAACAAATAAATTACAGGCAATCACAGAGCAATAGAGCATGAATTGTCTACCAATCTTTATGCCTTTAAATGTCTCCTCAAACCAACACCCAATTATGTACAGTGAATTCTCTTGTAGTGTATTCAGAGGTGAGAGGCAACCAGGGCCTGCCCCTGTATGAGAGTTCGCCAGCAGCCAAGCTTTAAACTCAAGCATTCTTATAAGTGTGGGTTGGCATTCGAGCCTTGAATCCCACCAGCTCGAAATCAACACAATCATGTGGATTTGAGAAAAGAAATGCACAACAGCCATACCCATCTGTCAATAGGAAAATAAAATGCATGGATAGGCCCAGTTGATCCAGAATAAGGCCAACACAATTTCTTATAACATCAGACCACAATGCACTGGAACAAGGATCAGGCTATACCCACTTTCTTAAAACACTGAAATGCATCGATAATGTAGTACCGATGATTCCCAAATATACCACAAATGCTCTATGTCTACAATCAACTGTAATGTAAAAGAAAACATATATCAACAGTCAATGAATAGACCAATTTTACTCCGATAGACAACAAAATGTATGAAGAATACTAGTCCCCTCTTTCTTACCTCTCTTGCCCTGCAGTATCCCATATCTGGGCCTTGACCAGTTTCCCATCAACAGTGACACTCCGAGTGGCAAATTCCACTCCAATGGTCGACTTAGATTCCAGACTGAATTCATTCCTTGTGAACCTTGAAAGCAAATTGGACTTGCCTACTCCAGAATCCCCTATCATCACCACCTTGAACAGATAATCATAGTCTTCATCAACCCTGTAAGCCATTGCAGTAGATACTGATATGTCCTTTTCCCCTCAGATCAGACCAATGCCCAGCTATAATGTCGAACCAAAAAGCTCGCAAAAGCACACCTGAGAAACACCCACAAGAAATCCCAGTTTAAGAGAGAAGAGCAACTACAGTAACAATGAGATAAAAAGCACCTTTATCCAAAACAACACTTGTAAAGAACATAATACAGGGTGTAAAAAGAAAACCCACCTTCGAATGACTAATTTAGAGTGCCATTGAAGCACGGAAAGTGCTTTAGAGATACGAAGAACCCGTAGAAGTCGAGGGAAGGAAATTGACATCGCTCCTAGGAAAATGAATATAATATCTGAGGCACCCGAAAGATTTTAGAGGCATAGAATCTTGGTGTTCAAAATGTATTCAGAAATAGTCATTGTCTAGTTCAGCTTTATTTGGCGCCGCTCCCGTGAAAGAAGAAAATCTAAGAGGCGTTGATTTAAAAATTGACATAGATCATAACGTACAAACCTTTTTTTTTAAGGTAGTTTCTGAATTTACCTAGTGGCTGGTACCTTCTTTCTGTTTGCTATTTTGTTTTGTTTTGTTATTGTTATTGTTATTACACTTAAAGGTGTTATATGATGAAATAAAAGTGAGTATTTAAATTTTATTTTAAAAAAAATACATGGTTCAAATAACTAAAAAATAATACAAATAAAATTAAATATCTAACAAAAATAAATTATAGTCCACCTATTTTTTTTAAAAATAGAACTAAATAACTAACAATAATAAATTACAGCCCACCTAATTTTAAAAAAACAAATAGAACTAAGTAACTAACAATAATAAACTAAATATCTTTTTATTTATAATATATATATTATGGGAGCTACTCCCTAGGTAGTGCTTATTGATCAAAATAAATAAATAAACTACCAACATAATAAAAATAAATAAATAAAACTATAGTAGGCTTAATAAAATAAATAATATAACTAAATTAAACGAATTAAAAATAATAATAATTATAATATTTATTATTTATTTAATTTTCTTAGTTGTTTTGGGTTTTGAATTTTCTTATAAATATGTCTTTTGAAAATTAAAACATGGACTTAATAAAATAAATAATATAACTAAATTAAATGAATTAAAAATAATAATAATAATAATAATAATAATAATATTATTATTATTATTATTATTATTATTATTTATTTCATTTTCTTATTTGTTTTGGGTTTTGAATTTGCTTATAAATATGTCTTTTAAAAATTAAAACATGGACAGTGGAGTACTTCAAACGTTCCCCTCTATGGGATGATTTTATTAATGTTTATGAAGTCTTTACATGTAGATACATATCATATGTTATTTATAAGAAAAGCTAAATATAAACATAAAACAATTAAAACCTAAGGTGCTTGGGCTATTTTTGGCCCCAAAAATATTTTTGGATAGGCTAGAATTGGTCCCTTATGCTTAGGGCATGGACCTATTTGAGCTCTACAATTAAAAAGGGTCCAATAAACTTCTTGGATCAAAAGTTATGGCCTCTAGAAGTTGGGCCCCCCATATTCAAAATCTGAGAACATCTATGAGCTATGCATGGGAGTTACACTTGTTGAACAACTTATGATGCATGTTATAACATGTCATAAGGCATCATTTAATGGAGACAATGGAGCCAAAATGGAGCACCCAAGTTGGTGAGTGGATTATTGAAAGGAAACAAAGTACGCGAAATAGCTTCCTACACCGAACTAATGAGGGGAGTGTTATGCAAATTTTATTAAATCTTTACAGTTACAGGGGGAGTGTTATGCAAATTTTATTAAATCTTTACAATTACATATATGTGGTACACATTAATAGAGAGATTAAACAAAAATCAAATGTAAGAACAATGCCAAAGACACAAGATATACATGGGGAAAACTCTTTCAGGTGAAAAACCCCACACTCCAAAACCTACACAATGTATTATCAAATCCAATGTAGATTACCACATACTTGCATTGCAAGTTCTTTCAAGAGTTCCCAAGATGTCAATTCTGGAGCAATTTCGGCAACATTTCTATACCTGCAAATGAACCATACAACTCCAACTCCAAGCACCTGTATAAATAGAGAAGTATTACAAATGGAGGTAGCTTCTAGAGCAAGTCAACATAAGAATCTCCTCCAAATCCATATGGCCCAATTTCCAAGGCCATAAAACATGTGAATGACACTTGAAAGAGATCCCCTTTCATCCCTTACAACCCCCAAACTTGGGAGCCCCAAATTTGCCCAAAAAAGGTATGATAGATGCTCTTACAATGTCATAAAATAACAGTTGTAAGAGAATCTGTCATAACTGACTATTAATAGTGAATTCCCTTACAACCTATCATAGTCAAACTTGGGCACCTACCTTCCCATGAAAAGATGCTTCCTAACACTTGTCACACCTATCATAGAATCTTCTATTTCTGGCTCTTACATGTCATAGATTCTGTCATAGGAATCTGTGATAACTTTTACACGTCATAGACCTCTTACAACACCCAAAAGATGTCGACACATGGAAAAAATTTCTACCACAAAGTGGGATGCCTATCTCCTCATATGAAGACAAAAATACATCTAGTCACCTTCCATGTAGGATGACACATCACCGTGCTAACTCCCACAAAGTGGCAAAATAAGATTTGCATAGAAATAACAATAATAGGCAAAAATAAATATACAATTAAATGTTAAATGCTAGGGACTTGCAAAGGTTGAGACACCTTAATTCCTAACAATTATGATGAGCTTATGACAGGTAGAAGGAATATGATATTTTTAGCCCATGGACTCATATTGGGTTTTAGAATTAGATTTTTAACTAGGCATTTGGGTGCCACGTTTTGGGTGGCTTTAACTCATGGTTTCCTAATTAACATTTGATGGTTTCATGTATTCCTTATCCTATTTTTAGATACTTGAGATGGAGGTTTTGATAGTAAGTTTTCTAGGTATTGTTATGCTACGAAAATTACTCTAGATCTCTTGTTGGTGATGCTCATTGATTATTAAATAATACATTGAGTTGATTTCAAGTGTGGGATTTTCTCCTAAAAGGGTTTGCCACACGTAAATCATTGTGTTGTGGTATATTTCTTTTGTGTTTATTTCTTTGTAACTATATGATTAATATATTTTTTGCAAATACCTCCTCTCATAGATTAATGTAGGAAATGTATTCTACATCTTTGCTTCCTTTCAAGGCTTAGGTGTAGGGATTGTATTGATCTCTCATACTAGTGACAAGTACCCCATTGATGTAGTCATAGATGAAGGGTCTAATAAAGGATTGTCCAACCATGCAAACTTAACACAAACAAACACAATGGAACTCAATTACACAATAAATAACAAATTATCATTTATCCATAGTCATAATGAATTACAATTTTATGCAATGGACTTCTAACATGCTAGGCCTTAGTTGTTTGATTGCAAATTATAGAGTTTGAAAGATATTGCAATACAATCCCCAAACTTGACACCCATTTTCAATCTCGACTTCCAACTTTCTCCTCTAACTTCACTATTTTCAAATGGTTATGAAAATTTTTTATATAGTAGTCTCAAGCCTTAGAAATGACCATAGTCGGTCATGAGGTGGCACAAAGGTCAATGCCTCATGAAATGTGTAGTCAGCCAAATGTGTATTGGAATCTTCCAAATTGAATGCAATGATGATGGGTTGATGAATATTCGTGCAGTTCAGACCATAATCACTCTTGGGTCTAATACATCTTTCAATGTGTTCCTTTTCTATTGCAAACTCTAAAAAGTTACTGCAAGCCATGAATAGTGAAACTAAATGTAAGCCTTTCAAGCCGAGTAGAGATCAAAACTTTTCAATGATCACAAAATTCTAAAAAGTCATATGACATTGAAGGGTCATGGTAGATGTAGACACTTAAAAATGTCTTAAACCTGTGAACAACATTTTCATGCCAATTACTCCCTAATGTCGCATTCCTCTATTAATTAAGTAATATTTAATTATTTAATTAATTCATTTTTCCTATTTTCTAATTTATAATTAAATAATTTTTATATATTTAATTGTTCATCTATTTTCCTCTATTTGCTTCTATAATTAAATAATTATTTTTAATTATTGAATTATGCATTATCTAATTTCCTCCATCACTCAAATAATTTAAATAAATAAAACATTTGTTTAAATTAGCCCTCACCTTTAATTAAGTAAATCATATTTATTTAATTGATGCACTCACACCTCATCATTTATTCAAATAAAATAATCCCACTATTGTCTCCTTGTGGAGGGAAACCCTATTCAATCTCAACCGTCCACATCACTCAAAGTCAACTCTCAATCCTCACCCTTCATTTGATCTCAAGCCTTCTATAAAAGAAGCCCTCAAGCCTCACTTCAGCTACAACCATAGTCTTAGTCTTCAAGATTTTTCTAATCATTTCATATTGAGCTTCTCATGAATCTTGCATGTCTGCAAATCTGAGAGTAAATTTAGAGCGAAGTTAAGAAGAGCAATAGAGAAGAGCCAAGCTTAGCATAGGGATTTAGGTATAGTTGTTGTTTCTTGTGATTTCTATGCTTATTTTGTACTCCATTGTTGGATTAGGGCATTTTAGCTTGGATTTATATAGTGTGTGGTTGCTACGAGTGATTCAGGCTTGTTTCCTAATTTTCCCTGATCTACATTGGTGAACCTGAGGTGAATCTAGCCATATTTTGCACAAATTTGACAAATTAGGGTTTTGCAGACAGTGCAACACATCTATTGAATCTGAAGCTACAATCGACGAATCATGCACCGCAACCATAGACTTCTGCACTGCATCTGTGCATTCCTAACATGCATTCGCTTTGCAAACAGCCGCATCTGTCACTTGCGGTGCTGCACTTATCTATTGTTTGGTAGGGAAAATTGTTAACTTTGTTTACAGGGTTCTATTAGTATTCTAATCAGTTTCGAGTGCCTTTGTTGTTCTTGTGATACCCTAACATTGATTTTATAACAATAGGGTTTATGCTCACCATTAGGATTTTTACCTAGACTATTTTTATCAAGTTTCATGTGTTTTTGATGACCAGGTACAGTGTGACCCAATTGAAGCATTCTGCATTGCAATCGTCATGTTTTGCGATGCACTTGCAGCATCCGACAACACATTTGACTGTTGATTATGTTTTTCTAAATCTTTTGAGACATTTTATGTTGATCTTATTTTGCAGGGGGTTTTAAATGCTTTTCTGATCAATTGTAATGCTTTATCTATTTATCTAAGCCACCGATAATCAATTGACATCATTAGGGTTTTTGGGTACACCTTTAGGTTTGATGTTTGGATGGTCTTTTGGTAGATTTCAAGCATCCTTGGATCATTTTTTTTCTTGCAGAAATCTGATTGATTTACAATGATTATTTATCTTTATGGCATCCTAACAATGACTCTTCAATATTAGGGTTTCATATTCGTCATTACGGTTTCAGGTTCAGACTATCTTTTATCAAGCTTGTTGTGTTTTAACTTTCAGGTACAAAACAATGCATTTGAGGAATTTTGTGACGTAGTTGCCTATTTCTGTGTCGCAGTCACAGCATCCTGCGATGCTTTTGCCTAATAGAAAGTCACATCTAAAGCATTCTACTAGGCAACTGAACCTTCCTGTACCTCATCTAACTATCATATAGAAAGGGAGTTTTTAATTTGCCATTTTTCATTTTTTTCTATTACATACAATAGGGAAGAAGCTTTCTGTTATTGATATTTGGTCTACAGCTATGTGGTAACCGCTGGAGGAAGACATTTCATCAAAACTACTAATACATTTGTTGCAGGGATCCATTTGTCTGTTTGCATTTTTAAGATAGGAACATTTGGTTTTGGTACACTAAAAAGAACTCGCGTGTTTAAAGTAGAAACATTTGAATTTGGTGCACTAAATGGAACAAGTGTTTGTTGTGTTTAGTGCACTTGCACATTTGTGAGTCATGTCCACCAAAAGCTTGTTCGTCTATAGTTTCCTCTTCCCTTGTATAAGAGTCTAGGGTAACGGAAATAGCACATTGTGTTGACTTGAGTATCCTCTCCCCACACCATATACAGTCTTGGGTGATGAGAAATAGCAACACCATGTTGTCTTGAGTACTTCCCTTTACTACGATCTTGGGTCCAAGAGAACATAGCGGCACAGTATTGTTTGAGTATCCTCTCCTCCTATGCTACATGTGATCTTGGGTGAAGAGAAAGAACAATACACAAGCTTTCCTTTTTTATTTTAGTAGGTGGCCTACCTAGGAGTTCACCCCAGGATTTGACCACAAGCACGTATCTCCAGTAGGCTATACAAAGGGGCAAAAACTAAAAGGTGAGCTCAATCCACTTGTGCCACAGGGGGTCGTCCTTGTGGTCCCAAGTGATTCCAGATGTAGGTTTGAGATTTCAGTCTCCCATCACTACTATGCCATGGTGTTCTTAGGAGTTCCCCCACTACGAACCAATGTTGTAGAAACCTAAGACCTATTGGTTGTTTATCATAGTGGTGCAAGGAATGCGAACGATACCCTGAAGTTACTTACCACGTAGGGTTCTTAGTTGAGGTGACAAGGTTCTTTGTTTGGTCTCAAACCTTTGAAGGTGAGAGGTGTCAACTAGATGGTCCAAGATCTTGGCATACTTTAGTTACCCACTCCATTTACTCCTATCTAAAATCACCGAAAGGTGAGGTAAACCTACTATGGTAAACAACCTTTAATACTAGCTAAGTTATGCTTGCTTTATTGTTTGTGAACCAAGGTCGAGCGAGTTTTATGGTAGAAAACTTGCAAAATACCATACCTCCTCAAAGTCAAGACTATAAAACAACCTAAATCTGTATGTCAAGTGTTTGTTGTGTTTGGTGTGTTTTCTGATCATCAAAACAAACTGCCCAAAATAGAAGAAATCACTTAGAAAACCTTAATTTTAGGTCACAAACAATAGTACAACGCAACTATAGGTTTCTAAAATGCAACTATAGAATCCTATTATGCAATTGACACATTATGCAATGCATCTGATAAATAGAACACCGCAACTGAGACACTCTGAGTCACCTGTTCAATTCTGCAATGCATATGTGGCTTCTGACACCACAATTGAAGCTTGTAGTGACGCATCTGCCTAAGACAAAAAATTTAGGGGAACATTTGAGTATTCACATTCCTTATCTAATCTGAAAAGTGACCATATGTTGATACCTGAGACTTGTCAATTTTAGTCAACTCATCCATTGCATTTCCTTAGGATAGTTTGCATTGCTTAGTGGTTCTTCCTCAATCCATTGTATTTGCTTGGCTTACCTTGCATTGTCAAAATTAGCCTTCCTCATTTTAGGTCGTCCTTAGTTTTAGTCCCCTTTGAGACTTGAAAATAGGAAACTTGTCATACTTGATCATACCTTTGTTACAAACTTGGAGTGTCTAAAACCTTGTCATTCTCTATCCACAATCAATCAACAAGTTGGACCTCAAACTCATCAGTCTAGTTTAGGTTCACTTTCCTCAATCAATTAGCAAGTGGAGTCTCCAACTCATGTGTCTAGTTTAGACTCACTTCAATCAATCATCATTCCTTTAGCATTATCCTTTCAAAGGTCTTAACACTCCAATTAGTCACTTTGGTATATCATAGTTTGCCTTAGTATCCTCTTTCTCAAATCTTCAAGTTGCATATCCAATAGCTTCAAACATTGTCATATTTTCATTTTCATTCACCATCTCTCACACCTTTAGTTGAAATTTATTATTCTTATAACCTAAAAATCCCAAAAACATAGTGTAGTGACATAGTAATCTTGCATTGTCATCCTTAGCTTGTTTACATCCCAAAACTTGCAAGTCTTATATGGTTGAAACAAGGTCCCAAAGGAAAATAAAGGGAGTGGATTCCTCAAATTTCCTCAATGATAATCCCATTAGCACAATGAGGTTTGGATCATCCTCCAACGAAATACCCAAGTCACACTCTCATGTACCAAATCCTTTTGAAAATCTTACTTTGCTTGAGGTTGACCAAGGAGTTACACAACAAGAAATAGATGAAGCTGCCCAAGATCCTAGGCTATTGCACATTTTAGATGAGATGATAGCTGTAGACCCACAAACCTATCTCATGTGACTTTTGTAAAATGGAACCAAACTCCCCCCGGGTGTTGAGATAAACATGATTATAGGATCATCTTCAAACAATGAAATACAAAGTCAAGGTCATGTAACATCTTCAACTAGTCACACTAATCCAAGACAAGAGCACACTAACATACCATTTTGGGAAACTTCACAAACCGTCAACATACCTCCACCATTTGGGACAAACAATATGAATGCCATGTCCCAACCATTAGATTTTGAGAATCCATTTGCTTCAATGACATTTCAAACAAACAATACCTTCCCCATAGGTCAAAACATGAATCCACATGGGTCAAAAAGAAAAATAAGAATACATATAGTGACCCCTCAAACATAATTGCAAGGGACTAAAACCATACCTAATACAAACATAAATTTTGGGTCTCAACCAAACAACTTGAATCATCAAAACATAGACCCACTTTATCAAAACAATAATGTGTCTCACCAAAACACCAACCAAGGTGCTAGTTCATCCCATCAAAATACCCATTCAAATCCCATACAACAACAAGTCAAACCAAACCCTCATTTGCAAACAAATTCCAACCCCCTTCAATACCAAAACAATACGAATATCCCATCTCATTTTTAAAACACCAACACAAATCCAAACACCACTTACATACCAAACATACAAAATCAAAATGTCTTCATCACATAATTTCCTTAACACAAACACCAATCCTCTTGCTGCAAACATGTGATTTCAAAACATGACTTCAACCATGGGTAATCCATATCAAAACACACTAGCAAACACTGCAGACACATCACTATCCTCTGTGGAAATTCTAGCACACAAAATACACTCGTTAGAACAACAATTCTCCAACATGCAAGTATCCACTACAAAGAAGGCTTTCTCGATGGAAGATTTATGCCCATATCCTTTTGATAGGAGTATCTACATGCCTCCTTTTCCCCAAAACTACAATGTCGCAAGCTTCAACAAGTACAGAGGAAAAGGGAGCCCTATAGAGCATGTGCGAGAATTCCATACCACATGTCTAGAAATTGCATTCGATCAAACATATCTCATGAGATTGTTCCCAAGAAGCCTCGTGGGTCAAGCACTCGAGTGGTTTGCACATCTTCCCATAGGGATAAGAACATGGACCAAATTAGCAGATAAATTCATAGCCCACTTCTCCTATAACATTGAGACTGATGTGAATGTCACCACATTATGTCACACAAAACAAGACTATGGAGAAACATTTCTCTCCTTCTTTCAAAAGATGGAGAAGCATGGCTAGAAAATGTCCATGTCACATACCTAAAAATCAAATGGTCCCAATCTTTGTGGAAAATCTAAACATAGAACTAATGCACCAATTGCAAATTCATTGTTGCACTTCCTTTGTGGATGTTGTTGAAAAGGGGATTGCTATTGAAAAAGATCTTATCGCTAAAGGAATGATCAAAATCTTTAACAAGAGTCAAAACAATCAAAACAACACTTCCTATGACAAGAACAAATTCTAGTCTAGGAACAACAATGTCACAAACAATGGGATAGTTGATGCGAAAGTAATAAGCAAGGTTGGCCCTATTCTCACTCTCAAGGCACTAACTATATCAAATAATCCACTACCTATTCAACAACAAGCAACCAATGCTATCCAAAATAACCAACGATAGGCTCCCCCAAGGAACAATCCCTCAAAAAGATATTATACACCCTTGCTGGAACCCATTGAATCAATCCTAAAGAAGCTATTACAATCCAACCTTATTCAACTTCCAGAGGTCAAGCAATATGATCCAGCCTTCAAACCTCCTTCGTGGAATGACAATGAGTTTTGTGAATATCACTGAATAAAAGGACACAAAACATCCAACTGTTACAAATTAAAGAACACCATCCAAGACCTTATTGAACGAGGTGACATAGTCTTGGATAATCCACAAGGGTCCTCCAATGCCAATCATACCATTTTCACAAATCCTTTACAAGACCATGGATTGGGAAAGGCCTCTAGTTCTAGAACTAAGAAAATTGACCAACCCAACTACAACCATGTTACCTATGAATACATCATCAATAATATTTGAGCATATGATAATAACATCTCCATGATTTCCATCAAATCTCATCCTAAGTGTGTCGTTACTACCCGTAGACCTAAGTTGACCTTACGAAGCTCTCCATCCGATCCGCAACCAAAGTCCCAATACAATCTCTTGGACCATCTAAAGAAGACCCCTGCACAAATATCCATTTTCAAATTGCTTTGTCTATCTCCTGAACACAAGGACATCTTAGATAAAGCCCTACTAGAATCATCCGTCGCTACAAACCTCAATATTAATCAATTCCAAGCCATGGTAGGACACTTAGCTACCACTAATCACGTTATGTTCACTGAGTGTGACTTGCCTTCACATAGACCCAACCATAATGATCCCTTGCACCTCAAATTTTTCATCAATAAGCATAAGATCTGACGAGTCTTGGTAGATGTTGGAGCTGGATTGAACATATGTCCTTTGAAATTGGTCATGATACTGGGATACTTTGAGGCTTGTGTGGATCCATCTAAGAGAATTGTTATAAAGGCCTATGATGATGTAGAATGCTCCTCCAAGGGGGTGATCTCACTTCTTGTGAGAGTTGGGCCCACTACCCTAGATACTGTATTTCAAGTCTTGGATCTGGACCTCCCTTACAACCTCATCCCCGATCGCCCATGGATTCATGCCATGAAGGCTGTGCCATCCACCTACCATGATTGCATCAAATTTCCCTATAACAACATAGAAATCACCATAGCAGGCAATCCTAATGCTTTTCAATATTGTAGCCACTTAAGAGAAACACCTCAACATCAAGTTCCCGTTAACATGGGAATTCCAGCTTCTGTTTCATCTCATTATAGTGACCCTTCCACACTATCAAAATCCACCACTAAATTCATTCCACCTCTCAAACCTAAGGTCCAAATCCATGATGCAGGATGTGGAGAATACAAGATGGAGAGCTCATATTGCCTTGGTAAGCTACCAATATCACCTAGGCCTCATGGAAAACCTGACCCAATCAAACCCAAAGATACTATTTGTGTTGTCCCCACCACCTTCACCAAATGGGGTGAGTTAAGCAAAGAAGACATAGATGAGGACATCTCTACATGTCTCTATAGAGATGAAGAAGAAGTCAAATGCATGCAACTACCAGTGGAGCAATATGACAAAGGTTATGAATTTGTAAAACAAGGCTATGACGAACATAGTGGACTTGGTCCAAACAAAAATGGAAGGACAGAACCCATCCAACCAAGTAGGCTACCTAATAATAAAGGGTTAGGGTATGCATCATTAGGAGGGAACGCTCCTCGTACTAAGTTGCTATTGGGTAAGGATGCAAGCACTTCTAAAGACATTGAAACATTAAAGGAAAATCTTGAGCCCGACCCCATTCAAACCAAACTACTCGATGGATTTGCCTGGATTAGCATCTTTTGGGACCTTGATGATACCTCTATATGCACCATAACCCCATTATCCTTGAGCTATACCAATGTCAATGATGACTTACCCTTAGTCCACCCTCAATTAATAGACTCGGACCAACAAGCACCTCCAAGATTGGATTTATTTGAAAATGATGAAGCTATTGCAGAGTTTACGGGACTTCAAGAAGGCATACTAAGTGAGGATCATAAAATTGGCTACATCATGGAGCTTGACAACACTACCTACTTTGGAGAGTCCACTCCACCCTCCAGTCATAAAAGTGAAAATGAAAAGAACAAAAATAGGTCTTTAGGTGAAAACCAAAAGGCACCTCTTGACCATGATAAAGTAAAAATAAAGGATGTATCTGAGGGTGAAAACCTCCTTCAGGCACCCAAGGATGGAGGGTTGGACATGCTCCCTATGAATCAAGAAAGATCACCTTTATTGGTGGAGAAATTAGTAGAAACAAACATTGGTACTAACGACAATCCTAAAATTGTCCACTTTGCAGAATCTTTAACAGAACAAGAGAAACCAGAGTCCACATCTTTCTTCTTGGCAAGGCAAATCAATTTTGCTTGGTCATATGTTGATGTGCCTGGACTCCATCCCCAATTGGTTTTGCATCATTTACGACTAATCCCAAATGTAAAGCTAGTCAAGAAAAAGTTAAGGAAGATGCATCCACAAATTGCACTCTTGGTCAAAGCAGAGTTGAAGAAGCTACTGGACGTGGGTTTCATTCGACCTATAAATTATTTGGAATGGGTCTCCAATCTTGTACACATCACTAAGCCAAATAGTGGAATAAGAATTTGTGAGGACTTTAGAGATTTGAACAAGGCTTGTCCTAAAGATGACTTCCCACTACCCAATATTGATATCATAGTCGACCTCACAGCGGGATATGAAATGCTTTCAAAGCTCATGGATAGTTTTTTAGGATACAATCAAATTAGAATAGCCCCTAAAGATCAACACAAGACAACTTTCACTTGTCCTTGGGGTACTTACTGTTGGAACGCCATGTCCTTTGGCATTAAAAATGCTAGAGCGACATATCAAAGAGCCATGACAACAATCTTTCATGACTACATACACACACTTATGGAAGATTACATTGATGACCTGCTAACAAAGTCATTCACAAGAGGTAGTCATCTGGATATATTGGACAAAGTTTTCACACGATTGGAAGAGTACAAGGTTAGACTGAATCCTAAGAAATGTGTTTTTAGAGTTACATCAGGAAAATTATTGGGATACATCATCTCTCACAGAGGAATTGAAGTCGACCTTGCCAAGGTAAAAGCTATTGTGGATATGCCTCTGCCTACAAACCTCAAACAGTTACGTAGTTTACAAGGGAAGCTACAATCAATCCACAGATTCATAGCTCAACTAGCTAATAAATGTCATCTGTTTCAGCACCTGCTTTGTAAGGGAGTCCCATTCATATGGACCGACCGATGTCAAGAAGCTTTTCAACAAGTCAAGGATTATCTGTTGTCTCCTCCAGTTCTTATGCCACCAATTGATGGAAAACCCCTCATATTGTATATCTTAACTACCTCTTCAACATTGGGGGCACTCTTAGCACATAATGATGAAGAAGGAAAGGAAAGAGCTATCTACTACATTAGTAGAATGCTTGTAGGGTATGAGATTAACTATAGTCCTATTGAACATGCATGCTTTATGGTGGTCTTTGCCACTCAAAAGCTTTGACATTATATGCTAAATCATCAAACCAAACTTGTAGCAAAAATTGATCCATTGAAGTACCTACTCAATAAGGAAGCCTTGACACGATGACTGGCTAAATGGGTCATGATTCTTAGTGAGTTTGACATAGAATATGTTGATTGAAGGGCCATAAAAGGACAAATAATCGATAATCAACTTGCAAATGCACCAATCATAGCAGATCATCCATTAACTTTAGACTTTCTTGATGAGTCAATCTTCGTAGCAGAAGTTTCAAACACAAGGAGGCTATACTTTGACGGGTCTTGTACGAATCATGGTTCAAGGGTCGAAGTTCTCTTCATTACACCTTGTTGTGATGTTCACAACACACCCCATTTTACTCCTTAGCAAAATGAGGACCCCTGCTGTGGCTGTTGCTTTTGCTTGTGTGTGTGTTGTTCTGCTTGTTGGTAAAGGGAAAAAAGAGAGTGAAAGTTGTAAACCTTGTTGAAAATAGAGAAAAATAAACATTAAGTACCAGAGCTAAATATGGGTGAATTCCTTGTCAAAAATGAGTGAGGGTTGCTTTTTGAACCATTTTAAAATTCCCTGTATTTTGCAAGTTATGAGTGTTTTGGTAAAATGTACAATCGGGTTTGTATGTTGCATATACAAAGTTGTTTGTATATGCAAAGTCCTTCATATACATATCGGGTTACATATACAAGGTTGTTTACATACAAGTCTCTCATATACAAAGTCTTTTGTATATAGGGTCGTACATATACAAAGCGGTTTGTATATCGGGTCGTTTGTTTTACTTGTATGCATTGTGTTAATGTTCTATTTATACATGTAAGTCGCGGACCCAACAGGTTTACAGTTTGAATGAATAAAGGTTTTAAGTCCGGCAGATGTATATTTCGTGTTTGTATGTTAGGCGCAGGGAACATACAAAGGTGAGTTACAACGATAGATGCAAGTCGCGGAACCGAAAGGTTATTAAAGTTGGTTAAGTCGTTGTATGTTTTGTGCTTTGTATGTATCTTACATACAAAGTGAATATACATTGCACTTATACATGGCCCAGATTTGAAAGAGTATTAAGGTTGGTTTTATCGTTGTATATTCCGCGCTTTGTATGTATGTTTCAAAACATACATTGCTTGATACATACAAGCCAGAATTCAAAGGAAATTAAAGTCTAATATAAAGAATGCATCACACCCAAATGTATATTAGAAGATGCATTGCGTTGTATACATCGCGAATCTGACAGGTAAGTAAACTATGGTTAATGAAGAGTTGAAGTCCGACGAGGACATACAAAGGAATTTGTGTATATTGGCTTGTATAAATTGCAATGTATATCTCCGGATACAATCTGATATACAAAGAAGAGATACAAAAAGGTTTATATGCAAGCTGGATGCAAAAAGGAGTTAAAAACATAAAGTTCTTTGTATATTTGAGCACTTGTATGTTTGCGAGATACAAGTCGATATACAAAGAAATTATATGCATCGCGGAGAGTAAAGCTAAAGAGAGGTTGCATGGGATTGCTTGTATATCCGATATACAAGAGCAATATGCAAGGAGAAATATACAAGCACCGGACGCGAAGTGAAATTAAAAGCAGAAAATTCTTTGTATTTTTGGTGTGCTTGTATGTTTATGACATACATTCACGAGATACAAAGAAACGAGGCCAAAAGGGAGGATTTTTGAAGCCGTTTTAGAGCCCGATGGCATGTTTTTGGTCAATGGTGGTTGACCCGACCATTTTTGACGTTGTATATGCATTTGGATACGCAATTTTCATAGATTCATAACCCGATATTTGTGTTTGCACATTCAGCCTGATTTAATGTAATGTTTAATCTTCCTGCTAGTTTATTAAATGATGATGCTTAATTTTTGTCTGTTTGCAAGCGTGTAGGTCGATATAAAGGTGGAACTTAATGACGATGACATCACAAAGAGTGGATCAGATCTCTAAGGAAGCGAAAAGAGATAAGGATGGCGATGAGAAGTACTTTGTAGGCGTGCAGGTAGAAGAAGGTGAAACTTAATGGCGGTGGATCACAAAGGAGCAAGAGGAGTAAAGGCTTTCAATGCGGAGGAAAATGTAGGTGGAAAGAAACATTATTAAAAGGAACAACAGTTATTTTGGTGACTGTTAGGGTTTCCAAAGGGCATCCTTACGCTCAGTATGGGTATGCTGCTCAAATTTTTGGCGGGATTTGTTTTCCACTGTTGCTGTTGCACTTGAGATGTAGACTGTTGATTAACTAGGGTTTTGGAATTGTATTGGGGATAATCAGAGCCATATATTGAGCCCCTTTACTTTGTAAAAAAGGAGGGAGGTCAATCAATAAAAAATCTAACCGAAACAATTTCATATAGGAGATCGGATTACTGAGACTAATGAGGACTAAATTGTTGAAATGTCAAGGTTCTTTCTTCAGATCATTGTAAATGTACTTGTTCTAAAGCATACTGAATGGAGATGAAGCTCCAGATTACATCCTGATTGTAAACTTTACGTAATCTTCAAGTTGATTTCTGGATATGTAATGGTGAATGCTGTGTTCAATAGAAGCGCTTTCATATTATTGCATGTTGTTGTCAACTTTTCCTTTGAAGATTTGCACTGGATCATGCGGATTTGTGGAATGTCCTGGTGAAGTATGATTCTAGTTTTCTTCTCTTCATTACTATATCAGAACATGTATGTGGATCAGTGATCTCAGTCAAGTAATTTTGGGAATCTCATCCTTTAAATCCTATCTTTGTTATTCATTTTTCTTAATTTCATTAAATCACTTCCATAACTGTGAATCATGATAAATAATAAGCAGAACAGAGAAATATGCTGACATCTCGTAGAAAACTGAATATCATTAGCATATTTGAGCTAAATGCATTTAGTGTTGAAAATATCATGCAAAGAATTACAAATAATGGTAGAAATCATGCAAATATCAACCCGTAGACACATTATTTGAAGAAATATACTGTGTAGAGTAACCTTTCTGTGTAGCATAGTTGCAAAAAATAGAATCTACTGATCAACGTAAGGCCCCTTGAAATGGAAAACAGCAACACACATCAACCACTGAGTAACGTCAGTAGATTATGAACTAATCAACGGAGACTTGCGATCATGAATTCTTTGAATTCATCGTATCTTTTAAGATAAATAAAGGTTGTTGTGTAACTTTTATTTCATGTTTTTGTGTGAGTAACATCATCATCAACACACCTCAAGGAGACATAATACCTAAATCATTTAGGATAGAATTCTCTTGTACAAACAACATAGCTGAATATGAGGTAGTGCTCACTGGACTATGCATGCCAATCAAGTGGAAAATTAAGAACCTTCAATTCTTTGGTGACTCACAACTGGTAATCAAACAAGTCAATGATGATTACGACACAAAAGATGAAAATCTCATGCCCTACAAGAGAATGGTAGATAGTTTCAAGCTATACTTTAATGCCATTGTCTTTGATCAAATTCCCAGAATTCAAAATAGAGCAACCGATGCAATGGCCACCATAGGATCTCTCTTGGACATTCCAAACAATGCACCTCAACTTGAATTCTTGGTGGAACAACTATTGATCCCTACTTTCAACATCCCTGAATCAGAGCTAGTGTGTGAGATTGTTGGTCCTGATTCCCCTTGGTACACATACATTTACAACCACCTCCATGACTAGATTATGCCCTCTGACCTATCCTCCAACCAATGAAAATCCTTTATCCACCAAGCTACTAGATATGTCATCATCGGTGACACCCTTTACCGCCATAGCTTTGATAACACCCTCTTGAGATGTCTCGATTCTGAAGAAGTGCAAATGACTTTACATGAAGTACACGAGGGTATATGCAGAGCTCACTCTAGTGGTCCTACCTTAGCCAAGAAGGTCATAAGGACTAGATACTACTGGCCCACAATGGAACAAGATGCATACAATTTTGCAAAGAAATGCCGGCAATGTCAAATACATGGAGATCTCGTGCATGCACCTAGCCAGGATCTTCAACCACTCACATCACCATGGCCTTTCTCTCAATGGGGACTCAACCTCATGGGTAAAATCCATCCCACCTCCGCCAATGGCCATAAATTCATCATCACTACAACCGAGTACTTCACCAAGTGGATTGAGGCCATTGCCATGACCTACATCACTAGCAAGCAGATCACTAAGTTTATCCTCAATTACATCATATGTCAGTATGGTGTTCCCCAGTCTATTGTCATAGATAATGGCCATCCTTTCAAAAACTAGGATGTCCGTGAACTGTAAGAGAGATTCCACATCCAACATCATTTCGCCACCCCATACTACCCCCAAGGCAACAATCATGCCGAGGCGTCCAACAAAACCATCATTAAGATCCTTAAAAAGATTGTTAATGACATTGGTCATGACTGGCATATCCAACTTAACCCAGCCTTATGGGCTTACCGCACTAGCATCCATACACCCACTGGAGCCACTCCATATTCCCTTGTTGTCAGTTTCGAAGCCATCCTGCCCATTGAGGTCGAGTTTGATGGAAACAGGCTGTCATTGATGTCAAAAAGGTGTTGAGTTAATGTAATGCAGATATGACAGGATGTATTCTCATACTCATAGTCTTGATGTTTGGTGTTTATGAGAGGACTTGTTTGATCAGCTTGATGACATCATTTGTTGATTTATTCTTCATGCTTTAACAGGAAGCTTCACATAAAGAAGATGGTTTGAGGATAATGTCAAAAGGTGTTTGATGGTGTCATGGTGTTCCTTGGCATGGTATAGTATGGTATATGATGTTTTGATTCTTTGCAAGGGATATATCTTTGGTAGCATTTCATATGATATACAATGGCATCATGTTTTTAGACAATTGATGGCATAATATACAGATACAGTGGTTTGGTGGTATGGTTCTCATTTGATCTTAGTTACATTTAATCTTTCTTGTTGATGATTGATAGTTGTGACATATGCAAAGATATATAATGGCTTTCAAGTCTTTTACAAGTCATGTCTTCCTATCTTCATATTTTCATGTCTTCTCATCTTGAACATCCCAGTGTTACAGTGTCATCATGCCTTAAAATATCCTTGTGTCTCAGACAGAATATTTTTGCTATTGGTATTGCATCCAAGTGTGCTAAGCTTTTTTGTCATTTTTCTAAACATATGCTATGTTCTTAGCAATTTTTTAATGCCCAAGCCTAGATCTTGTTCATACTTTAACACCATATCAATGGTAGTGACTGAGATCTCTGTAATTTCCATTTGTGTCTGAGTTTGTGAAAAGATCACCGATCAAGTTTTTCTCTAAAGCCAAATCCTATTTGTCACTATGCATGAAAGACTTAAACATAAACCTAAGTTATCTTTTAAGACCCCTTTTCTGCCTGTCATTCACTGTATGCACTTTTGTTATAAAATGAAAGTGACCTCTTGTCACAGGTAAAAGTCACTTAAAGTGACTTGGTAAAGGGTTTTAATGTCATGGGTAACCGACCCCATTGAACTCCTCACCATTTGCACTGGTTACTTCCTTATGTGCGATGGGCGCGAAAGTTGTACCTATGGTCTTGTTTGAATCTTCAAAGAGCGCGAATCATGACATCAATGGATAGAATTTAAAATCAGATTAAAATCTCCTATACTCTTTGACGGGCAAAATGGATGTCACTATATGTGACTTGTTTGGAAAGCTTTTTTGTCTATTATTAGACTCTTTTTAAGGCAGCTTTTTTGCCCAATTGAAAGCTTTCTATTTGGAAGTTTTTAGAGATTTCTTTTCTATTTCGTGGCAAATGAATGTTAAAGAGGAAGTCATAGTGAATGTGCCTTTTTGAGGCTATATTTAGCATTTTTTTTAATGGCATATTTTGTGAGATTGAAAGGAGATTTTTTATAAGTTTTTAAAGCATTTTTTTAGAAGATTTCCTTTCTTATTTTGACTCATTTTGAAGTGTTAAAGGCAGCAAATGAAGAATACTTGTTATGAGAAGAAGATTAAAATTTATTTTATAGGTGTATGATTTTATTGGAAGCCTAAGAGTTTTTGTTATTTAGATGGACCTTTGCAGAGGTTTTTGTATGGGAAGAAGAATATGAATTGGACCACATTTTTTATGGGAACTATTTTTATATAGATTGAAGATATATTTTTTTGCAGAGAGAAGAGAATATGAAGAGTTTTTGAATAGGATTTAATATTATATGATCTTATCTTGTTTGGAAGTGATTTTTATAGGAAGGTGAAAAGAAGATGAAAGGAGATGAAAACTTTTTGAATGGGAATATGAAAGAAAATTTCATAACATTGTATATAAGTTTTTTTCTTTTCAGGAGAATGTATTATTATATTGCAGGAAGATAAAAAAATCATTGAAGAAAAGAAATTTATTGGGAAGATAACTTTGTTTTCAAAGAATGTGAAAGGATATTAAAATTACATATAATGTTTTTACATGTACATTGACAGTGTGTGTGCATTGAAGACATCCTTGAGAAGATACAGATGATTTTGAAGATCATGTTTTGCAGGGGTAAATACAGAGAATGACAAAGTCATCAAATGTTTATTGGAGAGTGAAAATTGAGCTGAAGAGAGTTGCTATGAGGACCATAATGCAGAAATGATAATCTCCTTGTTGCAACATATTTTTAGGTTGAACCTTGAAGACAATGATGGTGTATCAGGTGAATTGTTATGCAGAGATAATCAGGTGAATGAATTAATGAATTGAATCGAAATAGAGTAACCCTCTGATTTTGTTTATCTTTCCTAATGGTGATTGTGTTTGCTAGCGAGGCTCAGTATGCCAGTGAGGCTTGTAGGTCAGTGAGACCTTACATTTGTCAGTGAGACACATATTGTAGCCAGTGAGGCATCTTGTAGCCAGTGAGGCTTGTATGGTCAGTGAGACCTATTTGTATGTATTAGGGGTTGGTTCTCCTTGAAGTTGGTGCTTCTAAACATTGTAACTAGTGAGGTTTTTGCTTAAGCCAGTCAGGTAGTTTTGAGTGGTTTTTCTACCCCATAAGGGTTTTCCACTCGTGAAAAGCATGTGTCATGTTTCATGTTGTCTTCATCTGTATGTGTGTATATTAGTGCTTTGCTTATTAAGTTTTGTTCACATCCTTCATTATTAGTCTTGTGCATATGAGCTCAACAAATCATTAATGTATTCCTCTCTATTTGTCCTATAAGATAAAGTTTGCAAAAAGTTGTAAAAGATTTGAAAACTAATACAACACTGATTCACCCCCTCTTAGTGTTGTCCTGAACTACCCTTTTTGAGAGTATTAATGCAACAATTCATTGATGATGAAGAATATCGAGTATCCAGATTACATGAGTTAGAGTTGCCAGACGTAAGAAGACAGAATGCATTGGTTCACTTGCAATCCTATCAAAATCATCTCCATCATAGCTACAAGAAGAAAGTTAAGGTTTGGTAGTTCAACATCGGAGACTTGGTTTTAAAGGAGAACCCAAAGAATCAATTAGATTGAGAGAAGCTAGGAAAATTTGAGCCTAACTGGTTGGATCCCTATGTCATCATTGTTATATATGGATCCGGCGCATATCAACTTGTCACTCCTGAAGGTGAGCTACTACCAGAGCCAATCAACAACATGCACCTTCGCAAATACTATACCTAAAAAATAAAAAATAAAAAAAAACTAAAAAAGCAAAAAAGCAAAAAAATAGTAAAGATAAATAATCTGTCCAATAGTGAAAACCACTTCGGTGGTGCTTTGGATAAGTACCATGGTGAAAACCTGGCAAACACGTGCCATGTTTAGTCAATCTTAGCTCCATCTTCTACCATCATTCTAATCAGACCTTTCACTTTACCCTTCATACCTTCACAATCTTTCCATATATAATCCACATCATAATCCACATCATGATCTGCAATAAGACCTTGTCATCCTTCTCATGGCCTAAGAAAAGTTGACATTTGGCGTCCCTCACTTTCCATAGCCATCCCTAATAAACATTACCTTCATAATGTCCCTTCCTAATAACTTTGAGAAAAGTTGACATTTGGCATCCCTCACTTTCTGTATCCATCCCTAATAAACGTTACCTTCATAATGTCCCTTCCTAATAACTTTGTCCTATACCTGATTGGGGGCAAATCCATGACTTGGTATTGGAGGATACCTTTCAAAACATGTCAAAAGTCCAAAAATATCAAAACATTTCAAAACTCCAAAAAAATCAAAACATTTCAAAAATCTAAAAAAATCAAAACATTTCAAAAATCCAAAAAAATCAAAACATTCAAAAATCCAAAACAATATCAAATATTCCCAAAAATCCAAGCAATAAATAGTGTTAGTCCACCCTTGTTGAACTATGTTGCCTCTGCCACTTCACGTAGGCAAGTCTATCTTCGATGAGCCCCCGAGGTATCAGTCCCCTAGGTCTTTAGTCACACAAAGAATTTGCATGGTCGAACTATGTTGGCTCTGTACTTTATGTAGGCAAGGCCATCATCGATGAGCCCCCGAGACATTAGGTCAGTCCCTTAGGGCTTATTGAGGAAAAATATCTCATAATAAGTCGTTCCTCGCCAAAGTCAACACTTTGATCAAACACAAACATCTTACCTTCCATAAGAGAGCTGAGCTTAAACAATCTCGAAACAATAGACAAACTATCCAAGCAATCTTCAATCATAATAGATCAACTGCCTCGTCATGACTATTTCATCACTATCCATTGTCACTTGTCTTATAGAGGATGTGACATTGTCGAAACTAGGCTCTACATCTTATATGACATGATTCATTTCCTAAAACTAGACACTATCATTTCTCACATCAATCATATCAATCGTCTTATACAGATTGTTGCACTCTCGAAACAAGACCAGGCATCTTATACAAGGTGTCTCATATATGAAACTAGACTCAATCATCTCATTTACATTATATAGGTAGTTGCATTGTCCAAACCAAACTTGACGTCTTATACGACATGTTTCCTTTCCTGAAACCAGGCATTATTCAGCAATCATATCAAACAAACATTCATCACTTGGCAAAAAGATCACAATGGTTGTTGGCTCTGTTGGTCTAGTTGGTCTTATCTTTTCATTGGATTGATCTTTGGTCATGTTCTTATGCCCCTTGAGAAAGCCTACAAGTGATGACAGGAGCAATGATGGATCATGACCTTTTTCTCTTTAATTTATGTTTGCAGTTTGTCTTGGCAATATGACTAGGGCAACTAAGTTCCTTGTGTGTGATTGGGATTCCATTTGGGATGATCAAAACATCTTGTGCAAGTGAAAGGTCATCTAACGCTTCCTTGTAGTAGGACTACCATGCTTCATGGTTATTTCCTCACATATTTTGACAAGGTTCTATGGTCACTAGTCTACATCATGGCATTGCTTTTCTATCATGTGCCTATTTTGCAAGGGATCACATCTTACACCTTGGCCTATGTCATGCCATGGTGTTTATCATCCATTTTCCACAATAAGCTCTATGATGATAAATCATGCAAGGAAACTAAAAGCTCAAAATCTATCAAGCAAAATCTTGTTCCCTTCTCCAATCATTCTTCATGTCTTTTCTTTCACACTTCCATTTCTTCTATCCATCCCTGCAGTCATCCTGATGGCGTGTTATGACACACAAAAATAAAAGCATTAGACACATCATCCTACATACATAAACATGTTAGAATAACATATAGGCATCATCATATACATGTTAGGTCATCCATATTGCATAAGAAAATATAAAAAACATAAGATAGCATTGCATCACATATAGAATCAGCATTTGCATACATCATATAGAATCTACATATGCATCATTTAAGCATATCATGAACATATAATATGCATCCATACATCATGTATATCCATTCATATATCATGAGCATCCATAACATCATAAAGCATAAACCATACATCATAACATCATAAGCATAAATCATAAACCCATAATGCATGTCATATAGAAAGCATTGCATAATCATAGAACTCATATAGAACATAACATGAATCCATAATGCATAACATAAATCCATCACATCATATGTAAGTCCATCACATCAAATGCATATAGAAAGATAACACATCATGTAGACCTCACCAAAATAATGCATCTCGTATATATATATACACAAAATGATTGTAAAAAATGGAGTTCGCAGGCTTGATCAAAAATACATAACATCTACAAAATATAGGCCTAGCTTGTGCTATCTCTACCTCCATAGGGTGCTTGCCCTAAAGAAGGTGCTATGTGCTTTGACCCTGCTGCCTTGGACCTAGATGACCTATCATAAGGAGCTGACCTCCTAGGCTGAGATACCCTGCTGCTGCTCTGTGATCTCTTTGTATGTATCCTGTTATGACTCTAGCTCTGGAAGCTAGGTGCCCTCTAATCTATAGGTACGTCACTCTCATATAGACCCCTATAATATCCACCCTCCTGACCTACCCTGTATAATGCATGAGCTATGTCTGCTATGGGCCCGCTAATAGTAGCTGTAAAGTCATTACACCATTGCTTGGCCCTGTATGCTCGAATGATGGCAAGATCATGCTCTATTGTGAGTTGTGATATCTACCCCTGTGCACCCTACATTTATCCTTGTAAACCCTGCACCTGAGCCTGCAGTGCCTAGACCTGTGCCTGGAGGTCATCCCCTCTGTCCTCTGTGTCCTCAGCCTCCTCCTCCTCTCCCAAAATCCCCTCCCTGCTAGGGATATCCTGTAGGGCCTCCTTTCAGACCCTCTCCTCTGCATCCATCTCCTCATCTCCTCTAGCATCCTCCATGGAAATATCCTCCTCTACATTCTCCACTCTAATCTCCTCCATCTCTACCTCTATCTGGTCAACTCCCACATCACCCTCCTCTCGAATAGGAGATGACCCATGATCACCCCTGCCTCTCTCATCTCTCCCTTGCCCCCTATCACCTCTCCCTTTGCCTCCTCGTCAACCATCTCTGCCATCATCGCCATCATCTCCATCACCGCCCCGATCTCCATCTCTCCTATGGCCTCGCCCTCACAGTCTACCTTTGGGCCCTCTCCCCAACCTCTCCACAGGTACTAGCTCATCTAGATGCAAAAATGGCGTGGGCCTATGCTCCACCCACCATGCATCGTACTCAGACACGGTGCCCACATTTGAAACATCAGCTGCCACACCCCATTGCATAGGTTGTAACGTTGCTATCTCCTGGATAGCCACCTAAACACTGATCATGGCCCCCCAATCATGGACCTCCTAGGATGACCGAGCAAACTCTGCAATCTTGACATGCTCACCTTGCCTCTCTCCAAACTGCCTCTAGACCCACTTTGGCAAATGTCACTCAATAATATGCTTGCTATGTACTATGCAACCAATCAGATACCTAGTCTGCTGATAGTATGACAGGTGATCTCCATCCTTACCCCATGGTATGTAGTCTTTATATAGCCTCCATATGAAAACCTCCATGTGATCAATACCATGCCACCATAAACCAACATCACCAATCCATGCTAGAACAACTGCTCCTCCATATATATAAACATATGGAAGCTCCTCAACTACCTCCCTTTCCACAAGAGACCTAAACACAAGAATGCGTTCCCATGCCTAAATCATCAGAAGAGTGGTCCCACAACTGATCGACTGACCATCTCAGTACGCCACACCATGTAACTAAAAGTAGATCATAGCAAGCAAGCAGGGACCCCAAGCATAGATTGTAGCCTACTCCATCATCCCCTCAAGCATCTCTCCCCATCCGATAGGAAAGGCATGGCCTTGATAATTTAGAATCACAATGCCACTAATAACTGTGCATAATACTACAATCAATCTGTCATACCTATCAGCTATTGTGTCCCATCAGATCTCATAGTCCTCCACACTAGCTCCAAAAGACTATCGATCTCAAACAATCACCTGATGGTTGTCAATCCTCACTCTGGGTCATATATGACACACTCCCCATGAATAGGAAGCTGCATAATACACTAGACATCCTCCAAGGTCACAATGGCCTCTTCGGTGGGTAAATGAAATGAACTCATCTCCGAGTGCCACCGCTCATCCAACATTGTCAACAACCCCCAATTTGCCCTCACTATGGGCATGAAGGCAACATGATATAACCCTAACACATGTAATGTGTCTCTCTCCTCTATGCTTAGATGGTCTCTTAGCCTATAGCAGGACGGTCGGATCTCTCATGTGTAAATCGACAGAAACTTAACCTGCATTCGTAAAACATCATGTCATGCCAGTCAAATTACCTAAACCAACCTATCAACCTTAGATTCTATCAAAATTTGATCAAACCCTAAGCAAAAATTGCCAAATAGATAGTTGCATCACACTATCATTCACCAGCGTCATACTTTGACACTTGTGTCACACAATCTATCAATTATGTCACATTTTTACACATGCATCTTAGAATCCTTCAATTGCATCGCCAAATGGCAGTTGCATCACAATTTCAAGTGCATGTGTTGCCCTTCACAGTTGCGGCCCAACTAACACACTTGTGTCATAGAAAGGCACAAATGCATCCCAAGAAAACACTTGCATCACAGGATTGCACTTGTGGCACAAGATTTCACACCTGCATCGCTTGCGACATCAGTTGCAGTGTAGAATTCTGCACTGCATCTATTGCTCTTCTTTGAGCCCTAAAAACTACCAAAAAACAACAAAATCACAAGAAAAGTTTTGGGTACTCACTGCCATGCCTGAACCTACTAGCCATCCATATGTCCTGACTTGGTATCCTCGGTGGTGGTGGGCTAGAATCAATGACATCTCTGCAACTCCTCAGCGATAGACTACTAGCTCAGAGCTCTAAGATCTCCAAAAGCTTCTAAAGACTATGTGCACAAATGACTTATTTGGACCCCCTAGGGCTTATTTATACAACTGTTTGACCGAAGTGGGACCCTTTTCTCCAAATTTGGTCGTGTTAGCTCCTGTTTTCATGCGCAAAACACCCCACAAGCCTAATTTTTTCATCGTCAATGCAGTTTCCCCTATCAAAATAAACTTTTGGTAAATTTCCCAAATTTTTTGAAAATTTTCAAAAAAATTTCAAATTTTTTGAGGGGGCATCAAGCTATCCCACCTGTCTGAGGCACGCTGGGGCAAGTACAGAGCAGGATTTTTCAAATTATTCTTTGACACAACACCCGATTTGACATTGTATCAAAGAGGGGCAAAATGTAGACACTTAAAAATGTCCTAAGCCTGCGAACAACATTTTCATGCCAATGACTTCCTAATGTCGCATTCCTCTATTAATTAAGTAATCTTAATTATTTAATTAATTCATTTTTCCTATTTTCTAATCTATAATTAAATAAATTTTATTTATCTAATTATCCATCTATTTTCCTCTATTTGCTTCTATAATTAAATAATTATTTTTAATTATTTAATTATTCATTATCTAATTTCCTCCATCACTCAAATAATTTAAATAAATAAAACATTTATTTAAACTAGCCCTACCTTTAATTAAATAAATCATATTTATTTAATTAAGTTTCCCACTCATTCCTCATTCAAATTAATTAAATAAATTGCAAAATTTATTTAATTGATGCAGTCCCACCTCATCATTTATTCAAATAAAATAATCCCACTTTTGTCTCCTTGTGGAGGGAAACCTTATTCAATCTCAACCATCCACATCACTCAAAGTCAACTCTCAATCCTCACCCTTCATTTGAACTCAAGCCTCCTATAAAAGAAACCCTCCAGCCTCATTTCAGCTACAACCACAGTCTTAGTCTTCAAGATTTTGCTAATCATTTCATATTGAGCTCATGAATCTTGCATGCCTACAAATCTAAGAGCAAATTTAGAGCAAAGTTAAGAAGAACAATGGAGAAGAGCCAATCTTAACATAGGGATTTAGATATAGTTGTTGTTTCTTGTGATTTCTATGCTTATTTTGTACTCCATTATTGGATTAAGGCATTTTAGATTGGATTTATATAGTTTGTGGTTGCTACAAGTGATTCAGGCTTGTTTCCTGATTTTCCCTGATCTACAATAGAAAATATTCTCCCAACTGTGAGGTGAGATGTACAACTTGGGGTGAACTATGGTAGGATTTGTGGTGACTGCTTATGACTAAACTATAAATGAAAAACTTGCAAACAAAAAAATAAGTAAAAGCAAATATTTTTGGTTGACAAGATTGGTCTTATACACTAGGATGCTCTTGTATCAAACACTCAAGGTAAATAATTTGTGAACATAGTGCTCGCAAATAAGGGATTAATGATAGAACCACTCTTTAGGTTATAAACCAACCTCAGAATGCCCTCAATACATTAGTAGGCTTTTGGAATCAACTCAATGTTACTTCTTCATCCACCTCTACTAGTCTTAATCAAGCAACTAGGATATACCCCACATGTATGATGCTAGATCTAGAACCAAATACAAGAGATTAAAGCCATATTAAACCCTTATTCTAAATCAATCAAAATTATTTTGGAATGACCATAAATAAGATCAAATAATTCTCACCTTCACTTACCAAGCAAGAGATCTCCTTTGTTGAGTGTATTTGTTAATGGATATAAGCGATGTAGTTGCTCTTTAGATTCTTCAAGATTTAAATAACATGTACTTGTTGAAAGATATGGTTGATGATCTATGTGAGAGTATGAGCATGCTATGAGTAGGAGCCTTATAGATGCATGAGGAGGGATGAATGATTGAAGGTTGCATTTATAGGTGCTTGCATGAGGATGTGAATGGTTGAGATTAACTGATGGAGTATGGTGGAGATGCAATTGAGGCATTGGATCATGTGCAAGGGACCCTTTTCTTAGTAATGTTTGATTTATGTGAATCAGTCATAACTTTAAGAAAAGACCCTTAAATTTTTTATAAAATCTTAGAGAATCCTAGTAATCCAATCGAGGATTGGGGATTTTATCAAACAACCAATCCTCACAGCCACAATCCATCTTCAATTTCAAAATTTAATTCCAAACCCAAATTTACACAATAGAAACGAACTTGTTACAAACAAATGTCTCATTGATTATCAAAATTTAAAAATAGAAATAATGGATTTACAATCAAACTAAAATCTACAAAATTATATTATTCACATGAGAAATCTGCAATAAAACATTTCATATATGGATGCACCTACACCTCTGTCAGCTCTTTCTCCTTCTTGGCACCTCTTCTTTGCTATATTCTCTGAGAAATTCTATAGATTTTGTTTTTGTTGTGTATGACTCTTCAAATCTCCTTTTTTCATCACCTCCCCCCTCTCTTTTTTTGTGATTTTATTTGCTATTGACAAAATCTCTCAATGTTGGGTGAAATCCTCTCTAGAGTGTCCCAAAACCCTCTCCATTTTCTATGTATTGTGCTCTGTTTATTAAAAATATTTGTTTTGGGTCAAAAACTCCTTATGGCACCTCTTTTCTTTCTTCCCCACATTGTTTTCTCTCTTCTCACAGGCACTAACCTCTCCCCTCTCATGCCTTCTCTCCCCTCTTTTATTTTAGGTGCCTCCTCCCTTCAAACCTGGGTGGCTCTCTTTTTTTCTCCCCCATTCGCGATTAAAATTTTTTATTTTTAAAATTGTCTATCTCCCAAGTTTGGCGCTAACTTATGAATAAAATATGAAAATATAAATAATAAAAATTTAATATATTTTCCAATGACTCAAATACTGGCACCTTCTCTATAGAAAAGAAAACATTACTTCCTCTCAACTCCATGCTTCACCTAATGATGAGAATTAATGGTATCGCCTCCTCATCCTCTTGTCCTTCATATCCTTTCACCCCATTATTTTAAGACATTTCATGTTCTTTGGTTTTGTAAAACCATAATATTAAAGATTGGAATCTTGTAGAATTTCAAGTGAGCTCAACAAATACACTTATGGTGGCAAAGATAAATGCATAGACAAATGGGGGAAAATGACATTATGCAACCGTGATAAAATGCACGGTATTACCTGAAAATGCCTTTTTACATATATTTCCACTGGAATCAAATCTTTTCTTGAAAACTAGCCAAGATGCTTGAAATGACCTCCCAAAGACCCCTATCAGACCATGTTACTCTAGCTCTTATAAAACTCTGAAATTAATGTTTTTCATAAACTACCAAGCGAGATCAAAGAATTTTAAATTCTCCAAACTAGTAAGGATTTTATCCAAAAGAACTTGCCACATTAGGTGAAATACTTCCACAAATACCCTTGCAAAAGGATTCATCTCTAGTCCTCACATATTTCTAGAAACAATTATTTCCAAAAAACTTGTGGAGCTCCAAAACTGCATTGAAGCAAGATCTTCATTTTTCAAACCAATCTTGAGAATTCTTGATGAAGAGAGATTCCAAGAACAACAAAATTAATCGAAAATTGAAAATTAAACTACAAATGTTTTTGGGCAATGCAAGATCGCCTGTGGACCCAAATGCTCCTGCATTAGACACACCAAGTAAGAAGTTTGTGAGCATGGGCTCACAAAATGGAGATGAATGATAGTACCACCCTTCTAGGTTGTAAACAACCTAAAACAATCTCCATCACTATAATATGTTCATCAAAAGCTTTCTTCCTTCGCTTCTTCCAGCATTTGTTTGATAAAAGTACTATCCTCCTCCACCAAGTCTATTCTTCTTTTCTCTTTCCTCTCTTGGACCTATGTCCACTATGACCTGACCTCCTCCTCCAAATGCAACCCCCCTCAAACTCCTCATCATCTCACCACTCTCCATTCCTCTTCCTCCTCTCATGGGATTCAACCCACCATTATCTATCCACCTCCACCAAATTCCTTCTTCCCATTCTATCTCATCTAGAGTATCTCCACCCCTACATACAAATTCAAACTACCAATAATATGGAAATTAAGGATTTTCATCTACACTTCTTCCTCACACATCTCTAACTTCACCACTACCTTTTTCTCCATATATTCTTCCACTCTCACCGTTTTGTCTAAATGCAAATTAACATTACAAAATGTAGAAAAATTAGTCATTACCTCTTGCTCTCCTACTACTACAATATTTTCTTCCTCACCATCTATTGCAATCTCTTCATCTTTTCTCTCGATTGTACTTTCATCTTCCTCATCACCAAGTTGCTTCGTGTTTTGCTGCACCTTTTTTCTAACTTCACGTCCTCCAAAGGACATACAACTGTTTCTTCTTCCTCATTCTCATCCTCAACCGCTGCTGCAACCTCTTTCACCATGTCTTCCATGCCTTCCAAGAGACATGTTCATGCTACTGTAATCTCCTCTTTTTCTTCTTTCTCTTTCTCTTCATATCTTGTTGCACACAAATCTTCATCAAGAAAATAATGGGACTCAACCTTACCCACATTTTCCTTTTCTCTTCTCTTCTCTATCTCTGCTCTAGTTTCCCTTAAAACTTGCAATGTCTTCTACATATTATTAATCCTAGCTCTTAATATTTTCTCTATCCACACAACGAATGAAATTTATAAAGCCTTTTCCAAGGTGAACCTCATACTTTTCTTCTTCACCATTTCATCAAGCACTTTCTACACATTCACAACCACAATAGTTTCTCATGGTTTTAATGTCCCCCTCAGCCCTCTGCAATTACAAGACTCCTCACACACCTGCAATAAACCTCTTGAGCCCTTGAGATACCCCTCGTTGCTTCAAACCCTCTCAACACATCCCCAACGAGCAACTATGATCTGATACTATTTAATGTAGTTGAGGATTGGAGGTTTTATCAAACAACAAACCTTCGCATCCACAATCCATCTTTAATTTCAAAATTTAATTCCAAACACAAATTTGCACAATAGAAACGAACTTGTTGCAACCAAATCTGTCATTGATTATCAAAATTCAAAACTAGAAACAATGGATTTGCAATCAAATTAAATCTGCAACATTACATTATTCACATGAGAAATTTGTAATAAAACATTTCATATATGGCTACACCTGTACCTCTGTCATCTCTTTCTCCTTCTTGGCACCTCTTCTCTGCTATATTCTCTGAGAAATTCTATAGATTTTGTTTTTGTTGTGTATGGCCCTTCAAATCTCCCTCTTTCCTTGCCTCCTTCACTCTCTCTTTTTTTGTGTTTTTATTTACTGTTGACAAAAGCCCTCAGTGTTGGGTGAAATCCTCTCTAGATTGTCCCAAACCCTCTCAATTTTCTATGTATTGTGCTTTGTTTATTAAAAATCTTTTTGTTGGGTCAAAAACCTCCTTATGGCACCTCTTTTCTTTCTTCCCCACACTGTTTTCTCTCTTCTTATGGGCGCTAACCTCTCCCCTCTCATGCCTTCTCTCTCCTCTTTTATTTTAGGTGCCTCCTCCCTTCAAACTTGGGTGGCTCTCTTTTTTTCTCCCCCATTCACAATTAAGACATTTTATTTTTAAAATTGTCTATCTCCCAAGTTTGGTGCTAACTTATGAATAAAAGATGAAAATATAAATAATAGAAATTTAATATATTTTCCAATGACACAAATATTGGCACCTTCTTTGCAAAAAAGAAAAAATTACTTCCTCTCAACTCCATGCTTCACCTAATGATGAGAATTAACGGTATCACCTCCTTATCTTCTTGTCCTTCATATCCTTTCACCCCATCATTTTAAGACATTTCATGTTGTTTGGTTTTATACAAACATAATATTAAAGATTAGAATCTTGTAGAGTTTCAAGTGAGCTCAACAAATACACTAATTGTGGCAAAGATAAATGCATAGACAAATGGAGAAAAATTACATTATGCAACCGTGATAAGATGAACGGGTTTACTTGAAAATGCCTTTTTGCATATATTTCCACTGGAATCAAATCTTTTCTTGAAAACTAGCCAAGATGCTTGAAATGACCTCACAAAGACCCTTGCCACAACATGTGACTCTAGATCTTATAAAACTCCAGAATTAATGTTTTCTGTAAACTACTGAGTGAGATCAAAGAATTTTAAATTCTCCAAACTGGTAGGGATTCTAGCCACAAAACATTTCCATAGTAGGCAATATACGTCCACAAATGCCCCTATGAAAGGATTCATCTCTAGCCCTCATGGATTTCCAGAAACAATTATTTACGAAAAACTACCTACAAAGCTCCAAAACTGTGTTGAAGTGAGATCTTCACTTTTGAAAATTTGATGAATATTGAGGTTTCCTGATGAAGTGAGATGCCAAGAAAAACCAAAGTAATCCAAAACTGAAAATTAAACTACAAATATTTTTGGGCAATGCAGGATTGCCTATGGACCCGGATGCTCCTATATCACCTAGCTAGGTGCATTAATTTTCCTAGTGAATCTTTCCTATTTTTGGAAAAAAGAAATATTTTCCTGGTGAATTTATGCACATTACTAGAATTTTTTATAAAATCCTAGTGAATCATAGTGAATAATAGACAAGAAAAATTAATTATATTGGTGAATCCTTCCTTTAAAATTTTACATAGTTGGTTGGTACAATCCCCCCATATATTCTTTTGTTTTTTGTGATGGCTAAAACCATAATACTCAGTCCCAAACTTGGGGCATGGAAAAATTGGGAGGGAGGGGGACAAAAATCATCAAATTCAAAGAAATATCTTTGAACAAAGGTCGTCTTCAAATGAAAGTTCTTGGTTATTTTAAAAAAACATGAAAATAATACCTTTGAGCGAAGAAAATCTTCGCTCGAAGGTATTATTCTAATTTTTTTTTAAATTTCTATATGAACTGACAACTTTGTTTTGTCAGTTCATTTTATTGTTCAAAAGAGAAAGACCAAGCTGTGGACAAGTACAGGCTAAGGAAAACACTTGGCAGAGCCCGCAATCGACGTTGGAGGGATCTCTGAAGACATAATTCGAGCGAAGGTGGCACTGTGTGTTTTGAGGTACACATAGTCCACCACCATTTTCATGGTGGCAGTCTATGAACTACATTTACCCTAATACTTGGTGGCGTAAACCCTAATTTGTTGTGTTGAAAGGCATTTTTGTTGTTTCTTACAATGAAACTTTTAAAACTTGACTAGAGGTTTCATATGAAAGAAGAGATTTTGGACATACTGCCAAAATTTATATATACCTGATTATGATGATATATATACATACATACATGATATATATATCATCATAATCGGGTATATAAATTTTGACAGTATGTTTATCATCATGTATATATATGATGATATATATATATCATCATAATCAGGTTGATATAAATTTTGACAATATGTATATCATCATATATGTATATATAACATTGATATATATATGATATATATATATCATCATACATATATATATAGTGATATATATACATATATATAGGATTATACCAGCAACATTATTGATTAACAAGTTTTATAATGATGGTTATTTTCCTTATGTAATCTAAGGATCACATGCATCAGGTATTGAATTATTATTATATTTATAAAATATTATGCATTTAAAAATACTTGTATTATATGTGTTAATAATTGATTTGAATGATGAAACAAGTGAAAAATTCCTTAAGCTTGAAACAAGTGACGAAATAAGTGATAATCTTGAGCTTAACCAAGTATTCAATGTTGGTACTGTTATCACTGGGAATTGCACCCGTTTGCAAAGCTGGTGAAGCACTGCAATTCCGTGTAACATGGGACTAGTCTTAGGTTGTGGGTGCCCTATGACGAGATTAGATCTCCAGATTATGGGTTGGTTCCCTTCAAAAGTTCTATTGAGAAGTATGTTTTTACTATTTTGGAAAAGGGAAGAAGGAACTAAAAGAATATAAAAGATAAAATGGTGATGCACCTGATTTGGGTAAAGATAATGCAATCTGATCCACAATGTTTGCTTAGAAAATTGACTTCTACACAATCTAGACTTGGCATAAATACCACAAAAGTGATTCTAAGGAAGGTTTGAAAATAGGTTTTATGAAGGAAATGGTTTTTTCACAGCATAAAAAGACTATTTCTGCTTAACACAACCTAAGACCTATGATGAATATATGCTTTAATGCTGCAAACAAGGAAGTGAGACAATAATTTTGAAGGTTTAATAATAAAACACAGCAAAATTTCATCAAATCACTTCAACGTTCAGCACAAAAAGGAAAGGTAATTCAACTAATCTGAAATAAACAAAGGAAAGCTTTGCAAATAAGACAAAAAGATAACCTGTAACCTGCCGATCTCTTAATAAAACTATAAAAGTGAGCTACAAGAATTCTCTGATTTGTCTGAATCAGAATGAGAATCAAGAACTAGCAAAAACAAACTTTTTCTTTACAATATATAGGTCTGCTCTCTCCAAGAGGCATGCAAAAAAAATATGGACTTGCAGATAACTGCCTCTAAAAATACTAATTCTCGAGCAACCTCTAAAATCCTCAAATTTAGGGCCTAAAACTGCCACAAATTGAGCAAAAATAGCTTCAATTTGGGCCTCTCCATATGTTTGACCAAAAAGTTTGACCAAGGACCCTAAAAATACTCCTAAAAGTCATGCAAAACCTCCTAGGTGGCCTAGTTAACTCAACTAATCAATTTGCATGAGCAAAATTGATTGTGAGTAAATAATAAAGTAATAGAAAATTACTTTATTATTGGTTACAATTTGTTCTATTTCTGATTTTACAACTTCTGAAAAATAATAAAGTAATTTATAGAATATTAATTTATTATTTATTTACAATTGACTTGTATGTAAATCATGCATGATTAGAAGAAAAATAGCACTACTTATCACTCCAAATACATTTTCCTAATTTGCATGATATGAGCAAAAAATAGGACTTAGGAGAAAAAGAAAACTCCTTATACCTCCATGTGGGAAAAATAACCCCATTCTGCATGATTTGAATATACATTAAGGAAAAAATATCCTTATCACTCCACATGCACTAAGGGGAAAAATAATATCACCCTTATATCTCCATCAAGGAATATTACAACTCCATAATGCATACAAACTCCATGCATCAAAATGCTCCATTATATTTGCATCATTATACTGTCACCATGCATAACCATTTACCTTGGAAAACTCCATCTTAGTCTCATGCATGCCATGTCTGAAAACACACCCTCTTGGCTTTGTTAGCCACTATGCATAATGGAGGTATCCTTACCTTGTAATGTTTTGAGTGGAGACAAAGAACCTCAAGCATGTGTATCATTGTTTATTCCATGCAATAATCGACCACCAAGGAATCCTTAAAATGTTTATAAGGCATTGAGCCTTTCCTCACATCACATCGCCCCTCTTGACTTCATAAAATTAAGCACTAAGCTTTGCTTGTCGGCCACTCCATGTTATGATGGCTAGGATCTTCAAGACAAAAGGTCTTGACCACGGCACTCCTTTTGATAATGTAATTATTTGTTTTTACAAGTCAAAAACACACTTGGTAAAAGAACCTTCAAAGAAAAGTAAGGAAACAACCCTAATTTTGTTCATTCTTCATTTGGTTTTCTTTCCTCAAAGCTCTGCAACTGCACTATGCCAGCCTTAGGGTTTGAAACTCTCCATCATGGCTTTGGTCTTTCTCCCTTCAACGACTCTTCTTGACTGCAAGCATGGAACTCTGCATTATAAGGAAAAGGTAACACTGTTTGAGCTTTATCTGAGGATTTTATTTAATCTGTAGCTTTCTTCTTCTTGGCTACGGCCTTCTTCATCTATGTCTCTCCATTAGCTGTGCATTTTTTAATACTTTCCCTCCTTGTTTCTGTGTGCTTTTTTTTTCATGGTCTTCCTCTGCTCTTGAAAGTTTAAGGCCACTGTGAGGCCATGGAAAGATTCTCTCTGTCAGCAAAAAGAGGTAAGGACTTGGTCATCTTCATCTTTGTAGCTTCATTTTGTCTTTGGTTTTACTCTTTGCAGCATGACAAGTCCATTGTTCGACATGGGTATTGCATTTTATAGAAAAAAATGCTATGTCACTGTCGGCCATGACTATATCTACCTTCCTTTTGCCCTGATCTATTTGTATCATGTAGAAACTCAGAGGGTTTAAAGTTTTGAAATGAGGGTTTTGACATTTTTTCTCCATTTTTCAAAACTTCACCTGTTATGGTCATGCTCCTCTGAAGATAGGCATCAAATAGTGCAACTGTTGAGGTTTTGGTGAACTTTGAAGTTATGGTTTCAACCCTTCTTGCACTGTATCTCTTCATAATGTCACGGCCATGCATGGTCTTTACTGCTATTTCTTTCTTTTCTGACTTGTCTGTAGATGAAAAACAACAAGGGTTTGAGATCTTGAAATGAGGGTTTGTTACCTTCTTGCACTTTTAAGGCCTCCACTTTGTCACGGCCATGCTTCTTCACTGTTATCTCTTTCACTATCGACTGTAAATGAAGAAAAGAAACAAGGGTTTAAAATCTCTGTCAAGGGTTTGTTCATTTTGTACTTTCAACGCTTGTATCTGTCATGGCCATCCTCCTATGGCATTCATTGCTTTTTCTATAGGCAAAAGCATTAAGGGTTTGAAGTATTAATAAATCGAGCTTTTCTTTGCTTTACATAGCACCTTTTCCTCCTACTCCTTGTGACTGTCATGAATGATGATACATATTTCCTTTATTTGCCCTCCACTATAGCTCTTGGGTATGATGACAAGCCTTTTGATATTTTGTATGAATGACTGTTATCATTTACCTCCATCTGTATCTTATAATTGTACTTTGATATTTCTAGAAAATGAAGGCTCTCCTGTAGCATAAATAGTTTATTTAGCTTATTTATATTTGATATATCCCTTCGGCTTTGCTAACTATAGTCACTGGGAATGTGTGACTGTGGCATAATCTCTTGACTATCATACTATCTTTCTACTACAACTGAATTCAACCATGGCATAGAGATCATGTTATCTTCTCCTCAAACATCTGTGGCATTCTTAAAATGCACCTGTAGCATTGATAACATGTTCTTATCTCTTCTTAGCTATCTATTACATTATATGTATCATGCATTTTTCTTAGCTGTCTGTTTATTATGACTATGCATTGATAGAACAAATGGCATACAAGAAAGAGACTGCTAACCTTGTGAATTATCAACCACCATCTGTAGCATTTGGCATGTATCATGTTCTTCTTCATTTGTTGTCTCTCCTTCATCATTGACTTACTCCTATAGATGGATATGGTAACTGTCATATGCCCTGACTATCTCTTGCTTATATAAGCCACCTTCCTGATCACTGTCTTGACTGTCTATAGTGGAGATGATTGTATCTATATTTTGCTTGCAATGTATCTTTCTTGATGGCCTTATGTTGACAGTACCATGGCATCACTATAGCTTGGGTGTATGAGATTAGGTTTGTTTGATCAAAATAGTTGATAAGATGCATAGAAACACCTTATTATCTTTGGACTGTAGCACTCTTAACACTCTACTGTGCATACTGTATTTGGATCCTTCTTTTCTAGACATGACAGTCTCTTGCTTTTGGATTTATACTTGACTATCATGATAGTGCTTTATGTATGAATGCTGCTCCTAGTTTGTCTTTCTTCTAAGATCTTTGATACTAAGTGACAATCTTTATCACTTGATGAGTGCTCCTCAGAGAGCATGATATATGCATCTATCATTTGCATCTTTGCCTCTAGCATGTGACTGTTCCACTTATCTCATATATTCTTATGAGGTTTTCTTTTATGACAGTCAAGTTGGTATAGTGTATATATGTTTGTCTTGACTTGGAGGCTGTCTTATCTGCTGATGTATGTGGCATTTTACTTGACTATCTCCATAAGACATTTACAACTCAAATGTGATATAACTCTTAAACTTTGATCATCTTTAGCAATATGAGGACAATATGAAGAATACCTGATGTAGAATGTTGTCTCATCTTTGAAAATATACCTGTATTCTTTATTGCATAGAAAGGAATTGAATGGTCTCTATTTTTGATGTAATTCATATGGATCTAAGCTCCTGATAACATTGCCTAAGGAAATAGTATATGATGTAATATGTCCATTATCTTGATATATTTCTTGATTAAGTAAGAAAGAAGCATGCTGGGCTCAACCCTTGTGGAAGCCACATTTAATCCACATGCTTAATTGTCTTCAAATCAGTAACAAAACTTGTCCTATACCTACATAGTGAACAAACAAGTTAGCATAAAAAAGTACCTGATAGCATTGATTTATCTTCTTCATGATTTCTTCTTGGTTTGTGTCATTATCTAATCCAATTCCTCATCTGAATGCATGATGTGATAAGTAGATGCCTCTGTTTGATAAAAGCATGTTATAATTTTAAACATCCAGAGCACTAACAGGGTTGTCCCCAAAATTTTGCAGGTTTCAACTTGATGATGGCTTGGAGTGAAGAATGAAGACTGAAGACTTGAAGGCCAACTTCAACAGCGACCTCCATCATTAGGCAATGATGGATGTTTAGATTTATCATATGTTCATTTCTCTTTTCTTTTATCAAACAGATAGATAGCTTGCATGTCTGCAATTGCTCAGTCTAGTTACTCCCACGGCTTGTGTGGAACACATTTGAACACTTCTTTTAAACATGATCAATTAGTTTCTCTTATGCATATGATGTATATGTATTTCCTTTTCAATCAATGAATGAGATAAAGTAACAGATACTTGGATGTATGTTCAAAACATGACATGAAATAACAGTGTAATACAATATCTTTCTCTCTTTTATTCAAAACTAATTAACTGAATAATCAATTTAACTTATAACTCCTAAAAGATCAAACTGTGTAGAACAACTGTATTTCTTGAATCTTTGATTTCTTGACAATCAATTCTCTTGTCATGATAACTTATCAGTCTTGATTGGATTGATGGGTTATCTTGACAACTGGATATCATTCTCTACTTTGTCAAGGCACCAACTGTTCAATGAATGCGTAACTTTGAAATTTTCTATTATTCCTTCTGAACAACTACACTTAGGTCCAACTAATTTTTAAGTGTGAACAAAAAATTAGTAACATTTCTAGTGACCTCTCAGGGGTGTTTGCCTACTAAACAGTTTAGAACCAGTAGCCTTGCATTCTCATTGGGCATAGAGTCATTTCTGCCCTGAATTTAGAGAAATTATGCAACTCACACTAACTGAAAACAGCAACAACAACTAACTGAAAACTGAAACTAAAACTGATTTGCATAAAACAAAATTAGAAACATGTGTGAAAGCACTTCTTGGAAAACAAAACAACAAAACTGAAACTAATTGTACAAAAGCACTTATTTGCACCATAAGGCTTCCTTACTTAGTAACATATCTTGAGGTGAATCCCATTAACTGGGATTGGAAACACCTCACCATCTAACTTAGCGAGCTGAAATGCATTGTGTTGCTTGCATTCTATGACTATATATGGTCCATCCCACATTGCATCAAACATTGTATGTTGTCCTGGTCTACTTTTCAATTCATTCCACTTGAAAACTAGATCTCCTTCTTTATAAATTCTTGGTACTACTCTTTTATCAAAAGTCCTTTTCATTTGGGCCTGGTGCACTTCTAATGTTTTTAAGGCCTCTTTTCTAATCTCTTCAAGTTCAATCAATTGTGCAAGCCTGATTTCCATTAGCTGCTCTTCAAGTAACTCAAGCTCTTTTATATAGCTAAGTGTTGGAAACTCCACTGTTATTGGTAACTTGGCTTCCTTTCCATATGTAAGCACATATGGTGAATTACCTGTTGATCTTTTAGGTGTAGCCCTATCAACCCACAATGCTAAATTTAACTTATCATGCCAAGATCTCTGATTCTCATCAACTATTTTCTTTATGATCTTAATCAGATTTTTGTTAGTTGATTCAGCCTATTCATTACCTTGAGGGTAATAATTTGATGAAGTATTCAGGAATATGTTGATTTTGACATACCAATCAGATATTCTTAATCTAATAAAGGCTAAAGCATTATCCGAAATAATTGAGTCAGGAGTTCCAAACCTGGACACTAGATCTTGGTAAAAATTCAGGACTGATGTTTCATTAGCATCTTTCAAAGCAACTGCTTCAGTCCACTTAGTGAAATAATCAGTAACAGTCAAAATCCACTTGTGTCCTTGGATTGAAGGTGGGTTGATAGGGCCAATGAAGTCCAATCCCCACTTGCCAAATGGCTATTCCACTTGAATTGGATACAAGGGCATTGTTGCTAGCCTTTGTTTACCTACAAAAACTGGACATTTTAGACATTTCTTTACCCATTCATGAGCATCTTTGAACATGTCAGGCCAATAGCAACCAACTCTCATAATTTTTAGAGCTGTTGTTCTAGCTGCAAAAATAACCTCCAGCAGGTCCATCATGAAATTCTTCTAGAATCCTTTGAGTCTGATCTGGCTGTACACATCTCAGTAAAACATTGTTAAAATCTCTCTTGTACAGAATTCCATCAATTATAGCATAAGGGATTGCTTGTAATCTGTAATATCTTCTTTTAGATCTATCCAGGCCTTGTGGACAATCACTAGTGTGCAAATAATAAATCATATCATGCACCCAACTTGCAGGGGGGTCTGGGACAGTGGTTGTTTCATTGTTTTGAAGCACTATCTCAGCCTTTCCTTCAAGTTCCTTGCTGTATCCTTCATTTTCTACAAGCTGTTCGCATAGTCCTTTGCCTCAGACCAGCTTGGTTACCTTAATTTGTATGTCATATTCCATGACCTTTGTTATCCACCCTGCTCTCTTATCATTTAAATCTTTACTGAGAAAAAAATCTTTCACTGTTGGGTGAGCAACCATTAACTGAATTCTATTATTTGAAAGCATATGTTTGAATTTCTTTAAGCTCCTAATAACAACTAATACATGCTTTTCAACAAAATAATATCTTACCTCGTAGTCATGCAGAACCTAGCTGAAAAAAGCCACAGGTTGTTCCATTCCTTCATTGTTTTGCTGACAAGCATAGCTGATATAGTATCCACACTACCAAATGCATATAGAATGAAGTCTTTATCAAAATTTGGATTTATCAGAGTTGGAGCAGCAGCAAGTGCCTCCTTTATCTCTTCAAAACTCTGCTTTCCTTCTTTGGTCCAGCTAAAGGGAATATTCTTCTTCAGCATTATCGTAAGAGGTTGTAAAAGTGCTGCTATGTTTGGAATAAAGCTTCTTACAAAGTTAATTCTTCCCAGAAAGCTCTGTAAGCCTTTCTTATGTGCAGAAAGAGGTAATGCCAATATTGTAGTAACTCTTTCAGGATCAATTGATATTCCATCCTTAGACACAATATGTCCCAACAGTTTGCCTTCATGAACAGAGAAAATACTCTTCTTTGGGTTTAATGATACCCCAAATTCTCTACATCTCTCAAATATTAGTCTTAAATAATAAAAATGATCTTCAACTTTTTTAGAAAAAATAGTCACATCATCTAAGTATACAAGTACAATTTTATTAATCAGGCCTTGAAAAGCCATGTCCATTTCTCTTTGAAATGTTGCACCTACATTTGATAAGCCAAATGGCATCTTTCTGTATGCTAGTGTGCCCCACTTTGTGGTAAAAGTTGTCTTGTATTGATCTTCCTCTTTTACAAGAATTTGGTTATAACATGAATAACCATCCAATAAAGAAAATCTCTCTGATCCAGAAATAACCTGTAATATCTGTTCCATAGATGTTAAATGATAATGATCCTTTAAACATGCTCTATTTAAATCACATAAATTAACACATAATCTAATTTCTCCATTTTTCTTTCTGATAGGAACCAAGTTAGAAACCCATGAAGTATGTTTGATAGGAAAAATGATATTACCTTCAATGAGTTTATTGAGTTCTGTCTTTATGAGCACTTCCAGTTTGGGATTCAATGGTCTCTACTTTTGTCTGACAGGTTTAGCTTTGGGTTCCAGCTCTATTGTGTGTTGAGCTAACTCAAGGTTGAAACCTTTCAGATCTCTATATTCCCATGCAAAAATATCACTAAACTCTTGACAAAGTTGGATGAATGCTTGTTGTTCTTGTTTTGTACATAGCTTTCCCAGCTTGAGCAACTTTCCTTTAAAGATCTCAATAGGTTCATAATGTTCTTGCTTAATTGACAAGTCGGCCTTGTCTTTTCTTACTTGGTCATCAGTATTAAAGATAGATTCCAAGGTCATTAAGCCCTTGGGTAGCTTATTTGATCTTAACTAAAGTATTTGATCATCATATGGTTATACAAATTTCTGCTGATTACCTACAGAAAATTTAGCTTCTTCCATTAAGAAATTTATAATCTGTTCATCACTATCAAACACTTGCCAACTGACATTATTATCTGGAATAGATGGTCTAACAGTAACTTTGACATATAAAGGAGAGTGAATATTCTTCATCTCAGCAGGAATATCATACTCAGCTCCTATAGTAGCTAGTTTGTCAACTTGCTTATTATCAGTTCTAGGTACAGATATCAGATTAAATGCATCAAACTCTTCTATCATGTCCCAAACTCTATGTTTGTATAATTTCAGCAAGTCATTTTTTGTAGCAGCAAGGTTTCTGACTTGTTTAACCACTAACTCACTGTCTCCAAAAACTTTTAAACACCTGATTTTTCTTTTCCTTGCCCATTCTAGTCCATGAACTAAAGCCTCATATTCATCCATGTTGTTAGAACAGCTGAAAGCAAATCTAAAAGATGAATAATATTTCTCACCCGTGGGAGAAACTAAAACAACACCTCCTCCAGCTCCTACTTTGCTTCTAGAACCATCAAAATATAGTTCCCAAACATTATTTTCAAACTCTACAGTTTGTTGTTTTTCCTCTTTAATCAGATTTGGAATAACTATATTATTTTCTTGAATCATGTACACACCAAGGCCAATCTCATCCATTTGCTCAAATGGGTCTGTTTCATGATTTTTTGCTGCCCATTGGTCTAAAACCATATCTCGAATTCCCTCTAAAGGTGTGTTTGGATCTTGGACAGGAATCAAATCTTCTTGATAAAAAATGGGAAGATTTGCATTTATAGAACTAGGTGTGTAAGGTTCCAAATGATCTTTTACTAGTGGTTTAGACTTGATTATAACCTTGGTTCCATATCTAGTTCTGAAGAATAAATGTGTCCAATCAGATGATAAATACCCACCTAACCTTGTTGTAAAATCTCTAGATAAACAAATGGCAAAAGTAGGTGGCAGATCAATGACATAAATGTCCTGGTATTTAACAAAGTTTGGACAAGCATGTAAAGTAAGGCCCAAATTTTTAAACATTCCAACTGTACTTACTTCAGTTTCATCCATTTGTACAACACCTCTAACAACAAGTTCATATTTCAGATCTAACTTATTAGCTAGTTGTTTTGGCATAACTGAACTGCTGGCTCCTGAATCTATCATGCAATTATGTACTAAATAGTCACCTACAATCAAAGTGACATAAAATGGTGGAGGTTCCCCTACTGGTTTAGGCTATTCTATTCTTTTTTATGTCTCATTTACAATCATAATCTGAGGTTGATGTGATTTTTGTACTTCATTTGACAAAGGCAACTGAGATAAAGCATTTTGTAACAAATCCTTTTGTCCTGGAATGTGTAAAGCATCTAAAATAGACATGCTTACTATTGTCTTTTTCATATGATCCAAAATATTAAAAACAGGGCCACTAACCTTTTGCTATACTTTTGGGACAACATCTGGTTGGTCTTTTGCTGGCTATTTATTTTCTGTAGTTGGCTATTTTGACAAAATGTGTAAATCCTTTGATGTAGAGGCTTGATTCTGTTCATTTTGAGCTATAGAAACTATATTTTTTCCTTTATCAGCTGGCTCCGATACATTTCCAGCTTGCTGTTTACCAGTTTCAGCTTGCTGATTTGTATTTTTGGACTGTTGTTGCAAGTCAACAACTCTCTTTTTTGATCTTGTGTTTGATGCAATATTAGTAAAAGATTGTTTTTGACCTGGCAACTAATTTACACCACAAAATTCATTAGCTTGCCAATTCATTAAAGGTACATCAGAATTAACATACTGAGTCTGAATGTCCAACTGGTTGTTTACATCACTTGCTGAAATTTCAACAGCAGCATAGTTATTATGTACCATCAAAGCTTGATTTACTATTCCATTTGGGCAAGTGGCCTGATTATAAGGCTGATTACAGGGATAACACCATGCATAGTCTTGAACCATGTTGTTCTGTATAGGCACTATTTCTTTTGATGTATTGACAACATTTAGATTGTACTGTTGATTTGGCCTATTATTGTAATTTCTCCTTTGACCCTGATAATTTGCCTGATAACCAGGTCTATTTGCTTGGTAAGGGGTTGCTTGGTAAGGTCTGTTATTCTAATTTGTTTGAATTTTTGGACTCACTAAGTCATTACTCACAGTCTGCAGTATTTTTACTATGCTTTGGTGGTTTTCTTTCAGTTCTCTAAATTTAGAATGAATGGGATTTGTACTATTTTGTGTATTTGCTAAATAACCAAAATATGGTATTGCTAAAATATGTGGGGCTGAAATTGGTATTAAAGGCTGTATATCTAGAAAGATTGGCATTTGGGGCCTAGGTTCTATCTTACCAGCTTGTATTAAACTATTTTCTGCTCTAATTGCAATATCAAAAGCAACTGGTAAAGTTACCCCTCCCATGGATTGTATCATAACAACAATATCAGAATTTAACACCCTTAAATAATACAAAAAAACATGCTCTGGTGATGGTTTCACTGTTTCAGGGATTCTATTCCATGTTTTCTGAAATCTAAAATTAAAATCTATCATTTGCTCTTGTGGAGCCTTCTTAATAAGAGTCATTTGTTCAACTAATGATAAATGATCAGATTTGTCCTAAAATTGCCTATTTAAAGTAGCACCTAATTCATCCCAAGATCTAATTGAATTGACTCTTAAGCCTCTAAACCATTGAAGAGCTTTGCGTTTTAGTGATGCTACTAGCAACCTGATTGCAATGTTCTCTTTGGTGATGTGATGAACAAAACACAAAGAAGCCACATCTCTGATATGTTCAATGGGTGTAGTCCCATCTTTGCCTATAAAACTTGGTAAACTTTTCAATGCAGCCATAGGTATGTCATCATGTCGATTTAGATTCAAAGGGTTGCCTCCATTAAATGACACAAAAGGCTGATTTCGAGGTGGTGGTAACACTCGTCCACCACCTCCACCAGGAGGTGGTAATACTCCTCCTCCTCCTAGTAAAGACATTGGAGTGGGTAGAACTTGAGCTGGTGTTTGGACTGAAACTACGTGGAAAATTTCTTGTAACATAGGTTCATCCTCTGTAAACTCAAGAAGAAGAGGTTTCTCTTGAAAAACAAGAATTTTCTCTCTTGGGCTTGTTGGTGGAGAACTAAAAAATTTTGATGATGTACTTGCAAACAATAGATCCTGATGTGAAGCAAACTCAAGATGTGTACTCGGCAGATCTGTAACAACTGATAAATCTACTGTATTGGCCTCTTTTTCTGCTTTTATTCTCCTCTTTGGTGGAGATAATTGATTATGCTTCTTTTTAGAATTTTTACTTGACCTTGTTTGATATTTTCTCATAGGCTACAAGATCTGATCTGAAAAAACCAAAGTATAAGAGTCGCCAGGTACTTGATAGTGAACCTCTAAAAGGCTAAAATTTTGCTGCTCATACCAAAAATAGTAAAAAGAAATAAGTCCTTTTGAATTGAAAATTAGTTCAGAGTCCCACCGGGCGTGCCAAAAACTATTATCACTGGGAATTGTACCCGTATGCAAAGCAGGTAAAGCACTGCAATTCCGTGTAACATGGGACTAGTTTCAGGTTGTGGGTGCCCTATGACGAGATTAGATCTCTAGATTATGGGTTGGTTCCCTTCAAAAGTTCTATTGAGAAGTATGTTTTTACTATTTTGGAAAAGGGAAGAAGGAACTAAAAGAATATAAAAGATAAAATGGTGATGCTTCTTCATTGTTATATCTTTCACTATCGACTATAAATGAAGAAAAGAAACAAGGGTTTAAAAGTTCTGTCAAGAGTTTGTTCATTTTGTACTTTCAAGGCTTGTATCTGTCATGGCCATCCTCCTATAGCATTCATTGCTTTTTCTATAGGCAAAAGCATTAAGGGTTTGAAGTATTAATAAATGGAGCTTTTCTTTGCTTTACATAGCACCTTTTCCTCCTACTCCTTGTGACTGTCATGAATGATGATACATCTTTCCTTTATTTGCCCTCCACTGTAGCTCTTGTGTATGATGACAAGCCTTTTGATATTCTATATTTGTGACTGTTATCATTTACCTCCATCTGTATCTTATAACTATATTTTGATATTTCTGGAAAATGAAGGCTCTCCTGTAGCATAAATATTTTATTTAGCTTATTTATATTTGATATATCTCTTCGGCTTTGCTAACTGTAGTCAATGGGAATGTGTGATTGTGGCATAATCTCTTGACTGTCATATTGTCTTTCTACTACAACTGAATTCAACCATGGCATAGAGATCATGTTATCTTCTCCTCAAACGTCTGTGGCATTCTTAAAATGCACTTGTAGCATTGATAACATGTTCTTATCTCTTCTTAGTTGTCTATTGCATTATATGTATCATGCATTTTTCTTAGCTGTCTGTTTATTATGACTATGCATTGATAGAACAAATGACATAGAAGAAAGAGACTGTTAACCTTGTGAATTATCAACCACCATTTGTAGCATTTGGCATGTATCATGTTCTTCTTCATCTGCTGTCTCTCCTTCATCATTGACTTACTCCTGTAGATGGATATGGTAACTGACATATGCCCTGACTATCTCTTGCTTATATAAGCCACCTTATTGATCACTGTCTTGACTATCTATAGTGGAGATGACTGTATCTGTATTTTGCTTGCAATGTATCTTTCGTGATGGCCTTATGTTGATTGTACCATGGCATCACTGTAGCTTGGGTGTATGAGATTAGGTTTGTTTGATCAAAACAGTTGATAAGATGCATAGAAACACCTTATTATCTTTGGACTATAGCACTCTTAACACTCTACTGTGCATACTGTATTTGGATCTTTCTTTTCTAGACATGACAGTCTCTTGCTTTTGGATTTATACTTGACTGTCATGACAATGCTTTATGTATGAATGCTGCTCCTAGTTTGTCTTTCTTCTAAGATCTTTGATACTAAGTGACAGTCTTTATCACTTGATGAGTGCTCTTTAGAGAGCATTTTGTCTGCATCTGTCATTTGCATCTTTGCCTCTAGCATGTGACTGTTACACTTATCTCATATATTCTTGTGAGGTTTTCTTTTATGACAGTCAAGTTGGTATAGTGTATATATGTTTGTCTTGACTTGGAAGCTGTCTTATCTGCTGATGTATGTGGCATTTTACTTGACTGTCTCCATAAGACATTTGCAACTCAAATGTGATATAACTGTTAAACTTTGATCATCTTTAGCAATATGAGGACAATATGTAGAATACCTGATGTAGAATGTTGTCTCATCTTTGAAAATATACTTGTAATCTTTATTGCATAGTGAGGGATTGAATGGCATCTCTGCTTTCGATGTAATTCATATGGATCTAAGCTCCTGATAGCATGGCATAAGGAAACAATATATGATGTAATCTGTCCATTACTCTTGATATCTTTCTTGATTAAGTAAGAAAGAAGCATGATGGGCTCAACCCTTATGGGAGTCACATTTAATCCACATTCTTAATTGTCTTCAAATCAGCAACAAAACGTGTCCTATACCTGCACAGTGAACAAACAAGTTAGCATAAAAAAGTACCTGATAGCATTGATTGATCTTCTTCATAATTTCTTCTTGATTTGTGTCATTATCTGATCTGATTCCTCATCTGAATGCATGATGTGATAAGTAGATGCCTTTGTTTGATAAAAGCATGTGATAATTTTAAACATCCGGAGCACTAACAGGGTTGTCCCCAAAATTTTGCAAGTTTCAACTTGATGATGGCTTCGAGTGAAGAATGAAGACTGAAGAATGAAGACTGAAGACTTGAAGGCTAGCTTCAACAGGAACCTCCATCATCTGGCAGTGATGGATGTTTAGATTTATCATATGTTCATTTCTCTTTTCTTTTATCAAATAGATACATAGCTTGCATGTCTGTAATTGCTCAGTCTAGTTACTCCCATGGCTTGTGTGGGACACATTTGAACACTTCTTTTAAACATGATCAATTAGTTTCTCTGATGCATATGATGTATATGTATTTCCTTTCAATCAATGCATGAGATAAAGTAACAGATACTTGGATGTATGTTCAAAACATGACATGAAATAATAGTGTAATACAATATCTTTCTCTCTTTTATTCAAAACTGATTTACTGAATAATCAATTTAACCTATAACTCCTGAAAGATCAAACTGTGTAGAACAACTGTATTTCTTGACAATCAATTCTCTTGTCATGATAACTTATCAGTCTTGATTAGATTGATGGGTTATCCTGACAACTGGATATCATTCTCTGCTTTGTCAAGGCATCAACTATTCAATGAATGCATAACTTTGAAGTTTTTTATTATTCCTTCTGAATAGCTACACTTAGGTCCAACTAATTTTTAAGTGTGAACAAAAAATTAGTAACAGGTACAAAATGGGGAGATCACAAAAACCAAAGGGGAACTCTAAAACATGTTCAATCAAGAACTAGGGAACACCATACATGCACGCTTGTTCTTTGACAAAAAATGAGGATATTGTATTGTTATCTAACATTTAAAATTTGACATCAACATTAAACTAGATCTTAGTGGACCACATGGAAAGAAAAGTACTCAATAATAAAAAGTAGAGAAAACTTCCAAGGTTGGTGGCAAGAAACCTATAATGTTGTAAAATGTGTACACTAGCATTTTACACGTTGTTTAGCTCCTAGGTTCAACCTATCTTATTGCCTTTGCTAATTAAGACCTATTTTAACACATTTTTGAGCTTATAATGATGAATATCCCAATCCTGACAATTAAACCTGACTTAATCAATATAAGACTTGACTAAGCCTGCATTAAAAGACATCTTTCAGAATTTTAAGACCAAGAGCCCAAGGTGCCCAAGCACCCTAGTCCCACTTGGGGACCTTGGTCTAATTTTGAGGTATCGGCTTGGGATAGTCCTATAGTTTGTATTTTTTGGCCTAATCAAGTTTTAGTTGCCAAAGGTAAGCGGGAGTGCATATTTAAATGTGTGTTGTGACTCATTTTCCACCTAGATGGATGACAACGAAATGAATGCTAAGTTGCTCTCACATGCTATGCTATGCTAAAGGAATCTATGTCTTTGGATTGTCTTCTACTTGTGAATGCTATTGAAGTTGTTTATAGGATTTGAAGGAAGTTTGAAGCCCTCTTCATCACTCTCCTTTGTTGGTGCTAAGTCTTCATCAACTAAGGTTGGACATCTTGTTGTTATTATCACCATTTATCATCATTATCAATCATATTGTTGCAGATCTAGCCTCTGCTCTGCTTGGGCAAGCACTCTTGGATATTATCAATCATTTTTGTTGAGGTGGGAACACCAACACATGGTTTGACTAAGGCAAACCCTTAAAAGAACACAACCTTTTCCCTCCTTGTGTGTGTGTAGGTAAGACAAACAAGTTTCGAGAGCTGATAGGTGGAAGGAAGGAAGTGCAGACATCTACAGACTTGGTCATCCTGAAAGTTCTGCCCGAGCCCGAAGGAGGACCAGGGAGCCAGGCACCCCTATCCTTGACATCACTGCTAAATCTTCTAGTTTCTAAACTGTTCCTTGATCCATGCTCTACTCTCTGATTACTCTGATCTATTTCTGTTAATATACAGTAGTTTGATCTTGTGTCTCTTTTGGTTAATTCATACATCCTAGCTAGTTTTCTTGATCACGGTCAAGTTTGGTTGAATCATCTCTATACAAAAAAAGGAGCGAGACACCTGTAGCTTAAGCTCTCCCTCTTGGGTAGAAGCTAGGCTCAGTCACTCTCTCCTAATGTTGAGGTAGAAGAGGGTTTGATTTAGTTTGACCCATTAAGCTAGTCTCCCTTTTCCCCCTCTACATTTTGGCGAACCCATAGTTTCTTACACTATTTTTCATCCCTCTTCTTTCAAATCTAAGTTGTCTAGCACCCTAGATCTAATTAAGAGTGTGATCCTTAATTGCTTTGCATTCATACTTGCTTAAATGTTGCATGAAATTTGAGAACTAGGATTTGAAACCTTGCATTGAAAGTTATGACCCTAGGGTTTGTAGTTTGAAAGTTGTTTAGATCTTGTTGCTTTGATTTTAGATCTTGGTTTAAAACATTTGCATTTTTTGTTCTCCTTTAATTAGTTGTTGTTCAAAAGCATTTTGAATTTGAAAATTGAAAAGACAAATTTTGCATTATAGAAGTTGCATAGTTGTCACTTTATTTTGCATTTGGAAAAGAAAAACCATCATAGATTCATGTCATTTTCTTATCTGAACCAAATTGCATTTATTAGACATTCTACATTGTTGCATCAAGTGCATTTTTATTGCTAAAAAGTGTTGAAAAAGTTAAATTTCGTGAAACCTAGTTAGTGTCGCATGCTAGGCTTTATAAGTATAGGTTTAATTTTAGATTTTTCTGTTGTTTACATCCTAAATCTGATTTTTCTTTATTCTATAATATGACAATCAACATCTTGCATTGAAAGTAAATATAAAAACAATTTGTGCATGTTGCATTTTAAAAAAGCATTGAAATTTGTGCTTCATTTTTGCATTACCCTTGTTGACATATAAGTGGATTTGAATAGAATTGCATTACACAGAATTTACATGGAGAAACCCTTACAGGAAAAAAAATCCACACCCAAGAGATTTATTCTTGTATTAATTCATGTAATTGAGTTTACAATAATATTGAAATCTTCTTTGGATTCTGTCAGCTCTCCGTTACTTCTTCAAGTTCAAATACATGTCATTAACCTGTAATTCTTGTGATGACTTCTCATTCCATTTCATACTTTATACTAACTCAAGGCATCATTATATAGAGGCCATGGATGTCAAACATACAATAAACTGTATCCAAAAGAATGAGAAGAGACCTCATGCAAATCTAACTGCCCAATATAGTGAACTCAAAACTGCATGGTAGAAATCAATTGTTAACTAGAAGGCTCAAAAATGGGTACCTAAGAAGTCCCAAATAAACTTAGTTAGCTAAAGTGTTATGTGACAATAATAAAGCACAACTGAAAGTCTCAACATGGGAGCCCAAGAAGTCAAACTCAAACTTAGTCAGTTGAAGTGTTATGTGACAATAACAATGTTGAATTGAAAGCTTCTTCATGAGCGCCTAGTAACACCCAATTAGACATAGTCAACTAAAGTATCACTGAAGTACCAACACACACCAATGTCATGCAAACAACATGCATCATTTATGTCCCCACTATTATTATGTAACAACTTGTTCTGTAACATGCAAGAGTTATCCAAAATTGATCATGAGTTAGAGTGTCATGCAAGATATATGCAACACCATATAAATGACATGCAATAAAATGCAAGTCCATATAACTGACATGCAACAACATGCAAGCACATGCAAATGACATGCAACAACATGAAAGCACATGCAAGTGACATGCAACAACATGCAAGTTCATATAAGTGACATGCAACAACATGCAAGTCCATGCAAGTAACATGCAAGCACATGCAAGTTCATTTAAGCAACATGCAACAACATGCAAGTCCATATAAGTGACATGCAACAACATGCAAGTCCATGCAAGTAACATGCAACAATATGCAAGTTCATATAAGCGACATGCAACAACATGAAAGTCCATATAAGCAACATGCAACAACATGCAAGTCCATGCAAGTAACATGCAACACATGCAAACTCATACAAGTGACATGCAACAACATGCAAGTCCATGCAAGTAACATGCAAGTCAATGCAAGCTTTTATGAGTTCGTGCAAGCAATATGCAAATATCATGCATCTCTAACTTCATTGTTAACTACCACATCATATTCATGCAAATATCATGCATCTCTAACTCCATTGTCAATTGCCACATCATATTCATGCAAATATCATGCATCTCTGAATCAGTTATTAATTGCTATATCATGTTCATGCAAATATCATACATCTCTAACTCCATTGTTAACTACTACATCATGTTCATGAAAAGTGTATCAACAATATCCACTCATGCACACAAAAAAGCAAACTCCTAGTCTATATTTAACACACCTCTAAAGTGAGCACCCAAGTTAACTCACACTTCCTAGGAGGTATCAACAAGTCAATATAGACATCGAGGAGTTAACTACAAGTCTCCATGGACTCCACTTCCAAAGTGGGTGCCCAAATTGGGTCCTACCTCATAGGAGTTATCAACATGTCATAGTGCTATAATTAAATATTATTTTGTCTCTCAAGTTTCTATGTGTTGGAGAACACTTTCGAAGAACTTTGGAGACACATGAATTTGGTTAGGATTAGAAAGTTAATGACAACTTATCCCAACAAAAACTACTCTATGACCTTCTAATCTCAAATCATCATTTTCAAGTGTACACCTTGTCTAAATTCTCTATTTTGTGCTCATTTTTCTAGTGTATTTTACATACTTTGACCACTTTGTTTGTATAATATCTCCATATCTATGCATTTATAGAACAAGTGACTATGGTTTCTAGAATCACAAATGCATCAAGATTCACTAGTTCTAATTTGGAGGCATGTTGTGACATATTGGCAAACTTTCCCCTTTAAGGAAACCTATGGTCCTTGGTGTGGTAGCCTTGCCCCTTTGTTATAGGACACCTTTGAGAGCCTCTAAACTTTCTACGAACCTTCTTGGTAACATTCTAAGCATTTTAGTTTCACATTCTTTCCTTCTCCCAACTACACAAGTTCCTTTTGTTATGATTTCAATGTTTAATTTCTTATTATAGTTTATGGTTTTCATTTTCAATTTATGTTTTGAGATTGTGTTTTCAGTCCTAGCTCTTGTGTGTGTTAGTTTAGTTTTAGATAAAGTCTCATTTAGTTATGAATCCATATTTGTTAAAATTTGATCTATATTAACATACACACTTAAGAAAGAACTCCTAGCTTAATCAAGGTTTTATTAACATCTATCATAACTATAAACATTCATTTATGTTTTTTGATAATAGGAAGGATTCAAAAGAAGATATAGTGGGTAATAGGAGGCAAGGGAAGCTAAATAAAATGTATTAGAGAGGCTGGGATAGGTGTTCAGATAAGACAATTGGGTCTTTTAAGAGGATAGATAGTTGATGAGAGAAAGGAAATAGAATGGAGTAGGAGAGCTAGGAGTGTGTTGAGAAAAGCAAAAGGAGACTTGTGAAAGAGAAAATAGGTGTTGTAAAGGAAGGAAAGAGAAAGTTAGTGGGTGAGGTAAACTAGGTGTTGGGAAAGAAAGACAAAGTGTTGGGACAGGGGTAGTGTGAGAAAAGGCTAGTACAAAAGAGAAGCTAAGGGGTTGGGTAAGCTGATATTGGTGTGAATGGGGCATAGTACCTAACTAGTTCCCTTTTCGAGGCCCTTTCCTCAACTTGTTATGCCGAGAGGCATAACTATAGTCGTAGCAAGGGTGGAGTGTAATGGCATGAGCATGTTAACAAAAACTATTAAAGAGCTGAAATACAAAAATTATAAAAACACAAAATAATTAAAATGTATGGCCGATATACCAAAGTTTAATGACTCTATAAAATTATTGTATTTGTGTGCATGGTTATTTTCATTAAACTATAGTGAATAAAATAATTTTAATGCAATAGATATATAGTTAAGTAAATAAAATAACAAATAGCTATGCACTTTACTAAATAAAATAGTAGATAATACTTTTAAAATAATTATGATTAAAAATGCAATAAATAATTTATTTAAAATTACTAGAGAATATCTCTTAAATAAACAACTCTTGAGTAAATAAAATTAGCTCTTCAAATAAAAATAAACTAAACAATGTAAATAAAATAAAATAATTTTTAAATAGTTCTAAAGTAAAATAAAATAACTCTAAAGTAACTTATAATTAAAATATACCTCCTCAATAAATAAAATAACTCAAGAAATAATAACTCTTCAGTAAATGAAACAACTCCTAAGTAAATAATAAAATTACTCAAGACTGATATCTTTGGTGTTTTTTAGATAGATGCATTTAAGATATCTATAGTAGTTAGTTAAGTTTACTTAGGGCATTTACTTTTTACATCAAGTCATATGATTATGACAAGCACCATAATCATATGTTGTCCTATGTCTCACCCTTTCCTATATATACAAGGGTCATTAATGCACTTTTCATTCTATTGTATCTTGTATGCATTGTACCATTATTGGTATATAGCATTTTCATTACTTCTCTCTTTTATAGAAGGTTTTTCTATATTGCATAAGATTATTGCTCTTATGAGTCCTTTTGGTGACTTCAACATGGTATCAGAGCTTTGAATCTACAAGCCCTTTCTCTTTTGGGGGGGAATTTTCCCAAGAAGTTTCATATGTTGCATCCCAGGTCAGATTTGGTCTCATGGTTGAGTCTAAAGGCCCAAACCTATATGGATCAATAGTAAGCTTGATAGGGTTTGATTATAGTCACTAGAAAAGATTTTTTAGATTTCCATAATTTTTGTTGTATGGAATCTATACATTTGGTACAACGATAAAATTTTGTACAGAACATACCTTATCTACATAGTCACTATACCATCATCTGAGATTCCTCGCACTAGATCTAAGTCAACACTACATCATCTTGTGTCATTGGTATGATTTATATTTTTAATATTTTATTTTTTCATTATCGTACAAGTCCCTATGTAGGGTTGTACTAGCCTACATCATCTATAGTTAGGTAGCATATAGATCAAGCATCAACCAATTCAAGTGCAAAATCATCATGATTTTCTGTAGGTTTTTATTCAACTCCTACTTGTGTGGGGTTCATCCCCTAGTTCTTCCTAGCATTGAGGGGCTTAATGTTGTAGCCACTCAATCTACACCTTTGCCAATGTTTTTTGCTAGCATGTTGCTCTATTGGCCTTCCCACTACTTGTTTGTTACTCAACTGACCAAATGATACCACTTTACCATTTGCAATTATGCCACCAATGCACCACTAGCTTTTGCTATCGGTGCTCTACTCAAGGAGTGGCACAGCCCTCTTGCCACCCAAATAGTTCTAGACCACCTTTTTTGTGCTCTAAAGAGTTTCTTTTTCTAGGCATAACTTTCATCCATGGTGTCTGATTTTTGACTTCATATAGGCAATAAAAAGCTATTTTTGAGAACTTCATGGTGGTGTAGGTGATTTTTTTTAGTTTGAAGGTACCTTTTCCCTCCTTTTTTGTGACAAGCATACATTTTTCTCATAGAGTCAAATTTTGGCTTTGTTTAAATGATAAAAAAATTGCAAGGAATCTATTTGCAACCTCCAATTTTATATTTGGCAAGCATCTTTTTAAAAATTTGTAAAAACCACCATGTGTTAGAAACAAATGATTTAGGCTTGTCCATTGTCCAAATTGCACTTAAGTGACATTGTTATTTGTTGAGAGGGTTACAAGTACAACCTTAATACATTATGTGGGTGTAAGGAATGATTTAAGTGCTCATTATCTTTTTTCTCTTTGGTGTTTGTTACTAATCACGATTGAACCTAAGACTATTGAGTCCTCACTTCACACAACTATCAAACATGGAAACTAAAATGAGACATCTACTACAATCTAAGGGACTTGGTAAATTTTGAATGAGAAACCACCTATATTCACTAAAGAGTTTTAAAAAAATTCTTATAGGAACAAGTTAGATGAAGCCATGGGGCTAATAGGATTGCATTTATCTAATAATTTGTTGTTTCACATTGTGGAGTGCACTACACCTAAGAAAGTATGGGATAAACTTGAGTTTAAAAATTGCTAGAATTTGACTCTATAAGCAAAAGTTATACTTATCACAAAAAAAGGAGGGAAAAATTACCTTCAAACTTAAAAAATAATCACTTAGAGTAGAATATAAAAAAATCACCTACACCACTATTAAGTTCTTGAAAAGAGCTTTCCATCGCCTATACGAAGTTAAATATCTGACATAGTGGATGAAAGTTATGCCTTGGAAAAACCAAGATCACATACCACTTGGTTTATTTCAAAATGACAAAGTTGTGACAAAATTCATGGGATTAGAAGACTACATCCCAGCAAGGGATCATAAAAACATAGATACGAAGAAATATTCATGGTTTGAGTTGGAGCTCTACATGGGTGGTAAAACTGCTTTCTTCTCATTAGTGTTAGAAACACTTGTAATGTTCTATTGACTAAGAAGTATGTTGAAATTGCAAATAGTAGTATATATCTATTTATAGCACCCTCTACAACCAATCCAATTGCAACCTACTAGATCACACTTAGACAATAGTCCAAAAATTTTATGAGAGTCTTGACAATGGAACTAAAATGTTAGTCATTCTCTACCTATGTGTAATGACTGGTGTCTAAGCATTTAAGATCTCATGCATATTGGCATATCTCCATGTGTCACCTAAAGCATGTTGAGTTCTTCACCCTCTACTATGAGTTGTACACCATAATCTACAAGCTACTACTAATCCATACATATATTTATCCACTTGCATGAACACTTATGTATTAACCTCTTATAACACTTGTTGTATGGCATACAACATATTGAATGATTACATATGGGGGTATATATATGCATTTATCCCCTAGTACTACCTAAATCTTTCATAGAAGCATTCATAATTTTAACTATAGGTAGACTTGCTCATAATGAACAAGTTGCATGTATCCTAAATAAATCATACCCTAAATATAAACTATAAATGATTATCCATGATTATGTGCATACATACTTACTAAGCCATGTGCTCTCTATCTATAGCTAGGCACTATTTGTGGTGTACATACAATATGATTAGTTACATTATGGTGCCAACAAATTCCCAAGGATGTAATTCTCTAATGCTCTCTATGTAGATATGGATATCCTAATGATCTTTTGATAAGAACTAATAACATATGACTATCTATAAATACATGGTTGTAGTCACTCAACTTGAGATGTTTAACATTTAGGTCAACAAGGTAACAATAAATTTCCAAGAAAATCAACTTTGGAAGTAGGATTTTCAAATTTGACTTTGGCAAGCTAGGTCATGTAGCTTGACCTAGCCTAAGAATAGGACCACAATTTACAAGCTAGTAAAAAGTTCAATGGATCAACCAATCCTACTATGTTGATGGATAAAGAGATTTTAGGTGACAAGTTTAGCATTGGGATTAGTTTGTGCACTAAACAAGTTGAGCACTACAACAATATAATTATGATAGTATGCAAAATGGTGTTAATTTAAATGGCATGTACTTTTATCCTTACAATAACTAACAATAGTATGAACTCACATCTCAAAACTTATAATAATTCTCAACATTTATCAAGTCTATATAAAAATGGGTCTACTAATATTATCTATGAATCTAACACTTGTTATTTGATATCTAAGTATTTAATAGTAGCATCAAATATTTAAACTAGATTCTAATGAATGTAGAGAAATTTGATAAAGGAAAAATCATTTAAATGCTAAGTGACTTGATGAAATTGAATGGCTCACAAAAAATCCACAATCAAATCTTATTAAAGATAAAAAATTTAATATATATAAAATAGAATTTAATATTTTTTAATTTGAAACTATATTGAAAATAAAAATAATTTAAGATCTTGAGATCATGGGATACAACAAATTAAATTGAGTACAACAATATAATTATGATAGTATCCAAAATGATGTAAAATAAAATAATATGCACTTTTATCTATTACAATAACTAATAAGTTTATAAATTAACATCTTAAAACTTATTTCAATATATATCAAATATATAACACTATTTATTTGTGATCAAACATTTATCAATACCATCAAATATAATAATTTTAATTAATGTTGATAAATAAATTATTTAAATGTTAAGTGATTCCTAGGATTATATAAATGTTTAAGTAAAGTTGAATGATTAATATAAAGTCCAACAAATATCAAATCATATGTAAATTAAAAATAAATTATAAAATGAAGGTGGTATAGATATTTCAAGCTTAATTCAGAATTGCCATCAATTATACTTTTAGAAAGCATCTCCAACAACCAGTTAGAAGCTCAGACAAGTTAATCCATTCGTGCATGCTAATTACAGACTTCCCTCAATTTTCTTGAAATAATGATGATGACCACTATGACATTTAATGTTCTTTAGATTAAATCGATCTATAAGATATGTGGATGTATATGATTCAAATATTCATTATATTGATCATGCTTTATCTTTAATTTCAATGTTCAGTACATCGTTGGATTTATGATTCCATTCACAACAAGTGTGGTAATATCTTCTGAGACTGTATTGGAGGTAGAAATAACTTAAGATCTTTGGCTTTCTGCCATCTTAATATTAAATGGCTGACCTTCTTCAACTTCTCCATTCAAGATACTGCAATTAGGAACAGTTTCACCAATTTGTTCTTCTTCTTCTTTACTAATATTGCATTCAGGTTTGGCACTTTCGCATATTTGTTTTTCAAATAGCATACCAGGTATTGTGCTCGGTATTACTATACTGAAATTAGCAGAAGTTTCACCCATTTGTTCTTCTTTTATGATATTCCATGCAGAGTCAACACTTTAACAAAATTGTTTTTCTTCAATTAGCCTACTAGGTATAGTAGTAGTACCATAAATCTGGTCATCTTTCACTACATGAGTAGATATTTGCACCAGAGTAGTATGTATCTCTTTATCTACCAAGTTAGAAGCATGACAACAGGTCTGCACTTCTTCATCGCCACAATAATTTTCTTGATCTACAACCTCCACAGCCTGTCCTAGCATGGTCTTGTCATCCACTGTAACCACAATAGATTTGTTCTCAGCCTTAGCCTTAGTAATCATAAAATCAGTTTGAGGTATAATATTGTATTGAAATCTATGTTGTCCCATGTTGACAACCACAGTAACATCACAGTCAGCTCCAAGGGTGGGAAACAAATGGTTCTGAACATTGTCAGGGATACCATATGTAGTGAAGATTGGAGAACCATTCTTTTGGGTAAAGTAAACAACCCCCAACTGACCATCATATCCACAACCCACAGTGGCTCCTATTCTGCTCCATTTACTGGCAGATGCATGGACCTCTTGTGAATTCCCAGTGAAAATCTCACCATTCCTGGAATGAAAGCCAATGGAAAAATCATCCATCCCAGGCAATCTGAAGGGAGGAGCTGGCCTGCTTGCCAATCCAATGACCACATTGCCTTCAATCTTTCCAAACTTTTTCTTCCTTTTACCACAAGGCCTGTAGGAGATAATGGAGACCTCAAAGTAGCTACAAGCAGGCCTAAACTTAATATCCTCTCTACCTGTATAAGTCAAAAAAGAACCATATGATCTCTTCACTTCAAACATTGTAACAAAAAGGTTGGCAAGTTTTATATACTTCAGAGAATTCTCAAAACAAGGCAGCACAAAAACTTGTTCTGTTTTATATATCTCATAACAATTCTGAAACTACAAGGCAATATAGAATTTCCTGTATTCTCTGTCTCCATTAATTTCTTTTAAATAACAAGGCAATGCAATTATTATATTGTGAGAAGGACTCGCAAGAAATTGCAGGTAACACATGTTTTTGGGTAAATTTGATTTTTAAGCCCTGTCCCAGCATATATATTTTTAGGTTTCCACATGGTAGTACAGCCTGAGAGGCCTATGGCAAAATTTGTGTATTGTGAAGAAAAGGTTTCTAAGAAAATGTGGTTTAATTCTTGTTTGTAATATTATATTCATTCCGAATAACCTAAAAAAGTTATGTAAACAATCCTTATTTATAATCTTATCATTTATCATTCTTAATAAATTACAGATAAGCAATGCTGTACTGACATTTCTAAGAAAAATTCAAATAAAGAGTGTTTACCATGCATAAGAGGAAGAAGACACTGCAAAGACTGCGACTTTCTCCTGGACCCAACCAAAGGATTGAATCTAATCTCCTGTAGATTTCTGGAATTGAGAGCAATGAGAGGCTCTGGCGACTGAAAAATCTCAGTGCTGAGTCCATTCAATTCTGTGGGAAGTGGAGTGAAATTGAAATGCCATGCATTCCAGCTGCTGCCTCTATAACTCCACTCTCTTTCACTGTCGAAAGGAATGACTGGATTCTCAGACCGCCATTGCAGGGCGAAGCGGGAGCTTCGTTCTTGCAGGCTTCTTTCTCTCAGGCCTTTGAAGCTCAATGCTGCATAGAAAATGCAACAAACCAGACAACAACAGAGCAAGAGCAAGATGAATGTGAAGAGGCTTACAATCAGGATGGTCAAGTTATAGGCAGTCATGTGGTTGTGCTGCAATTTAGTCGACCATAATCCATAGATTTTGAAGTTATTTCGAAAAAAGGCAGGTACTGATCTATAACAGATTGAACACTAGTAAAGTAAGAACAAGATGAATGTTGTAGTTGTAACAAAATGAAATGGTGGCAAGTTACTGCAACTTGGCTCTTCACTGGCCAAACTAACTCTGCTACATATGTAAAGTATAAACATCCCACAGTTTTGGTTTTGAATAAAATTGAAAACAGGCTAATGCCTAAGCCATTTCCATATGGGTTTTGTGAGTGAAAAAAGTTGAGCAAATTTGAAATAGTTTGTGAAGATTTGGTTGTTATATGTTTGTTTTGGTAACAAGAGATTGATGCGGATGCCATTGGGGGGTTGTGTCTTTTTCAATGAGAGAATTTAAATTGGTAAAGATTAGATTAATTACTATTCAAGCATTTGGCTTATTTTAGTTATTTTGACTTGAAATTTGTAGTTCAAATTTTACGAGTTAATTAATTTTATTGCACTTAAACTCCCAGGGAAAGATTGAATAGACCTCATTCAAATCAAATTTAGTGGAGAACCAAAAAAAAAATGGTGTATAAATGATATTCTTTGACTTAGTGAACCTTATTGTCATCATTGTAACTAAGATAGTTACAATAGTTTTCCTATAATTAACTTTTTTTTTTTTTGGTTAGTTGAGCACATTTGAGGATATTTATACCTTATGTTTGTGGACTTTATTATTCAAGTCAATTTGAGGGAACTTATTTCCTATGCATATAAACTTTCTTTGTTATTTAGAATATTTTAGTCATATGTTCCCTTTGCCTTTACTCATTCCTTAATTTTTTTAAATTGGAAATATTATTATAATTTATATTAATTAAAATTAAATATTAAAATTATATAGAAGGTTTCTAATAAAAAGGTAGTTGGTTGGTATTTATAATTTAAAATGCCAATGATTATATTAAAATAATATATAATTTAAGTATAAGTAATTATATTGGGAGAATGTAATGAAGTAACTTGCACAAGAGAATAATATAGTAGGAAATATGTTGCAAATACTTGATAATAATTGTGAAAAACAAGCCAATTTAAGGGGGCAAACCTCCAAATATCTCCAATGAGAACACAATTCATAATACGATGATAGTTAACTTACCACTAACTCCTATATATACCTAATTATGCCATGGATCCCACCCAAGCCAACTTAGATACTTAATTATAACCCCTAGGATGACATAAATACCTTCATATGACTATAGTAATGATTATATAACTTAATCAAGAGTTAGGGTAGCCACAAGCTAATTACCCGTAACCCTAGGCACACCATAGGATTAAGGGCCTAGCATGCCCCCCTTCAAATAAGTATTGTCCTTAGTGCTAATGAACCGTGGATGGTTTTGCACAAAATCTTTATTTTCCCACGTAGCTTCTTCAATTGGAGATTTCTTCTATTTTATCAAATACTATGTGATTACGCTTGTCCACAACCTCTTGGTACATGTTTAAGAATTCCCTCGAGATCCAAAATTATTCTTACCTCCTCATCAAGCTTTGGTAACTCAGTCTAGATGCTACAACTTTTTGCCCGATAATCTTCTTTAAGCATGAAATATGAAAAACTAGATGAACTTTTATTGACATAGGTAACTCCAATTTCTATGCTACACTACCAATCTTTTGCAACACCTTATAAGCACCATAGTAATTGGGTGCAAGCTTGTTGTCTTTCTATTGTTGTTTTAGAGACATTTCTCATATGGTTGTAATTACACAAGAACTCAATCTCCCACTTCAAAAGTCCTTTCACTACGGTGTTGATCAGCCTATTGCTTCATTTTATTTTATGACATTGCCAAGTTCTCTCAGAGTCTAGCAAGTACCTCTTGTTAATGGTGAATGCGTTCTTCAACTGTTTGAACCTTTGGTTGTGCCCTTAATGAAGAGGTGATTGATGGTGGTTGGTACCCATATAATGCCAAAAATGGAGACATCTTGGAAGAAGTATGGAAGGAAGTGTTATACCCATTTTGCTAGTGGTACCCATTGCACCCATCTATCTTGTTTATCTAAAGCAAAATATTGGAGATACCCTTCCAAGCATTTATTAACCATGTAATGCCCCACCACGAAACCCTAGAGATAAGCTAAACTATGCAATGCAAAATGGCATTTTTTTTTAAAGAAGAAATAATAACAAAATGTAATCATATATCTACATAACGTCTAAGTTAAACTTAAGCCTCTAGGGATTACATGGCTACATTACCAATTATTACCTAATCTAATTAACATCCATGATTCAATCTGAAACCAAGTGCATCAAAGAGACAACACATATATACTTCCATCATAATAAGACATCAGATAATGACATCAAGATCTAGCTTATGAGATTACAAATATGTTTACAATTTCCTTGCAATAGAATACATCAATACAATGTTTACAATGTCCCTTCCTGATTACATTTGAGGATATACATCAATATAATAATACATGGTTCAACTGATATACAAGGCTAAAATATAAACATAACTATCTGTCTCATCAAGGAAAACAAGATCAGTGATCTTCTACATGATATATCCTTCTCACACACAAACAACAACAAAGGGACCAATGGAGATAAAGCACAACCACCCGACCATGCAGAACCCTGAGGTCCACCCCCGTGCTAGGAGATAACAATAAAGTCCCATGACATGAACAGTCAAGTAGACAATAACTATGAATAAAAAGGACTACACATGACTACAACAACATAGGGCAATACTCAACATGACTTCCAGAGGAAACCACACAATGAATGGGAAGAGAACAACTAGGGAATGCTAGACTGCAGTAGATAGGAGTGTCATCACATGGCTTGTCATGGGTTGTCCTGGTAGGCCTTCCTAGCACCCGACCCCCATCCTGGGTTATCCTGGTAGCCTCTACTAACCCCCGGCCCCCATACAAACTCACACGGAATCAACATACCTTTCATGTGGACAAGGTAGCTGATCTTGCCATTCCAAGCCTTCCCATCTCATCTCAAGCCTAAACGAGCACTTGAGCTATGAGTGAGGCATCCAATTATCTTATTTTAATGTGATTACTACCCAACCCCTAAATTCATTAATTAGGTTATCACTGAGTTAAGGAAACTCCCACATGGGTTGTCCAAGACACCACTTTGGGCTCCAGCACCCATTGAGAGCCACTCCCCTACCTGCATCTAGAAGACCCTACTCATCAAGCATAGCAATTAACAAGTATACATGAATCGTGCAAGGCATTAACCCTCTTGCATACCAACTTAATCACAAGGACAATTTTCACAAAACATTGCCGATAGCTTCCATGTGAAGCAAACCATAACCAACATATTCCTTTTACGTTATCCAACATCTTCCCATTTACAAAATCCGACACACTACTTAATGCATAATCAACACCATAATGAATCATATCATCATTACAAGACTTTATTCCACATCATGACACTTTTACAATCATAGCATATACATGAAAACAAAACATTAAAACCTATGCCTCTGGAACTAACCTTGACAACATGACTCTACTATGACCACTAATTCGACTTACACAAGTTTCACTCATAAATAACCAATTATCAAAATCAAAATCCAAAACATAAACTTACAAAACAACTTCTTCCAAGGATTTCACTTATCTAAGAATAATTTTCCTATAACTAAATCAATAATAGTTTGATAGTCTTGTTCTATTTTAACAGGTAGTAACAACTTATACCAAATTCATCTTATAGCACAAAGTAGCAAAACTCAACAATATAGTTTTAATACTAAGTATATTATTTTTATTCTAACTAAATATTTCCCAATTTACATATTCATAAATTTACATATGAATCAAAATTTCATAAATTCATATTTTCCTTTCCTTAGGAAATAAAACTAAAAACTAAACAAAGATTTAATTATTAACTATCCTTTTCTTATAAAAAAATAAAACTAAAAATTAAATTTATTTATTTAACTATTCTTTTCTTTAACTAAAAAAAATAAAACAAAAAGCTAAAACTATTTTCATTTACAAATTGCAAGAAAAATTTTAGATGATAAATATATGAACAACCCTTTTTACAGAGAATCGAATACAGCCAGAACACACACACACATAATGACTCTTTATCAACATAATGGAAAGATAACATAAATAAGATTCAGAATAAAAGAACCTGTATTCAGTGCTTAGCAGATTGAAGATTCCACATGATTGTTGATTTTTCCCCAAAACCCAATTCACCAATCTTTTCAAAAATCTCCCAAAAACCATGCCCCCTCAATCCCCAGAAAAACTCCTAAAATATGCATTTCTCCCCCAAAGAATAAAATAGCAAAAAAAAACAATAAATTTCTTTTCGTTACAGAGCTCCCACTACCTTACAATAAATTCCCATTAATTTCTATTACCCCCAAGCATGCAAATTTCAAATTTTATTTATTTTGGGTTGCACCAACCAAATTTTCTGACAACACAATATATTCTAATTTATTAATCTCAATTAGAACATAGAATATTTTATATTCATACACAACAATGACTTTTATTAATATTATATTTTTATAATCACTTCCACATAATATAAAATTTGCTTAAATATTATTATTTTTACATATAAATATTATCAATTAAATTCTTGATTTAAAACACTTATATACCTCTTAATGTTATTATTTATTTACCAAGGTGGACTTATGATTTCTATTTAATGAAGTACAAAATAAACACACAATTACAAACTGAAAACCCACATACCGAACAATATCAGACAACCTCAACTAGGGTGACTGACTATCATGCCCAACCGACCAGACTGACAGACCACGTGACATGCACTCACCCTCTTTGAGGATGATGACAAGTTGAGGGACCTTATGTCATCTTCGATCAAAAATTCTCCATTAGATTTGAGGCACGCTCAAACCTACCAATTCAGGTGGAGTCGATGCCTGATACCTGCAACCTGCAACAAACGAAATGTCGAGCATATATATATACACACATCTAATCATCAAATCAACACACCGTGGAAAGGAATCACAGCGTAGCAGGGTACTCACACATAAGTAATGCGACACTGTCCCTTCCACCAATCACAAGAATAAATAATCACATTATGCATGTCCATCAAAACTAAGCATCTATATAAAGCATCATCAGATAATCACATAAACACCTTATAAAATTAATCCACATAATCAATTGAGTCCATAACCAGTCATAATATAAGCATAAAACATTAGTTCTAACAGTACCATCAAAGCAATAAATAATTATCATCATCAAAACAATAAATCCAAGATGTCATAATGTCTAAACAGAACAACTATCAAAAAGCCAAAATGAGGGGCACTACAAACCACCTCAGTCTGTCCATCAAATTGTGGATGATATGATGAGCTATGAGCAAGATGAGTACCCAAACATGAAAATAAGTTAGTCCAAAATTACTTTTAGGGTCATGGTTAATTACTATAACTTTTGGAGTCCCATGTAGTTTTTGAGTAGTATTCATAAAGGCTGTTTGTATGGTGCTTGCTACCAATGGGTGTACCAAAGCACAAAAGTGTGCATATTTGTTGAGATGATCTACAACAACCATGATGGCATTTTTTCCTTCAAATCTAGGAAAACTTGTGATGAAATCTATAGATACCTCCTCCCATCGCTGACTTGGGATAGCTAAAGGCTAGAGAATACATATCCTTAACTATCTCCCCTTTATTTTGTTGACATACCATGCATTCTACTAGAAATTTTTGAACATCCCCTTTTAACCCCTCCTAAAATAAATCTAGCTTGATTCTATGATAAGTTTTAAGGAATCCAAAGTGTCCACTTACTGGAGAATCATGTAGTTCTACCAACACCTTAAACTTAAGGGTTGAAGTCTTGCAAAGGTATAGTCTATCCTTGTACCACAAAATATTCCCTTTCCATGCAAATTTGTCTGGCACACTTGAATCCTGTTGAAGTTTCTCAATGAGAATTCGAGTATCTGAGTCTTTCTCCACTTTTATCTTGTCTCATTTACCCAATCTTCTTGTACTATGGAAATGGTATATAATAGTGACTTTGTGGATTCATCTCGTCTTGATAGAGCATCAACCACAATATTCTCCAAGTACCCTTCTTACATATGATCTCAAAATCATATCCTAATATCTTTGTGACCTATTTTTATTGTTCTTTAGATGGCAAGCTTTGTTCAAAGAAATATTTGAGACTATCATGATTTGTCTTTACCTTAAAGTGTCTTCCCATTAGATAAGGTCTCCATTGTTTGACTGCATGCAAGATAGCCAACATTTCCTTCTCATAAACTAACTTAACAAATTCTTACCTTTGAGTTGGTGGATCTCAAATTATATGGGTCTTCCTTCTTGCATGAGTATTTCTCCTATGCCATGACCTAAAGCATCACATTCCACAATAAATGCTTTAGAAAAAACTAGGGTACCTAGGACTGGAGTTGCGCACGTGGCTTCCTTTAGCTAATCAAATGCCTTTCTAGCTACCTCATTCCACTAGAAGAAATCCTTATTCAATAAAGTTGTGAGAGGTGATGTTGTGCTACCATAACTCTTTACAAATTGATAATAATAACCTATAAGCCCTAACAAACCCCATAGATTCTTGAGGGTCCTAGGTATTTTTCACTCTACAATAGCCTTGACCTTATGAGGGTCCACCTTGAATCCCTCATGAGACATAATATGACCTAGGTACTCCACTTCTTTGCCTCCAAACACACACTTGGATGGCTTAGCATACAACTGACGCTACTCAAGAATGTCCAAAGCTTTATTTACATGTTGCAAATGTTCCTCCCAAGTTTTACTATAATATTAAGATGTCATCAAAGAATACCAAAACAAATTTCTATAGAAATGGCTTGAAGATAGAGTCTATCAAACTTTGAAATGTTGATGGTGCATTTGTGAGACCAAAAGACATTACCAAAAATTCATAGTGACCCTCATGGGGTCAAAAAGATGTCTTATGTGCATCCTCATCTCTAATCATAATTTGATGATAACCAGAATGAAGATCAAGTTTTGTAAAATAAATAGCACCATTGATCTCATCTAACAAATCATCAATTACTAGAATAGGAAACTTATCTTTTATGATGTACTTGGTTTGCTCCTCTGGAAGTTTCATCCTTCTTGCATATCATTACCACAAGAGAGGAGTAAGCACTCTAATTATTCCTAATAATACTTGTCTCTAGCATCTCTTAAACTATCTTCTCAATCTCACTTTTTTAGACATATGGGTACCTATAGGGCTTTATGTTGGGTGGTTGGCTCCCTAGTACTAGTTGAATGGAATGATCGTGATCTCTTTTAGGAGGCAATCCTTTGGCATCTCCCCAAAAACTAATGAGTGTTTATCTATAACTACTTGTGGATCTAGTGGTGTAGAAGCCTTTGAGTGATATGCTTCTAATGAAAACAATTGGACCACAAACCCATCTACCCCCTTCTTAAGCATCTTTTACATTTGGTGAGAGCTTACCATTTGTGGAGAATTTGCACACAATCCTCTTAGTTCTATTGTCCTTCTTTCTTAGTGAAGTGCATGAATAATTCCTGGAAGTTTATTTCAATTATTCCCAAAGTAGTAAGCCACTGCACTCCCAAAACAATATTTATTGCACTCATGAATATAGCAAACATTGGGCTATCAAGATGATAATCCCCATGGATAATTTAATGCTATGGCACTTCCCTAAACAACTAACAATACCCTACCTTTTGCAATCAAGACCTCAAATTATAGAGTTGGATATATAAAATTATTTAGACAAGTAGCTAACTTTTTGTTAATGAAGTTATGAGTGCTTCTTAAGTCTATCAATATTGTTACTCTCTCCTTCTTTAAGAAACCCACTACCTTGAGATTTTGAGGGTTGCTAAAACCTAAGAGTGCATGACAATAAATGATTGGTTAGGGATCTCTTGATTCTTCATCTAACTCATTACCACCCTCTAATATTTGTCCCTCCTCCTCTTCTTCCTCACATGACCCTTCAATATAGAACAATTTTCTTTTCAGGGATGTTATGTCCTTGTCTGTAATTGCTATCATAATTAAAGCATAACCCTTTTTCTCTCTTCTCTTCAATTTGTTGTGGAATCAATGTAGTAGGAAGAGGAAATGATTGTGTAGGAGTGCTCTTATCTCTTAGGTTTACAAAACCTTGCCTTTTGTTAACCACAAATTTTTTCTCTACCTATAGCTTGCCATAACCATTGTTTGGGAAATAGAATTTGGATGGAACATGCATACCTCATATTTGATATGGTCCTTTAAGCCTCCTAGGAATAACTCCAACAATTTTTTTGCTTCCACATTTTCCACTCTTAAAGACAAAATTTAGAATTGATGAATATAATCCTTCACCATACCTGTTTTCCTTAATTTGGTGATCTATATAAATTATCTATCCATAAGATTGTCACTGTAATGTGTAATGAGTTCCTCTTAGAAAATGGACCAAGTGACAACACATCCCTTATTTTTATTTTCTTCATAAAGCTAATGATACCAAATGAATTGGTCAAGTTCCAAGTATAAGGAAGCCATGGCCACCTTTTGTTAACAAGGAACATGGTGAATATCAAAGAATTGCTCCATTTGGCAGTGCCAATTGGTAGGATCTTGACCATCAAACTTTCACATATCGATCTTTGGTATGAAGTGCCTAGCCATAGAATGATTTGAATCTTGATCCATCTTGAGATCTTATTCAAACCCCTAAGAATCATGTCCCTTAGAAGCATCTTTTTCCTCCTAGCTCTTATTATGTGAATCTACTCCCTTATAGTTCATACCACTCAAAAGGGAATCCATTTTCCTAGATAATTCATTCATCCACATCTTCATTGATGAACTATCTTACTTGACCTTGAAGATTTCCTCCTACACATCATTAGTAGGAATCTTCTCACTTTCTATATCCTCCTTGTTTGGAGATTTTCTTGGTGTGACAAGATTCTTTTTGCCTCTTGTGGCCAACCCAACCATGATGGGGAAAAATAATTTTACAATAAATCACACAAAACAAATCCAATTAATATAATAATTTTACTAACTTACTAGGGCTTAGATATCACTTTCCAAAAAAAATCTCCAAGAAATTTGTTGATTTGTAGCCTTTAAAGTGAATTGGCAGAAACCCTAATTTCATAATAACTTCCTCAGATCTAATCTAAATTCCTTTAAATCAGGACTATAGGTATCAATTCTCCCTTGTTCAACCCTCCATAAATTAGGAAAAAAATCACTATATTATAGCCTTAGGAGAGAAAATGGTGGAAACCCTAATTCTACACTAACTCCCTTAATTTGGATCTAATTTACCTCAAATATTGACTATGGTAGGTTTAATATGTCCTTGAAAAACCCTCTATAAATCTTGAAAAGATTCTCCAAAATGAGAGATATATGCGCTTCCCAAAATGACCTCTAAAATAAAATAAAAAATTGCCTTGTTTCTTACCTTTATAGTGCCATGATCATGCTCTAATACCACTTGTAATGAAATAACTTGCACAAGAGAAGAATATAATAAGAAATATGTTGCAAGGTGTACGCCCTTGGTCTCCTTGTGTTGTGCATCACAACGCTTGGGTTCGTGACAAGGCTTAACCGTCTCCCATGGATTCATTAACTCTAGTGGTTGTATCAGGCATTAATAGGTTGATCTTTTGGTGCAATGGCAACCGTCTTACTAAGAATTGGTATCAAAGATTAGGTCACAGGTTTGAACCCCTCACTTGTGCTGGGGGATTGTTGTAAGGTGTGTGGCCTTGGTCTCCTTGTGTTGTGCAGCGCAACGGTTGGGTTCATGACAAGGCTTAACCACCTCCCATGGATTCATTAACTCTAGCAGTTGTATTGGGCATTAATAGGTCGATCTTTTGGTGCAACGACAACCATCTTGCTAACAATTGGTATCAAAGACTAGGTCATGGGTTCAAACCCCTCGCTTGCACTGGGGGGATTGTTGTAACATGTGCACCCTTGGTCTCCCTGTGTTGTGCAGTGCAGCGCTTGGGTTCATGACAAGGCTAACAAAATATGCTACAAATACTTGATAATAATTAAGAATAATAAGCCACTTCAAGGGGGAAAACCTCCAAATATCTCCAATGAGAACACAATTTGTAACATGATGATAGTAAACTTACCACTATCTCCTATATATACCTAATTATGCCATGGCTGAAACCTAGGCTGACTTATGTTACATCGTAAAATGTGCACACTGGAGTTTTACACTTAGTTTAGCACCTAGGTGGACCTAAATTATTGCCCTTGTTAATTAGGACCTATTTTAACACCTTTTTAAACATTAAATGATTAATTCTTGATCTCGATGATAAAACCTGACAAAATAACTATGGGATTGACCTAAGAACACCTTAAGTGACTTGTGCCAGGATTTTTTAGCTAAAGGACAAGGGCACCCAAGCGCCTTGGTCCCCCATTTAGCCCTGACCTATTTTATAGCAATGTTGGCTTAAGGCATCTTAAGTGATTCCTCTTGTCAGCCTTATTTGGTTTCATCCATCATTTGTGAGTGGGAATGCATATAAAAGAAAGTTAGTTTATTCATTTGAACACATCTAAGCTATCTCTAACTTCTTGAAGAATTCTTACACTCTCTCTTCTTCTCCACCCTTCTCTAAAGCTCTCTATGGTGGATTGTTGTTGCGGCACTAACTTATTGTAGGTCTTGTGAAGATCTTTCTACTTCTTTGGGATACACCAACTTCTTGAGTCAAGTTGTGATGTTGCATCAAGCATGCTAGGGTTTCCATGTTCATGGTGACTTCTTTCCTTCATGCTTCATTCTAGCATTCCATTCTACTTCAGATTTGCCTCTGCCCTTAGGGCACACACTCTTTATCTATCATCTTTGTTATTATGGAGGTGGAAACACCATTCACGGAGCTTGACTTAAGAAAGCTCCGTAATAGCATCCAACCATTTTCCTTCTTGTGTGTGCAGGTCACATCCAGAGGAATGTGCAAAAATCAAGCTACAAGTGACAAGAACACAGGAAGGCGAAGACATTGAAATTATCACAGTCTGCAAACCCTTAAAAAGGTCTAGGGTGCCCAAGCACCCTGGTCCTTGGCATTTCTTCTCCCAGATCTAGGTTCTAAATTATTCCTTAATCTCTGTTGTTCATTTAGTTTTCAGGTTTCTGCTTCCGATAGTCTATTATGCTTTGATCATGATCAATTAGGGTTTCTTGTTTTTACCCTAGTTTGATTGGTTGGATTTGGTTGATTCTTCTTTATAAAACAAAGGGATAAAGCTCATATAGTTTGGCTCTCCTTCTTAGGTAGAAGCCAAGCTCGACTTGTGTCCTAATGTTGGATAGAAGATGGTTTGACCTAGTTTGATCTATTAAGCTAGCCTCTCTTTTCTATCTAACAACTTAGATACTTAATTATAACCCCTAGGATGACCTAAATACCTATATATGACTATAATAATTATATAACTTAATTAAGAGTTAAGGTAGCCATAAGCCGACTACTCATAACCCTAGGCACACTGTAGGATTAAGGGCATAACAAAAGTGGTAGGGAAGTTCATCACTCCTAGCCACAACCCAGTAGGAGTTCTCATTAGGAAAATCCAAATCCAACCACCATCATGATTGACATTGTCATCTTGCAATGCTAAGGGGACCAAAACATCCCAACCAAGCAAAGGATTCATAGTTAGTGTCATTCAAAAGTATGCAAGTTAATAACCAGTGGCGAGTGTATCACCATAGTACCCTACCAAGAGTTAGAATCTTTTATATGAGAAGTAGACTATCCTTGTTGTGTAGGTGGCAAAAATAAGTGGCCCTAATTGTGGGAATAGTTGCACCTACAAGTAACTAGAGGAGGCACAGTGTGAACAACTTCATCAAGAGGAACTCAATTGAGCAAATTCATCTCTCCTCTTAAATTAGCATAGGAAGTGTTTTTGCACCTTAAATTCCTTTCAATTAATACCTAATTAAAAATTATGTACTTAATAAATCAAAATATTTTTGTAAAGAGACAAAAGGTCTTAAAATACTCAAAAGTGATATTAGTATTAAAATAACTATATTTCAATCATAAAAAAAATGAAAAAGCAAGAAAAGAGCTTTATATCATCACTTTCTATTATAATGGTTTGAAAAATAACAATTGTTAATTTACATGAAACAAAGAGATTTTATATATTTCTTATCTATACTAGTATAAATATGGAACTTAGTAAAAGTAACTTAGAATTTTCTATCCATATATTCTTTGTTAGGATTAACTATGGAGGTAGTTTTCCCAAAATCAAGATGCCTAAGAGATAATCACAAAAAGAGAAGAAGATCAACATGATAAAATAACAATAATCTATACAAAGGATGCAATGTGTATATAAGACACAGTGTCGAGTGCTCATATGAGAGAACGAGGTGGGTATATATGGGATACTCCACCAAGAGAAGCATGGGATACATATATGGTATATATGTATAACTAATGTAGCATAAAGAAGATGGAGTCACATGTGTGCACATATCCACCAAATTAGGAAAGTACAAATACCCTAAGTAAACTTAACCAACTAGGTGTGAAAAGGACACAAAATTGGAAATGATTAGGGAATAAACCTATTCACACTAACACCCCCTTAAGTGCAATTTAGGGATAAATAAGAAAAGACTCAAAAATGGGTCCCAACAACTAGGCTTGATGAGATATCCATGTACAAAAGAAAATGATGAAGGAAGGAGAACTCAAGATGACCCTCGAAGGAAAACATCCTTCATCCTAAGTACAAAAGAATCTCTCACAAATAGAGAAAAGGAGAAAACCCATAGGAAAAAATTCCTCCCCAAAACAAAGAAAACAAGAGGACTAAGAAGCCTATTGACAAGTTGTCCCTAAAAGATTAGAAACAAAAACATGAATATGAAGAACTCCACTAAAGCATGAAGAAACTAAAAATAATTTCCAAAGAACTACTATACTATTGAAACTAAATAACCTCCACCAAAATTAGGATTAAAGAGCCACAAATCTACATGACTGATGAAAATGACACTACTCAAACAATGCACAAAAGATGACAAGGCAACAATTTGACAATAAAAGATGCATATGGCAAAGCAAAAGGTACCGATAGTCTCAAAAACACCAATCAACTAATGAAGATGGAAGGTTCCCTCCAGAAACATATATGCAAGAGTATATATGCTATGTATTCTATCTCATCAAAATGCATGGGTAACTAGTTGTAGCATCTACCTAGCATATAGGAATAAAAACTAGATACATAGTTCAATCCAAAGTGAAAACAAGGAAGCATTAGTAAAAAATAGTAATATATATATATACCCCCATAATGCTAACAAGGGAGAGGTATGGAAACTCCATTCAAACTATGTCATAATGTAGTGTAAGAAGGTGAAGAAGCAACATAAAAAAAAGTGCACCAAGAAGTACCTGCAACTAAATTAAGGTGTGTAAAAACAAAGTACACTCGCATGAAGGTAGACAAGGTTGTGAATGCAAGAACAAGGCATGTACAACAAACCCCTGTGAAACTATTATAAAGGGTGTACAAAAACAAGGCACATGCACATGAAGGCACATAAAGTTGTGATTGCAAATACAAGGCACACACAACAAACCCCCCATGCAACTTTATAAGTAGTGCAAGTACAACAAAGGCACAATATGATGTGTAAGCTCCTAAAGACAAGTATGTAATGTGTGGCACTTTATTTTAGTATGTTTACAAATGAGATCGTGCATTCAATAGATATTTACGATGTCTTAAAAAAAGGATCACATGTTAAAAATACAATTTTGTTATAAGATGAGAGGAAATGGATCGAACCATTATCTAGTACATAGGAAAATATGCACTTTCAAAAAAATTAGACCCAAAAAGGAGTCCATATGCACAAGATATGGTCGTTCAAAGTTCCCAAAATAAGAACTACAAAGTAAGATCACTAAGAAAACTAAAATTTTGGAAAAATAGGTGTCAAATCTAAAAAATGCCTATACCATTAGAAAATACACAAAAAACTACCCCACTTCAAATAAAATTGCTTAGAAAAAGACCTTTGTATAAGAAAACTAGAGGCCTTTGAAGTTGCCCTCCTAAACAAAAAATTGCATAGGAGAGGGGTCTATCCCCCTAGTGGTAACCAATAGCTAGAAAGTGTCCCATGAGTGGTATCTCTGGTGGACACTGAGTGGAGGTTGATTGGAGTCATCAAAAGATGGCATGTGAGGGGAGGTAGCTTCACAATGGTTCTAGAGGAGAGCACTTGAAAAAATGTATTTTAATATAAAGGAGGGGGTGGGGGCCAAAGGCCTCCTCAATTGCCCCATCTTATAATGGTGGGTTTGGGGCGTAAGATATCCCCAATAGGCTCTTCCACAACAAGGTTACAAGCCCTACTACCCTACAAAGGGATAAAGGGTTGTGCCCCCTAGGCCAATTTTTTAAATAACAAAAGATTCAAGCATTGGCTGAACTATAAACAAGCCTTTTGGATATTTTTTATTTTGTTTCTTTAATGACAATAAAATAATAATACCATGAAAGAAATAATATTTTTTAAGAAATACCTATAGTACAGTACTATGTAGGGAGGTCTTACGACTTCCCCTGAACAAAAAAAAAAAATTTCTACCAACTACTTTAAAATCAACAAATTTTATGTCAATTTAGAGGTTCTTGCCTTCCAAACATAATGGAAAGGTCAGTTTTACCTCAAAATGATATGAATGATGAGTGATCTAAAAATTCCCAATAGAAAACCTTTTCTTCAAATCCTTGTAGATTTGGCCTCCTGTGTTTGATTTGGACAAAATAAAAGACAAAACTAACTTTCTCAGATGCTTTAAATTCAATGGTGTGCTTAAACTTGCTCCATCAAGCTCAAAATTCACTTACAAAATAAATCTCCAAATAGGAACCCCTAGAATCTACTCTCTCTCTCTCTCTCAACAACCTGTTTGATTCTTTTAATCATTCTAGGATGCAAGAGTAGAGCATATTCAATTTCAAGAAAGCTTAGAAATTGCAATCCTAGATCTTCTAAAAAAGAACTAACTCTAGATAATGTTCGAGTGCATAATATTATTGCATATCTATTTTATTATTCTAGGTTTATTATGCATACGATAAGATTTCTTAGGTGTTGACTTGTACACATGTCACATTGTGAGGAGCATCTTCTCTCACCCACATGTGTCACATTCATAGAAAGCATCTTCTATAATTAGCAAGTCATGTTTTACTTGATCTCCTTCATAGTGATTCACTTAGTGACTCGCCTAGTTGTCATATGCTAGGACTTTTCTTGAGTATTTCTTATAAATGCTCCTCTCATACTCACATTTGATTAATGAGCCTATTTTCATTGCAATCCTGCACTTGTGGAATATATTATTCTTATTTCACATATTTGTGTTTTATGCTATTTGTTTATTGGAATATTGCATTTGATATTTATCTTGTTTCACTCATTTAGATCGTGGCTTGTGTGAATCTTTGAGGTGACTTCAACATGGTATCAAAGCCATAGAGTGAGAAGGAGCCCATTTGTGTCCAAAGAAGAATAAAAGTTTAAAGAGGCTTGTGTTGGAAAATAGCATCTTTAGGGAATCCTAGTGTGATTTCAACCCTTCCATTACATTCGTAGCATCCAAAAATCCTAAAGGGCACCTTTGGTTTACCATTTTTCATTTTTCGTTTGCATTTATTTCCACAATTTTGTTTGAGGGTTTGCTTTTTGCCACAAGTAAACAAGCTTTTTTGGGAGCATTTCAAGGATGAATTGATAGTGCTATTGTATTCAAAGTAGCCAAAAACCCCTAAATCAAGTATTAAATCATCAAAATCAAAGAAGATGCAATGGAGGCAAAAAAATTTAGCAGGTTGTACGATCGTATGACCATATACTATATTGTATTGTGTAAAAAATATTTTTTATTATTGCACTTTGTAAATTTCTTTTAAAAAATCAAAAATAAAAAATATGAAAAATATTTGTATAGCACTCTCTAATGCTCAAAAAAATTATTTTTTGATTAAAAAAATTTTATACCTCGTACCATGGCAAGGAGGTGACATGGGTGGGGCCCCACACACCCTCGCTGCCTCTTTTGAGAGGGGCATGGGGGTTACCACCCCTATATCCCCTTTGGGAGCTACATGGGGGGCTTAATCCCCTACCACATTTTAAATTTTTTTAATTTAAAACAAAAAGAGAGAAATTAGATTTTTTTTTTAATTTTTTTAGTAAAATGAAAATAGCTCCACCCCAACCTCCACCTTAGCTCCACCCAGTCGCCACCTCCACCAACAAGGATTGCACAGACATGCTCTCCACTAGTCCTCAGCACCATCATCGTTGTCACTAGGCTATGTGGACATTCTACTACCTAGTCAACCATCTAGTTGCCACCACCACTCTACATGAGGGAGGAACGCTACCCTATGGCCACCACAGGGCCATCAGGGCTAGTTTATGCCTCGTAAAGGGTTGTTTTCTTCTTTTCTACATAACTTGGGCATATGAAGTTAATTTTTTGACTTCTTATAGTCATTGGAAAGTTCTTTTTGAGTGCTTCCTTGTTATGTAATGTTTTCCCCTAGTTTGTTGTATTTTTCTAGGATTTGCCTCCAAACTTAATTTTGCACTCTTTTTTTTACATTTTTTCGAGAAGGTGTAACTTTTACCCACGATGTCAAAATTTAGCCAAAAAACATAAAAATTTATCATTAAAACATAAGGAATGTAATGGTATATGTAATTTTTTGCCTTGGATAACCTATTTTCCCAAAAAATTGTAAACTTGCCATGTGTTATGAACAGACGATTTAGGCTTTCAACTTGCACAATTGTACTCATAATCTTGTATTTTACTAGGGGGCATATTTTACAACATTATTTGTTTTTAGGAGGTTTAATTTTTATTTTTTGTCAAATTTTTTAGGGTTCTAAGGCATGTTTGCACTATGTCTTCCTGTGATTACTTTCACACCTCATAACATAAACTGGAACTCTCATCCTTTTTGGACACTTGTAAGAACTCTACAATAGCACAATTGTTTATAAATGCACTAACATAAAGTACCAAACCTAATTTGTGTTTCTTTATGGGGATTCTTCCACATCTATTATGACTCTTTTGTACTCGCACTATTTTATAAAGTGTCATAGTGGTTTGTGTCTATGCCTTGTTTTTTCCATCACAAATTTGTCCAATGAGTGTCCCTCCACAACAACTTTCTAGCCTTGTGTGTGTGCCTTGTTTTTGCACACCCTTTTTCATTTGCACATACATCCTATTAGACTTGATGATGCATCCCTTTCCACACCTTTGTGCCACATTTCAGTTGATTTTCTGATGCCTCTCCCTTGTCAACATTATGGGGTATATTATCACATGGTTAATGTTTCTTGTTTTCATTTTGAAGTGATCTATGTATCTATTTTTGTTCCTATGTACTAGGTGGATGCAGTGACTAGTTACCCATGCATTTCAGTGAGATGGAACTAATACTATATAGACACTCTTGCATTCCTATTTTTAGAAGTGGCATTCTACCTTATTCAGTTCATTATTATTTGTGAAACTTTGGTACTTTGTAGAGCACCACATACACATATAGTAGTATTGATGGGGTCACTCGTGTAGTGTTTTTGCATCTCTTTGATCATTGTAGCAGATCTATAATTTTTTACAACACTGATTATTTTTGCCTTGCCATATGTGCATATATGGTTGAGTTTTAACTTCATAGATTATTTTTTACTTGTTAGTTGGATAGAGCCGACAATAGAATAGAAATCACTCACTGTAGAGATAATGCACCAATAAACAAGATAAAATACACAAACAAAATAAGGAGGCACACCCTTTACTTAGACTTGGGTATAAGTAAAGGTGCAACAAAAACAAGAGAGAGAGAGCATTGAGAAAGGGAAACCATATAGTCTGAGATGGAGGAAAAGAAGATAGAAATACATACAACAATAGAATTAAATATGTATAGGATAGGATGTAGATCCATACATGAGTATTATTGTAAGAATGAATAGTGAATGAAGATATTTGCATGTAATATCCTATTATATATATGAATGGGTAAGTGCACAAAGATGGGGGACCAAAAGGGGGTATTAAGATGCCACTTTTTTTTTAAATTAGGAAACATTGATGTTGGATGAGAAATTGAAGATAGCTACACTTAAAATTTGAAGATGGAACAAAAACAAGAGTCGTAGTTCTCCGAATCTAGTTTCTAAACTACTATTTTTTCCCAAAAATGGTAGAGATTAAGGGGTTCAAAAAGGGGGAGCACGCAAATTGGTCCTATTTTTCTCAAAAAAACATAACATAGTGTTGTTATATGGAGCCTAATCAGACTCGGAGGTTAAATTTTTCCCAACTGTTATCGGTGTGATTTCCCCCCAAATTATTTAACAGGGGTTTGGGGGCAGTGCCCCCAAGACAGGGTCAAAGGGCAGCGCCCCTTGTGGGGTCTTCGAGCAGCGCCCCTAGCGCGCTCCCTGTCGTGATACAGGGTGGGGTCGAGGGGTAGTGCCCTCGAAACCTCAAACGACTTTTATTATTTTATAAAAGCGTCAGGAGTTATTTTTTCTATTGGCCAACATAAAAAAACCTATTTTGTAATCGACATAAGTCTTGATAAAATGACTAAGGGTTAGGGTTTCTGTTGATATTGTATTGTAGCATTTGCAGCAGTATTGAGTTGCAAGGATTGTTAGTTGTAATCAGTTTGATTTGCTAGATAATAATATTGGACTCTCTGTTGATGGATGTAGCCCGAGTTTGGTTGAGCCATGTTAAAAATTGTCTCTTGCTGGTATTATTTCTATGTATTTTTCATTCCTCTATTTAATCTTAATTTACATTTAATTGATATCTTTTGTATATGATTCCTAACACATAGACTCTGGTGTGCTTCCCTTAAAATGTTAACTTTTTTTAGTATTTCAAAAATCGCTATGGTGAGAAATTAGCTAACACCATGTAGTTTATCCCTGATTTTTCTGATAATTTTTTCATGAATAATTGATTTTTTAGTAACTTTCAAAGTGGACACGCCCTAAAAATAGAAAATTGAGCATGCTCCCCCCTAAAAGTTTTGAAAACTAATGAAAAATCAAAATCATTTTTTTGAATACGTGTAGAACGGAGTCTAGTTTCTAAAAATGTAACTTATTTCAAATTTCAATGAATGGTTAAAAAAAAGTCAAAAATACTAGACACTGGTTTTTGACAAAAAATGGACACACTAACAAAAGAAATTAAAGATGAAACCCTTAACGTACTCAAAATGTGAAAAAAAAAATATGGTTAGATAGCTAATAGAGAGCTTAAGATTATGGTGGTATTTTTTGAGTTTTCATTGAAAAAAGTGTCATCCTGATGGGGAGCACGCTCCATATTATCTCAAAATTTTGCTAAAAATTGATAAAAACACATCCAAACAAGCTCAGCATAATGCAAGCACGTTATAACACGTTCGTGTTATGCTGAGCATGTTTGGCTATACACATGCCAATTGCATTTGCTTGAAAGTTTCTAAAGCCTTTTCAACAAATCCATTTTTTGCATATCTTGCAATCATTGCATTCCATTACATAACATCTCTTTGAGGTGTTACGTCATACAATTGACATGCCTTGTCTATCCTTCCACACTTTACATACATGTCTACGAGGGTAGCTGCACTTCATATCGTCTCTCTCACTCTCTACTTCCCTCCCCTCTCTACATCCTACCCTCTCTCTGAGTCTCTGCTTCCCTCCCCTGTCTACCTCCTACCTTCTCTCTCACTTTCTTCTTCCCTCCCCCCTCTACCTTCTACCCTCTCACTCACTCTCTACTTCCCTCCCTTGTCTACCTCCTACCCTCTTTCTGATTCTCTGCTTCCCTCGCCTCTCTACCTCCTACCTTCTCTCTCACTCTCTTCTCCCCCCCTCTCTACCTCCTACCCTCTCTCTCACTCTCTACTTCCCTCCCTTCTCTACCTCCTACCCTCTCTCTCAATCTCTACTTCCCTCCCCTATCTACCTCCTACCCTCTCTCTCTCTCTTCTTCCTTCCCCTATCTATTTCCTACCCTCTCTCACTCTACTTCACTCCCATCTCTACCTTCTACCCTCTCTCTCTCACTCTCTACTTCCCTCCCTTCTCTACTTCTCCTCATCATTCTTCCCATCCAATTAAATTTCATAAATTATCTTGTTTCCATTTCATCATCCCAATTTATATCCTCGTCTCTCTTTGCATGCTCTAGTTTTCTTGTTTCCATGTTATTTGTTGACATGGGAGAGGAGAGGGAGTAAGCGGGAGAGAGGATGGAGATGAAGGAGAGAGAGAGAGAGAGAGGGTTGGTCAGGTTTATGAGTTTAGGGTTGCTTAAGTTTAGGGTTTAGTGGAATTATTTAGGGTTTAGGGGTTTAGAGTTGCTCAGGGTTATGGTTTAGGGGCATTATTTAGGGTTTAGGGGTTTGGGGAGAGAGAGAGGTTTAGGGTTTCTCAGGTTTAGGGGCATTATTTAGGGTTTATGGGTTTAGGGTTGATTAGACCTTTAGGGGCATTATTTAGGGTTTATGAGTTTCTAGGGTTACTCAAGTTTAAGGTTTAGGAGTTAGGGTTAAAGGGGAATTATTTTATAATTTCCCTCCAATCCTCCTAATCCTAACACATTAGTCCACCCATCTCCTAATCCATCAATCCCTATCATCCATCCACCATATAACTCACCATATAATCCACCATCAAACATTCTAAGCTCTAATCCATCAACCCATGAACCCTTGAAACTTTTTCTCCAAAGACTCTTTACAAAATCCAAAAATAAAAGCAAAGATATGGATCCATCTAAATCCACTAATCCAATTTTGTCCCCTTCTAACACTCCCAATCCTAATCTATCCCCTCCTATATCCATTCACTCGATCCTAATCCTAACCCCACAACATCTTCCATCATTGTCCATCAACTATATGCATATCCTAGTCCATCAACCCATGAAGCCATGAAGGATGTGACCTAAGAACTATTAGCAAGGAATCTAAGAACATCATGTACTCAAATTTCTATCCTTGAGCCTAACAAAGAACATCCTAATAATATGTCTACCACTCCTATATCTATCCATTACATTAAAGAGTCTCCTACCATAAGTCCAAGTCAAACCCCATCATGTAGCCATGTTGTCAAACATCCAAATATTATTTATCCCATCCAAGAACCCATCACATCCATCTAAGAAACCCAATAGCTATGTTAAGAGCCTAGTCCAAAGCATGTGGAAACACCAACCACCTATGCTAATAAAAATCCAAACATCCCATCTAATCCCATCCCGGATCCCTCACCATCTCATGGTCAATACATCTACATTGATCCCATCGTTGATCCTCCAACATCTCCTAGTGAACCTGCATCACCACCTCTTACTCCCCAATCTAATGAATATTAATGCATCCCCACTTACCCTATCCATATCTAATATCGCGCTATCCATGCTTATCCTCCCTATGATCAAGATATTATCTATGATCAAGATCTTATCCATGAGCAAGTAACCCACATCACTAATATCCATCATCCCATTAGCCCTATCCATCATCCCACTAGTCCTATTCATTGTCCATCAATATCCCATGATGAGACACTTGGTCCCCAAGAAAATATAGATAATCAAACAAATAACTCAAATCCTATCAAATCACATCCCAATGAGGATAATGATAATAAAGATCCAAGAATTCTACATCCATCCCATTGATCCTCCATCATCCCCTATCGAACTATATGTTTAGGGGTTTAGCCTGGTTGCTCAAGTTTAGGGTTTAGGGGTCAGGGGCATTATTTGAGGTTTAGGGTTTAGGGAATTTAGGGATGCTTGAGTTTAGGGGTTTAGGGTTGCTCAGGTTTAGGGTTGCTTGAGTTTAGGGGTTAGGGTTTAGGGTTTAGAGAGAGAGAGCGAGGGGACTGATAGATATTGGGAGAGATAGGGAGATAGAGGCTTAGGGTTGCTTCCAGGGTTTATGGTTTAGGGGTTAGGGGTTAAGGTTTAGAGGTTTAGGTTAGGCATTAGAGAGAGAGGATTGATAGGGAGATCTCTCTCTCTCTCTCTCTCAAATCTATCTCCTTATGTCTCTGGACATCTTTTGATCTCTTTCCCTATCTCTTAATCTATCCCTCTCTACCTCTCTCTCATTCCCTCTCTATCTCTTTCCCTATCTCTTAATATATCCCTCTCTACCTCTCTCTGTATTTCCCTATCTATCTCTCCCTTGCTAGATCTATCTCCCTATATCTCCCCTCTTTATATATATATATATATATATATATATATATATATATATATATATATATATATATATATATATATATATATATATATATATATATATATATATATATATATATCCCTCTTTATCTATCTTTCTCCCTTTATAGACTCCTTTGTCTATCTCAATCCCTTTCTCTCCCTCTCCCCATATCTATCTCCACCTATCCCTCTCTATCTCTCTATTTGCCCCTCTTTCTATATTTTTATCTTTCTCTAACTCTATCTCTATCTCTCCATCTCTTTCCATGTCCCTGGGATCTCTCCCTATCCATGTCCATGTCCCTCTCTATCTCTCCATATCTCCCTCTCTCTCTATCTCTCTCTATTTATCCCTCTCCCCCTCCCCATTTCTAAGTCTCCCTCCCTCTCTAAATACATCCCTTTCTATCTATCTATTTCTCCATTTATCTCTTTATTTATCTATCCTCCCTCTATATAAATATATGTACCTCTCTATCTCTATATCTCTCTCCCTCACATTCCAAGGGGTCGACAGAGAGAGGGAGAGAGATATAGAGAAAGAGAGGCAAATAGGGTTGTAGAGAGGGAGGATAGAGAAATAAAGAGAGAGAGAGAGAGACTCTCCCATGTAGATACAAGGTTGCATTTGTCCCTCCTAGTATAGACAAGTTCTATTTCATGAACCACATGGATATTTGAGTCTAGAGATACTCTTGGACTATCACTTGATTACCTATTTGATGCACTACATGCATAGTTACAATATATTTTATGTGAGAGCATGGCATCCTAGACCATGATTTTGGCACCAAAATTGGGAAGTTTATGATTTTTGCATGCATGAAGCTTAATGTTTTCATGCTTCCCAGAACACGCTCATGTTATAACGTGAACACGTTATAACGTGCTAGCATTATGGGAAGCAAAAAAAATGGCCAAAAAGCATGTGGGATCCATGATTCAGACCCCGCATGGTTGTTATTCCTGCTTTTCATGTAGTATATCGGACAAGAAAACACTTTTTCATGTTGTTTGACATATTAAGAATCATTTTTAGATCAATCCACCACCTTTCTTGTTTTTCAACATAGAAGAATTGATTTTGCATGTTTTTGGAGAAAATTTGATTATTTAAACCTAAAGTTTCATGTTTCATGTGTGATATTGTTTCAAAGCTAATTACCATTGATATATAGATTAAATTTGATGATATATGTTTTTTTTCCATAAATTTCACTAATCCTATTCTAGAGTTATATAGAATTCATAATCAAACTTACGAAAAAGAAGAATTTGAGGATTTTGAAGCCATATTTGGAGAATTGGTCAACTCCAATATCGAATTATAAGGTATGTTCAAGTTATGTCCATTTTAATTCACTTATATATGTTCTTTATGTTCTAAGATATGTTCTTCAAATATGTTTTCATACTTAGTCATCAAATATGTTTTCATCGTTATATTCTTCTTCCTTCTCATCTTCTCATCACCTCCATACTTAGCAATTTGTCTATCATTGTATATGATAATGTTCACATATGGGAGATAATAAAAATATTATAGTTTAGGACAACTTGTCATCATGAAACAGAACTCTGCCCTGAATTTATGCACCATGTTATTCTGCCCTAACCCTAACTCTGTTGAAAATCAAACTCTTCAACAAGATCAAGTGAGCAATCCACAAATCTTAGGATTTGATATAATCTATGAGGGATTTATTCATAGGGTTATCTTTTCATGATACTGTTGTCAATGAGGATTGAACCCTTATGCAAAGTTGTGACACTCTGCAATCCTTCGAAACATGGGGACAAACTCAGGCTGTGGGTGACCTATAGTGAGTTTGAACCTCCAAATTGTGGGTTGGTTCCCTTAAAATATTCTATTTGAAACTATGATTTTCTATTTTGGAAAAGGGGAAGAAGGAAACTATAAGGAAATAAAACTATAAAATTTGGTAATGCACCTAATAAGGATGGAAAAATTTGCAATCTGGTTCAGAATAGAATTCAGAAATCTGACCCACACAATCTAATCTTGGCATAAATATCACAAAAGTATTTCTGAGGAGGGTTGGAAAATAAACTCTTTATGAAGGAAAATGACTTTTCACAACTTAAAAGAACTATTTTTAGTAACACAACCTAAGACATGTAATATCACTATGCTTAACACTGCAAGTAAGAGTGAGACAATAATTTTAAAGGTTTTGATAATTAAATACAGTAAAACTTCATCAAATCACCTCATACAATTAGCATCAAATGGAAAGGCAACTACTTGATTCCAAAAAATAAAGGAAACATTGCATGAAAACAAAGAAATTTGGACCTGTAATCTGCTTTGATCTCTATAAAACTGTCAAATAATGAGCTACAAAACCTCCTTCTCTCTCAATATGTAAAAGAGAAAAAAAGCAAGAACTCGAAAAATGAGTTACAAAACCTCTTGTCTTTCAATGTGTAAAAGAGAAAAGAATGCAAGAACTTTAAATTTTTCTTTTACTCCTTCTGAAACAACTGCAATTAGGTCTAACTAAATTTAGTGTGAACAAAAATTTAGTAACATTTCTGGCCACCTCTCAGGGGTGTTTGCCTGCTAAACAACTTAGAACCAGTAGCCTTGCAAATTCATTGGGCATATGAGTCTTTTCTGCTCAGAACTTTGAAAAACTTTCTCCAAATCAAACTGATAGAAAAACTACAGCAGCAACAAAACTGAAACTGAAACTAAACTGGCTTGCTTAAGACAAAGCCAACAAAATGTGCAAAAGCACTTCTTGGAAAATGAAATACTGAACTGAAATTCTACCTACCCTACTCTAACTAGCCAAAGGTGCTGGTCAAACAAATCCATTAACTGTTTGGTTAAAATAACTTCCCTTTCTCAACAGGGGACACTGATTCACATGCTTATGCATGTCTGAAATTAGATGAAGTACAAGAATGTACTCAACAAATTTCTGTAATGTGGTGGTGTTCACCTAGGATTAGGGTTTTGAATTGTTTCTACAGATTTGTATTTTGGTTCCTTCAAACCCTTGGTGCCTTAGTTGTGAATTTTCTCCGGCCCCGTGCAATGTTTTACCGCTTTCTCCTATCGCACGTGAGAAAATGTTAAGTTTTTGTATGTGCAAATGCAAATATTGGGTTGCTTGTGAAATCCCAATTGGCTTCCAAAATGGTGGAAAAATTGAGTTAGATGCATTTCTGAATGTATATCAGGTTCTAAAAGGTGCATATACAAAAGGAAAATCTTTTGCAGATTCTCGGGAATATTCCCGCTTTGTATATCGGATCATATACAAAGCAAAATATACAAGAAGGTGCATATATACATTTGTTACAAAGGCCCGCAACATGCAAAGTGAACAGTGCCATGGATATACAAGTGGGTTTGTACATGTTTGGCATACAATGGAAATATACATTGCAGGCTTATTCTAAAAAGATTCCCTGCTTGTATGTTTATGTTTGTATATTCTGCATACAAACAAAATATACATTAAGGAGATACTTTCTGGACCCGATGAAGATTTTAGGCTGCTGTATAAATATTTCAGGTCCATGGGTTGTATATAGCGCTTGTATATGTTGATGTACAAGCCGATGTGCAATGATTGACATACAAGCCGGACTTCAAAAGGGGATACATTCTGATGCATAGTGATTTGAAGTCTGCGGCCTATATGTATGTATGTGTTGTATATCGCGGATATACAAAGGATGGAGATGCAAGGCAGACCCGAGGTCATTTTTATTTTGTTCTAAAAGGCAGTGTGGCGTCCGTGGCTTGTACATTGCATTTGTATGTGCAATGTGTAAGGAAATGTGCAAAGGAAAGAGAAAGTGGGTGGAGCCCACCACTTGTATATTTGCACTTGTATATGTGCCGATATACAAACTCATGAGGATACAAGGCCTGGACTTGAAAGTTTTTCAAATCCGGTAGATAGATGCCATGGAGTCCACCTTGTGTTTTGTGCTTGTATGTGTGAAATATGCAAAGCGATGGATGCAGGACAGAGATACAAGCCGGACCCGAACTGAATTCTAGTTTGTTCTATAACATTTGATGTCTGCCTTGTATGTTGTATATGCATATACAAAAGTGATAGAGGTGAAATAAAAGGAGGAAAGGTCAGCGATAGAGGGTCAAGGTGCCTACGTGGCACGATATCATTGGCTGGCAGCTCTTCATACATGTTTTGGGACCGTTGATCTCAGCAATGGATTTTGGATCGACGATCGGGTTTTGAACCTTCAGCGATGGTTTTTTCCTTGTGTCTGTGGCCATTTTTGGGCAGGAAAGTCTCCAGACGCATCTGTTGTTGCATCCCGTGAGCAGTTGAGGTTTTAATGGCAATCGTGCAGAGATGTGCGATGGATTGAGTGATGGGCCAACTACTAGTTTTATGAGGAATGTCCCCAAGCGGCGGCACGGGGCTCAAGTTTTGTACCTCTTCGCCATTCCTTCTGCCTGTTGCCTGCAGTATTTTGAGCGCCATTTTTGTGGTGCACAGTCTAACAGAATTTTTGATGTGCCATCTAATTAATTTTTGGTGGGTACACAGTCTTGGTATAAAAGCCAAACTGTGTTACTCATTGTGTTGTTGAAAACTGGGCAAATTTTTGGTGCTGTGATAAGATACAACTTCATTGGTGGCCCTGTTTTGGATGTTTTTGTGAGTTTATGAATCTCATGTTGTCTGTTTAATGCATAAACTTATTGGTTTCATGTTGATTTAAATGAGTAATGCTTCATTGCATGTGTTCTATTACTTGTCTCCAAATTGAATGTATTCTTCTTTTGAATCTAAACAGCTAAGGGGTGTCTAAGATTCTTGAGTATAGATTTGCTATGTTGAATGCTTGGTCTTTTACTTCTACTCAAGGAGTAGATTAAATGTTTTAGGTTAAAGTGTTAAGAAGAATATATTGCAGTGAGGATCTTCTAAGCAGAGGTAACTGAATACTCAATTCTGGGAAATATCTGTAAGGCAGATATTAAACACCCCCCTTGAAACTCAGTCATTAATATGGGTTTATGTGTACATTCACATGTGTATGTCTATTGACTCCGAGCCCCGAAATAGGCACCGATCTAGTCTTGTATTGAGGTCACAACCAAGGTCCTAGTTTTGCATCCAAATACAAATCAAACTCAAACTTCATATATAAACCTTTAGGACTTTAGAAGTAGTTTTAGGATCCAAAATCCTCTGTCTACAACTGAATATAGGCCCAAAGCTAGCCCCTTTGCTCTTATTTCACAGTTTTGGTCTACATAAGAGAGGATTTATCTACTTTGTATCAACATCCCAGCTAATCCATGGATGCATTTCATAGATGTTGAGTAAAGAATACCCCCCTTGGTTCTGCAGAGCCTAAAGAAGAAGAGGAGATATTTATAGAATCTATCTCCTATACTGTTGGCCCCTGGCTTGGGAATCCTGTTGATCACTAATGGCTATTTTGTAGGGATTACTGGGAAAAAGCATCTAGTCTGGGAAAATAACCAACAGATTTTGGCGACTCTACTGGGGAAGTGAAGTGAAGTGAAAGTATTATCTTTTCATCCCTGGTAAATTATTGCCCATCTGAGTCGCAACAGATTTTGGCGACTCTGTTGGGGAATGCTTTGTGAAAGAACCCTGATTTTAAAAGAAAACAATTCCTAGTAATAGGTGGCGACTCCGAACCAATCTCCCAACCGGTAAAGTAAAAAATTGTATGCAAGGGAGAAGATCCCAGCGTAATACTCTGTTTGAAGAGTTACCCATAAAAATGATGTATAGGAAAAAAGGGACTGTTCGAGCCAGTCAAGATGGTTCTCTGAGCCCCGAGAAAAATGATATTATTCAGGATAATCCAGGATCTTCAGAGCAAACAATGCCTTATTTTTCAAACACAGAAGCTGAAATCCAAAATGTATATGAGAAACAGCAGGGTGGTGCTCTGAGAATAAGGTCAGAAGTTTTTCAAGAACACCCTTTCTTGGATCCCAGTGATAGATTTGAAGAGGCTGAGTCTCCAAGGGACGAAGATAATGATGATCAGAATGGAATGGGACCATCCTCTTCTATGCCCAAAGAGGAACAGTTAGCTGAAGAAATCAAAAGCTTAAGAGAATAATTAGAATATCTGCAAGCTATGAAAATCAAAGATGACATGAAATAGAAAGTGCAAACTCTAAGAACTGCTCAGAATGATTCAGTTCCTACCCTTGAAAATGCAAATGTGATGAGAAATCACCACAGAAATGAAGTTCAGGATCAACATGATGATCAGAGACAGAATGCAAGTAATGCTAGGATACCATTTAATAATGTAAGAAATCAAAATGCAAACAGAAATGCCAATGCTAATCAATTTGGCAGACAGCCTATGCAGCTAGATAGATTCAGGCAGTTAGTTTTTGATGGCATTCCTGGTTATCCAAATCCTATTGACAAGCATGTGAGGCTGCAAGTGCCTAAATTTTTAGGAAATAATATTATGTCAGGGGAAGACCATCTAAAAACTTTTCAGAATATCATGGACAACTTTGAGGTTGAGCATGAAGATGTTTTCATGAAATTATTTATGCAATCTTTAGTTGATGAAGCCAGGGAATGGTACAAAGGTCTGCCTGACAGAAGTGTTTCATCATGGGATGACTTCAGGGGAATATTCAAAGAACAGTATGGTGATAAAACTGATCCTAGTTTTTTCATTAATGAATTTACTGGCATTATCAAAGGATCAAATGAACAGGTTGCTGATTGCAATGCTAGATTCATGAAGGTATTGAACAAACTGTTGCATCACCTGAGAGCTAATGAACCTATGTGCATAGTGTTGTACATAAATGCTTTTGATGCCAAAATTGCTTATGGTTTAAGAGATAAGGGTCCTCACAGCCTCAGAGATGCTTTCAAAATAGCAACAAATATTGAAAATAACAGAAAAGCATCTGGTAAGACAAATAGAAGAGATGATGTAAAAATTCTGCAAAATCCAAACACTAAATCTCAAAGTATTCAAGGCAATACATCTACCAAATTAACAGTAACCCCTTCAATCAAATTTGCGTTGCCCAAGGATGATGACTTGCGACCTAAAATGGGCAAAATCATGTCTCCTAAATCAATCTACAAAAGCCAATATTAATGCCTACCTGCAATATGCTAAATTGTTGCAAACAAAAGTCACGGGCTCCAAACAGTTCAGTGGCTCCTTATAAAGAGATTCACGATCAAACAAGCACAAATCGCTCAAATAGGGGCAAACTCTTGCTCAAAACTTAGCCACACCAGTGAAAGGGGAAGGGTCAATACTAGTGAGGAAGAGTTTGGAGGAGCAGAAAGCAATAGCAGTAGGGAAAGTAGCAAAAAGGGGCAAAAATATTTCATCGAAAAAATTTCCCTCTCTCAACTTTGAAATATTTTCTACTTCCGCCAATGAAATATTTATTTGTGTGACTAATTATTTAGTCATTTTTATTTGTGTGACTAATTATTTAGTTGTGTTTTTTACCTGACGATCAAATTAGTCATTTATTTAGTCATTTATAGTTGTGTGGCAAAAAATTAGTAGAATGACTAAAAGTTTTAGTCATGTAGTCAATTCTACTAGTGGTACAACTTCTTTCGTATGATATGGTATTTGGTTTTCTGGTGCGCTTTTAACCTAAAAGTAGGAAAGGTAGTTTTGCTAATATAAAACTTGAAATAAACCCCGATACCAAATACACTATAGGTGAAAAAAATGGAACTTTGAATATAAAATTACCAGAACTCACCCAAAGATAAGAATGGAGGAAAATTGATAAATGAACATCAATTTATCAAACCACTACCTTTGCATCAAATTCAAACTTAAGAATGAAGACACATAGATGACAATATGAATATATTAAAGATAGGTTATCAATATTTTACACTAGAGAACCATAACTTTCTGTACTCACGATGCCATACATTCAACATAAGAAGAATAAATAGCAACACATAAAGATCATTGACCCAATATCAACTTTCTTCTATATTGATGACCAAGAGATAAAGCATAATACCTTGCTTTCCAAAGAAACTATTACATACTCAGTATGAAATGTCCCCCTTTCCTTCCAAGAATTAAAACTAACAAGTACTCAATGATCTAGTCATGAAAAATAATTTTCAACAAAAAGATCTAGATAATTCATCGCCCATTCCTTATATAGGAATAATATCAAAACTGAATAAGTGTCCCAACCATTTCTTGAAACAGAATATTAAAAGAAATAAACTTATACTCTATTTTAGAATTATATAAAGAGAGTAAAGTTTAATTAATGTCTTGACAAGTGTAAAGAACATGAAATAACAAGAAACATCTATAAATTATGACAATTCATTTCCTTTACTATTTTCATCAAGATCTATCTATTCATATCCACCCCCTCTGAGGATAAAATAGATAAGTTGACAACTATTGTTAAGGACCTGAGCTATAGAATGGCTAAAAATGAAAAGGGAATAGATCTTGACAGACAGATTTACCCAAGGCAAGAAAGAAGACCATCATTACATGACATGCCATATCATACCAATTGGCATAATGGTAAACCCGTCCTCCCATACAACAATACAAATCAAAGAGCTCAAAATGTTAAGGAAACTCTTGATCCTTTGAAGAAAACTGTTAATATGGTTGATGACACTCCATGGTGTATAATATGCCAAATGCCTCACTCACAGTCACAATGTATGATTGCTCAGTCTCTATATAACAATGTTGTGGCCTGTGATGAATGCAATGAGCTGCATTGCATGGAAGATGATAATGTCAATATGTTGTCTACAAACAGAGAATACTCTTCTCACGATGCTGATGTAAGTGCAAATGATGAGATTCAAGTCTGGCAGCAATTTCCCTATGATGAAGATGAGGAAGATAGCTACGCTTATGCTCAAGATTCACACAATTTTTTGAATAACTTGAGGAGACCTTCTGATGAAGAAATTAGAGCCTTCATAGCTGCAGCAGTAGCTCAAGTTAAAAGCAATTACAACCTAAAGGGTAAAGCTCAGGTAAGCAACTCACACCAACCAAAGAATACTCCTATGAATCAACTAGTACACAGTCATAAAGGGATTGAACCACAAAAGAAACAATGGAGCAATAACAAGCAAAATTTTAAGCAAAAAATAGGTAATGATCCTCAAAAAGTAGAAAATATGGTTCCCCAGGTTCAGAATCAGAATAAAAATTCTCAGGGCAAGAATGACAGTCTAGGAGCCATGAAAACTAAGGCTGGGTCACCCCAGGATAAGGGTAAAATGGTGGAGCAAGTTACAACTGTTATTCAAAATTATGCTCCATTTGACATGACTCAAGTCTTATCGCAGATAAAAGTCTCTGTTCCACTGATGGAGCTGATGAAAGTGGAAGAATTCAAAAATAAAGCAGTGTCCTTAATTTTAGGAGTACCCTGTCAAGCCAAGTTGAGTGATGAACCTCAGGGTAGGAAACAAGCCTTGTGTATTGATGAAGATGAAGTTCCTGAAGTATATCTGGGGGTGACCATGACAAAATGTCCTTCACAAGTGGAACCGTTTTATGTCTCCCTTGTTATAAATGGAAAAGTAACTAAGAATTGTATGCTTGACTCAGGAGCGTCCACAAACATCATGCCTTTGGCTATCATGCAGCAAGCTGAGTTAAAGATAGATAAGGCATGTGGGAAGTGCTATGCCATGGATGCTAGAGAAGTACCTATCATTGGAATCATGAAAGATGTGGATTTCAGACTGGCAGCATATCCAAAGAAAATTTACAAAATGAACATAACAGTTGTTGATATCAAGCCACAGTATGGCATGTTGTTGTCAAGAAGATGGGCAGCATTGATTGGTGGGAGTATGCAATTAGATTTGTCATATGCTATGATCCCTATGAATGGAAGGGATGTCAAACTGATTAGAGAAGAAAGGTCATCAGAGACAGTGGAGGATCAAGAGTCAGAGGAGCATATATGCTTTTTGGACACTGACTGTGATAACTTCAGAGTTGTCTCAGATGATAAAGAGAATAAAGGAAAAAATATTTGCATTGAAGAGCTTGACCAACATGGTCTGTGGACCATGTATTTCAATGGAGCTTGTTCAAAGGAAGGCTCTGGTGTGGGAATTGTTTTTCTGTCTCCAGCTGGTAAGCTCCTAAATTTCTCTTTCTTGCTGAGGTTTTCTTGTACAAATAATATTGCAGAGTATGAAGCTATGTTATTAGGATTGAATATTGCTCTGAAGCATGGAATTAAGATGCTCAAGGTATTTGGTGATTCAGAGTTAGTTGTTTCCCAAGTTAGACATAAGTATGCATTGAAAAATAAGAGATTAAAACAGTATAAGCATGATGTTTGGGATACAATTGAACTGTTTGATGCTTTTTCAATAAATTGGATAGAGAGATCAAAAAATGTCAGGGTAGATTTTCTTGCCAATATAGCCATAAGGCCAGATGATATCACTCTGTCAGATGTTACAAATGTTGAGGTCAAACTCAGACCTGCAGTGCTAGATAATGTATGTAGCTGGCAGGTATTTAATGATGATAAGGATTTACTGAGATTTCTACATTGCATTGATGAATATGAGAACCAGGAAATGGATTTTTAGAACTTTGTAGAAGTTGTAGATGGGAAAGAAACTCTCTTAGGGAAAGAAATAATGTAGCTAAAGACAAATAAAATCCCTAGAGGGCTGGTCGCTTTAGAGAGAGCTTTTGACAATAGGGACCAACTTGTTACAAAGTCATCTCCAACAAACAAAAATGATTTAGAAGAGATAAACTTGGGAACATCTCATGCTCCCAAAAGGGTATGCATTGGCAAACAACTCAAGCCACATATCAGAACTATGTTGATTGCATTACTAAGAAGATATAAGCATGTGTTTGCCTGGTCATATGAGGACTTGAAAGTTTATAGAGAGGATCTATTCCAGCATGAAATCCCTTTGAAGCCTGGGGCTAAGCCATTTAGACAAAAACAAAGACCTATCAACCCTACTTTAGTTCCTAAAATGCAAGAAGAACTTATGAAGCTTAGGGAAGCTGGAATAATTATGCCTATCAGACACTCAACTTGGGTGTCCAACCTCATCCCAGTCAGAAAAAAGAATGGTGATATCAGACTTTGTGTGGATTTTAGAAATTTAAATGTATCTTCTTTGAAGGACAATTATCCATTGCCAAACATGGAAGCCATGTTGCAGAAGGTGACTGGCTGTGAACTTCTATCCATGATGGACGGATTTTCAAGATACAATCAGGTGAAAGTAAAAGAATCAGAATAGTTTAAGACTGCTTTCACCACTCCATGGGGAACCTATGTATATGTGAGGATGCCATTTGGACTGACAAATGCTGGTGCCACATTTCAAAGGGCAATGGATGTTGCTTTCGCAGGATTGATTGATTCAATCTTGGCTGTGTATCAGGATGACTTGACAGCTTATTCAAAAATGGAAGAGCAACATTGTATGCATTTGGAGCAAATTTTTATTAGAGCATTAGAGTATGGCATCTCACTCAACCCAAAGAAGTGTGTTTTTGGGGTAGTGGAAGGAAAATTGCTTGGACACATTGTTTCCAAGGATGGAGTCAGGATTGACCCTGAAAGGGTGGCTGCAATTGATAAAATTCAGATCCCTAAAATAGTAAAAGGTGTTCAATCCTTCTTTGGACAAATTAACTTTGTTAGAAGATTTGTGCCTAACTTTGCAGAGACCACAAAAGATATCTCTAAAATGTTGAAGAAAGGTGCAATTGTCACATGGGAAGATGAAGCAACCAAATCATTTCAGAACATAAAAGAAGCTATAAAAATGGCCCCTGTTTTAAAATCTCCTGATTTTTCTAAGCCATTTCAACTATTTTCATTTGCTTCTTTCCACACTATTGCTGCATGCCTATTGCAAAAAAATGAAGGAGGGTTTGAACAACCTATTGCTTTCTTTAGTAGGTCATTGCAGGCTGCTGAATTAAAGTATGACATCATGGAGAAACATGCATATGCACTGGTTAGGGCAGTCAAGAGTTTCAGGTCATATTTGGTGGGCTCTCACATAAGTGCATATGTACCTCATGCAGCAGTCAAAGATATCTTCACTCAACAGGAGGTGACTGGAAGAAGATGCAGATGGATAAATAAACTACAAGAGTTCAACATTGAAATACTGATCACAAAATTGGTAAGAGGACAAGGTTTGGCAAAACTGATGACACAGTCGAATCTAGAGGCATGCCAAGTGAATGCAGTACATAATGAAGTTATAAATATGTCAGAATCTGAGTGGTATAAGGACATAGTGCATTATTTGCAGAATTTAAATTGCCCTTCCCATCTTAATGATAATCAGAAAAGGACCCTCAAGCTACGTGCTATTAAGTACATCATTGTTCAAGGAGAGTTGTATCAAAGAAATCATGATGGTATATTACTCAGATGTGTGGATGAGGATCAGGCCAAGGACATTCTAAATGACATGCACAGTGGAGTATGTGGTGGACATTATACTGCCCAGACGACAGCCCACAAAATTCTCAGAGCTGGTTACTGGTGGCCAACTCTTTTCTCAGATGCGCAGAAGATGGTGAGGAGGTGTGATCCTTGCCAAAGGTTCTCAGGTAAGCTGAAATATGAAGGTGCATTACCCCTTAGGACTATAACTATAGAAGCTCCATTTCAGCAATGGGGAATTGATTTTATAGGGGAAATCTTAGAAAAATCAAGTGGAGGGCACAATTGAATTCTGGTTGCTATTGATTACTTTACCAAATGGATTGAGGCCATCCCAACCAAAAGAGCTACAAGCAAGGTGGTGATGGATTTTATTCTAAAGAATATTATTATCAGATTTGGAGTGCCAGTCAAATTGGTCATAGATAATGCTATGTGTTTCAGATCTGGTGAATTTATTGATTTTTGCAATAATTATGGAATTAATTTGTTACATGCTTCACCATATCACCCACATGGAAATCGTCAAGCTGAGTCAAGCAACAAAAGCCTTATGAAAATCATCAAAAGGATGGTAGGTAAAAACAAAAGGGCTTGGGATTCAAAGCTGAAAATGGCATTGTGGGCTGACAGAGTGACAGTCAAGAAAGCAACTGGGAAATCACCTTTTGAATTAGTATATGGTGCGACAGCTAAATTGCCTGTGAACAACATCCTACCAGTTTATAAATTCATGCAAGAAAATGAGGAGGAGATTGAAGACCCAATGACTGAAAGAATCAATCAGTTGGTTGCACTGGATGAAATGAGAAGGGAGGTGCAGAAAACAAACATCAAGAGACAGCAAAAGGTAAAATATATGTTTGATAAGAGAACTACAGAAAGAAAGTTTCAGAGAGGTGATTTGGTCCTTGTATGGAATGCAAGGAACCAGAATAAGGGCAAGCACGACAAGTTTGAGCCCTTATGGGTGGGCCCGTACCTAATCAGTGACACTCATGGAGGAGATTCTTACTTTCTCTAGGCCCTAAGTGGTGAATTGTTGGAATTGCCGGTGCACGGTCAATTCCTAAAGCTTTACTTCTTATAATAGCTATCTTCTGTGCACATTGTAAATTAAGTGTAAATATTCTGTACATGCCTTGTATAGTCGGTTGTGTTTTGTGTTTTGTCTGGTCTACCCCAGAGTGGTCTGGTCTTTGCTGCAGTCTTGCATCTACACGTCCCCAGTCGGAGCCACTGGTGGTGTTCACCTAGGAATAGGGTTTTGAATTATTTCTACAGATTTGTATTTCGGTTCCTTCAAACCCTTGGTGCCTTAGTTGTAAATTTTCCCTGGCCCCGTGCAATGTTTTACTGCTTTCTCCTATCGCACGTGAGAAAATGTTAATTTTTTGTATGTGCAAATGCAAATATTTGTTGGGTTGCTTGTGAAATCCCAATCGGCTTCCAAAAATGGTGGAAAAATTGAGTTAGATGCATTTCTGAATGTATATCGGGTTCTAAAAGGTGCATATACAAAAGGGGAATCTTTTGCAGATTCCCAGGAATATTCCCGCTTTGTATGTCGGGTCATATACAAAGCAAAATATACAAGAAGGTGCATATATACATTTGTTACAAAGGCCCACGACATGCAAAGTGAATAGTGCCGCGGATATACAAGTGGGTTTGTACATGTTCGGCATACAATGGAAATATACATTGTAGGCTTATTCTAAAAAGATTCCCTACTTGTATGTTTGTGTTTGTATATACTGCATACAAACAAAATATACATTGAGGAGATACTTTCCAGACCTGATGAAGATTTTAGGCTGCTATATAAATATTTCAGGTCTGTGGGTTGTATATAGCGCTTGTATATGCTGATGTACAAGCCGATGTGCAATGATTGACATACAAGTCAGACTTTAAAAGGGGATACGTTCTAATGCATAGTGATTTGAAGTCTGCGGCATGTATGTATGTATGTGTTGTATATCGCAGATATACAAAGGATGGAGATGCAAGGCGAACCCGAGGTTGTTTTCATTTTGTTCTAAAAGGCAGTGTGGCATCCATGACTTGTACATTGCATTTGTATGTGCAATGTGTAAGGAAATGTGCAAAGGAAAGAGAAAGTGGGTGGAGCCCACCACTTGTATATGTGCCGATATACAAACTCATGAGGATACAATGCCTGGACTTGAAATTTTTTCAAATCCGGTAGATAGATGCCATGGAGTCCACCTTGTGTTTTGTGCTTGTATGTGTGAAATATGCAAAGCGATGGATGCAGGATAGAGATACAAGCCAGACCCAAACTGAATTACAGTTTGTTCTATAACATTTGACGTCCGCCTTGTATGTTGTATATGCATTTGGGTTTGCATATACAAAAGCGATAAAGGCAAAATAAAAGGAGGAAAGGTCAGCGATAGAGGGTCAAGGTGCCTACGTGGCACGATATCATTGGCTGGCAGCTCTTCATGCATGTTTTGGGACCATTGATCTCAACGATGGATTTTGGATCGACGGTCGGGTTTTGAACCTTTAGCGATGGTTTTTTCCTTGTGTCTGTGGCCATTTTTGAGCAGGAAAGTCTCCAGACGCATCTGTTGTTGCATCCCGCGAGTAGTTGAGGTTTTAATGGCAGTCATGCAGAGACATGCGATGGATTGAGTGATGGGCCAACTACCAGTTTTATGAGGAATGTTCCCAAGCAGCGGCACGGGGCTCAAGTTTTGTTCCTCCTCACCATTCCTTATGCCTGTTGCCTGTAGTATTTTGAGCACCATTTTTGTGGTGCACGGTTTGACGGAATTTTTGATGTGCCATGTAATTAATTTTTGGCGGGTACACAGTCTTGGTATAAAAGCCAAACTGTGTTACTCATTGTGTTGTTGAAAACTGGGCAAATTTTTGGTGCTGTGATAAGATACAACTTCATTGGTGGCCCTGTTTTGGATGTTTTTGTGAGTTTATGAATCTCATGTTGTTTGTTTAATGCATAAACTTACTGGTTTCATGTTGATTTAAATGAGTAATGCTTCATTGCATGTGTTATGTTACTTGTCTCCAAATTGAATGTATTCTTCTTTTGAATCTAAACAGCTAAGGGGTGTCTAAGATTCTTGAATATAGATTTGCTATGTTGAATGCTTGGTCTTTTACTTCTACTCAAGGAGTAGATTAAATGTTGTAGGTTAAAGTGTTAAGAAGAATATATTGCAGTGAGGATCTTCTGAGCAGAGGTAACTGAATACTCAATTCTGGGAAATATCTGTAAGGCAGATATTAACACCCCCCTTGAAACTCAGTCATTAATATGGGTTTATGTGTACATTCACATGTGTATGTCTATGGACTCCGAGCCCCGAAATAGGCACCGATCTAGTCTTGTATTGAGGTCACAACCAAGGTCCTAGTTTTGCATCCAAATACAAATCAAACTCAAACTTCATATACAAACCTTTAGGACTTTAGAAGTAGTTTTAGGATCCAAAATTCTCTGTCTACAACTGAATATAGGCCCAAAGCTAGCCCCTTTGCTCTTATTTCACTGTTTTGGTCTACATAAGAGAGGATTTATCTGCTTTGTATCAACATCCCAGCTAATCCATGGATGCATTTCATAGATGTTGAGTAGGGAATACCCCCCTTAGTTCTGTAGAGCCTAAAGAAGAAGAGGAGATATTTATAGAGTCTATCTCCTATACTGTTGGCCCCTGGCCCGGGAATCTTGTTGATCACTAATGGCTATTTTGTAGGGATTACTGGGAAAAAGCATCCAGTCTGGGAAAATAACCAACACAATGCTTCATAAAAAATGTAGATAAATTCACTCACCAGCTAAACTTGATCATATAAACCTCTGTCATGGGGAAAAAAGATGATCTGATTTTGTTGTTTTGAGGCTAAAAAATGCTCTGTTGGTACAACAGCAATCTGTACCTACTTCTTTAGCTCTTTGACAACCATATCTCTGATTGGGCATCCTCTTGCAATAATATATCCTTGGCTAATGCTCCTGATGTCCTGATCCAAATATGTTGCCCTATGATCACTTGTAATTTCAATCCAATTTGAAAGAGTTAGCTCATATGAATGAAAAGGATGAATACTTGCCTCTTTGATTTGATCTTGTTGATCATATACTGTTGTCTCATATGGCATCAGATTATTATCTATGTTAGAACAAAAATCCTCTATAATACCTAAAAACATGCTTTCATCTAACTAAAAATCTTTTACTGAATCCATATGATTTTCATTTCCTGACTTAAGCTTTCAATCACTATAAGGATCCAGTAGATTAGCAAGTTCCTTACAGGCTGGACAATTAGGATCTTGACAATCAGAAATAGAAATATCTTGAAAAGATTGAACTTCTTCAATTAGTTCACTTGGCTACTCTGAAAATAGATCTAATGTTTTATTCTCACAGAGAATATCATTTGATTTAGTTTCATATTCAACTTGGTAACTTTTATGTTCATGTAAAACAAGATTGTTGGCATCCAAAATGAGACTGTCCTTTTGCTCTTCTAGCTGAACTGAAACATCAATTTTGTCCTTAAGTGTTGCAAGTATGAGGTAAGCCAGTGTTGTCATTGATGTCAACATACTCATATTGCATTGACAAGAAGGATTTGATGAGCTGTGTGCTGAGGATATTGAGAAAATTAGACTCAGTCAGGAACAATGAAGAACAGTGATGAGAAGAAGGTAAATGTACTGTATAGGTTGCGAACCGGAGGATGCGGATTAAAGGGTTAGTAGATATGAGTCTTGAGATGCTACAGTTAAGATTTCAGAGGTCCGCATGAAGATCTGAAGGCGTTGTGGCTGCCGGTATAGAACCGGGTCCGGCAAGTATCCGGAGGTGACAGAGGATCACAAAAAGGTCCGGTGAGGTCCGGAATTGTATTATCATAATCTGCGGATTGGAAGGAGTGTTTGAGATGTCCTTGTGATGTGTCATCCTGATTTGTGTGTGATTTGGAGGTCCGGAAGTACCTCTTACATTATGACAGTGGCGACAGACTGTGTTCTTGAAGTTCCGGATGAGGAAGACAAGAGATCCCAGTAAGCAGAGGAAGTGCGGATGTATCCGGACATTCAGACAGACTTGTGAAGGTTCTTGAATCATGTTTAGGTTGTGTTGTTGGTCCGCATTGATGGTAGAGCCCGGAATTGAAGTTATTCTTCCGGATGAAGTTATTGCTCTGTTTAGCCAACCGGATGAGTTGTTCATCCTGCGAATGTTCTTGTGATAGCCAACCGGATGTGTTATTCATCTTGCGGATACTCCTATGGTTGTTTGCCGACTTAGATGCTTGTTCCTAAGTCGATGTCTTGTATAAATAATGATTTGTGAATTCATTTCAGTGTGTGGCATGTGGATGAGCATGATATAGCGAAGAAAGGTGCGAAAGGCAGAGCAGAGATTGTTGGGCTTAATTGGAACTGATCCGGACATGGTAGAGATGTCATTCTCCAGTTCAAGACTGTGATTTTTATCACTTTGTAGACAGTGTGTCTCCTTGTAGGCAGTGGGCCTCTTTGTGAGCAGTGTGCTCGGGCAGTGAGCCCTTATTGGCATGTGCCATTCATTTTTCCTTATTCTTCTAACAGAGAATAAATCTTGGGTTAATCACCCCGTGGTTTTTCCCTTAACCGGGTTTTCCACGTCAAAATCTTGGTGTTCAATGTGTTGATGCTTATCTGTTCTTGTGTTTATGTATTGTGCTTCCATGAATGATTATTTGATATGCTGCTAACTGACAACAGAGAATAAAGTGTTTGAAATAGAACAAGTTCTATACAACTGATTCACCCCCCCCCTCTCAGTTGTATGCCCTAGATCCAACATTAAGGACCAGCAGTACATCATATTCTACAATATTATCTAGTTGTCTTAAATCAGCTGGTACTTGTATGATGTCTGCATCTTGGTCAACAAAAGAAGGTAGTTGATCAAATAAAAAGACTAAATCCCCTTCTTTGTCTAGTCTATTCTCACTTGGAACTTGGGCAATTTGTCTCTGCAATTGAAGATTTTCACCTTGTGACCTTTGTACTTTGCTTTCATCCATTTTATAAATAGCATTAGAAAATGTTTTAAATGAATTAAAATGCAAAGGATTGAGTACCAAATTTGAACCAGCATCCTCTTCATATGCATTATGCTCATTTTCAGCTAGGGACATAGTAAAAATAGCAACAACCTCTTTCTCCACATCTAATTTTCTGATTTGGTGGGACAAGAAGGACTGCAAGAAACTTTAGCTGTTGGGTTGAAACTTGGAATCTTGATTGGTTCAGGCTCTAAAACCTTTTGCTCTTGCTCACCATACCAACTTGGAATCTTGATTGGTTCAGATACTACTACTTTTTCCTCTTCCTAATTTTGTATTGGTATGGAAGGGGTAGCCTTAATAAGATTTGGCATTTTATAATCAGGATGCTTGGTCCAAGAAGGCTGCCATGGTTGTTCAAGGTTGTGATGACTTGGTTTAGGCAGTTGATATGATTGATACTTAGGATTAATGGTCTGATTTTGAATGCAAATAGGTTCCTGATCAAAATCACAATTTCTAAAATTTGGAATTTGATTCCTACTAACCTCATTTTGAACAGGCTGCTCTGGAATGAATGCAGCTATCTGGATTGCTTGCCTTTGTATTTGTGCAAGAAAAAACTTCATCTGTGCCTCTTTAGCTGCTATCTCCCTTCTAAGACCTTCCTTAAACTGCAACCTTTGTGCTTCCAACTCCTGCTCATGAAGATAGGCTTGATAATCTAGTTCCATGTTATACTCTTGCTGCCTCTTGATCTCTTCTATCTGCTTATTGATTTCTAGCACCATAACTTTCGTATCATTCATGTTGTTCTTGAATTGATTTTTTTTATCTTCAACCCATTGGAGGTAATAGTGTTTGAGTAGATTTGATATCAGAGATACCTCTTGAGGCTAATTTTGGACATATGCATTCTGATATGAAGGTTGAGTAGGGGTGGTGGGAGGTAAGAGTACTGTGCATGCTAGTTTCCTTGAAAAACCATGGAATTTGGGCTAAAACCAGCAGTATGGCTGATCTGATATGGTTGATAAGATGATGGATTAGCAACATTTTTATGATATGATGGATGATATGACATGTTTCCATGAAAGGTAGACATGCTTACTCATTCAAAAGCTGGAAAAACTACACTTGATCTTGTGAATCCTTCTTATAGGCTGCAAAGTCTAATCTATAAAAAACCAGAAAGATAGAGTCGCCAGGTACTTGAAAAATTAAACCTTTGAAAGGCTAGAAAATCTTCTAATCGTACCAAAATAGCAATAATAATTTCTTTTTAAACTGAGAATCAATTCAAAGTCCCATCGGGCATGCCAAAAACTATTGTCGATGAGGATTGCACCCTTATGCAAAGCTGTGACACTTTGCAATCCTTCAAAACATGGGGACAAACTCAGGTTGTGGGTGACCTATAGTGAGTTTGAACCTCCAGATTGTGGGCTAGTTCCCTTAAAATATTCTATTTGAAACTATGATTTTCTATTTTGGAAAAGGGGAAGAAGGAAACTATAAGGAAATAAAACTATAAAATTTGGTGACGCACCTAATAAGGATGGAAAAATTTGCAATCTGATTCACAATAGAATTCAGAAATCTGACCCACACAATCCAATCTTGGCATAAATATCACAAAAGTATTTATGTGGAGGGCTTGAAAATAAACTCTTTATGAAGGAAAATGACTTTTCACAACTTAAAAGAACTATTTTCAGTAACACAACCTAAGACCTGTAATATCACTATGCTTAACACTACAAGTAAGAGTGGGCAATAATTTTAAAGGTTTTGATAATTAAACACAGTAAAACTTCATCAAATCACCTCATACAATTAGCATCAAATGGAAATGCAACTACGTGATTCCAAAAAATAAAGGAAACATTCCACGAAAACAAAGAAATTTGGACCTGTAATATATTGTGATCTCTATAAAACTGTCAAATAATGAGCTACAAAACCTCCTTCTCTCTCAATATGTAAAAGAGCAAAAAAGGGCAAGAACTCGAAAAATGAGTTACAAAACCTCTTGTCTTTCAATGTGTAAAAGAGAAAAGAATGCAAGAACTTTAAAGTTTTCTTTTACTCCTCTTGAAACAACTACAATTAGGTCTAACTAAATTTAGTGTGAACAAAAATTTAGTAACAGATACATAACAAACAATATGAAATGAGTAGAACTTGAAACATGACTGTTATTGATAGTGTGCATTTGTTCAACTTAGAAACTATGATTGTCTTCTCCCAAAGTGTCAATACCTTTGCATTTGATATAGTATATGCATTCTACAACCTCTTTGAAGCCACTACTACCTACCACTCATAATAGGCATTAAATTCTGACCTTCATCCTTTGCAGCTGATTGTTTTACTACCAATATCTACTCAACTATCCTTTTTTTCCATCCTTCCTTGAATGGATTCCTTCAATATTTTTGCAACTTCCTTTGCCACCCAATCATGGCCTCCAAATAGCCCTTCAAATCTCTTTGTCATAAATCACACTACTTGCAATGTCCTTCCATAATCAATTCTCCTTATTGCCACCCTTTCTACTATTCTGTTGTCTTCATGTAGCCTCTTGATCTCTTTCTTAGATCTTCTGTGCACCTCACAACCACGAAACCAACTTGTACCTTCATTACACAACTAATGTAACACCTACATATTCCTCCTACATCCACATCAGCAACCAACACTTCCACTGCCACCTCTTCATCTTCATGACCCGTTCTTATTTGGTTTCTTCTACTCTACTAGCAACCATGTACTCTTCAAGCATAAAATACCAAACTCATCATTGTTGATCTTGCAACCTCTCTTTCTCCACATGAGAACTCCAATTATGCCACCTTGGTTGCATGTGTGTGTGCAACACCATCAATCCTCTTCATGATCCCTTGGCCACCTTGCAACATTGCCTCTTATGCTACCCTCAAACCTCAGCAATCTCCCTATTTTAGCAAGTGTGCCTACCCCAAGCACCTCACTCCTTTTGTTGCAAGTGTCGATCACTCCATGGGTACACCTCAAGTTATTGCAAGTAGCCTCTACTTTACTATAATTGTCCTATACATTTATGATTCCTAGAAAACCCCTCCTTTACACCTTGACAAGATATCAAATTATCTTCATACCTAGTTTGACGTTCCTATTAACTGTCACGATAGTCCTAGTTATGTTGATAGTCCATTTAAGGTGCTTGATAATTCCAATCTATATATAAGATCACTCTTTTTCATGATGTTGTCATCTCTTACCTTGCGAATAGAATAGTGAGAGCCTATTGCATATTTTGAATATCTGATCTTAATAGTGATCTAGAGTTTCATGATCAATAGTCTTCTATGTTTATGATGTGATAGTCTAAGTGGTTGTTTGTAATAGTCATATAGTGCAATTTGATAGTCCTTTCCCTCAACATGACCTCCATACTTAGCAATTTGTCTATCATTGTTTATGATAATGATCACATATGGGATATAATCAAAATATTATAGTTTAGGACTTGTCATTATGAAACAAAACTTTGCCCTAAATTTCTACACCTTGTTATTCCTAGAAATCCCCTCCTTTACACCTTGACAAGATATCAAATTATCTTCATACCTTGTTTGATGTTCCTATTGACTATCATGATAGTCCTAGTTGTGTTGATAGTTCATTTAAGGTGCTTGATAATTCTAATCTATATATAATCAGTCCAATCATGGCCTCCAAATAGCCCTTCAAATCTCTTTGTCATAAATCACACTACTTGCAATGTCCTTCCATAATCATGGCTACTTATTGCTAGCCTTTCTACTATTTTTCTGCATTCATGTAGCCTCTTGATCTCCTTCTTAGATCTTTTGTGCACCTCACAACCATGAAACTAACTTGTACCTTCATTTACATAACTAATGCACTTAATATTCCTCTTGATGTCTTAACAATTCTTTGATGACCTTCATCCACCAATATCAATCATTTGGATACTCTTTAGTCCTAGTTGACTACTCTATCATGTGAGAATAGTCTTCTCCAACTATTAAAATAGCCCTTGTAAGCAAAGACCATGATTACCCTCTTTTTAACAACACTTCCATATTCAATTATGAGGGTTTTATTCTCTAAACTAGCATTGTTTCTCCTTTTGACAGCATGGTAATCATATTCATAGGTCATGTGATAAAATCTTTTGGTAAAGGACAACCTTAGGATGCTATAGCAATCATAGTACTCATGATTGTTCTTGCATCTCATGTCACACCATTTCAATGTTGTTCATGATAACCTTATAGCATAAAGATAGACCTAATTGTTCTTATGACTGATATGGTATTGAGAGGACAATATTCCTAATTAGGACAATACAAATAAGGTCCAATATTTTCATCCCATAGCATATACAGTATGACAGTCTTTTCCCCCAATATCACCTCATCTTTTGGATTTATAGTGACACAATAATCATCAAAGATCCACATAACAACAACAAATCATGTTAGTCTTTAAAAAAAACAATATCTTTCTGTACGTATGACTATTCTTCACTCTTTTCCAATGATAATATAACACACACATGACTAGTTTACACTCTTTTATGAGTGCCCTACCAATGGATTTTGACTTCAATAGGTTTCTCAATAGCCCTTCTTAGGGATATATACATTTATCAACCATCTTCAGACCATTTGATCTCATGATACTCTAACTATACATTCCTCTTAACAATCCTAAATGTAATGGAAAACCCATTATTCCTTAGGATCTCAACACTCCTTGGTCATGCATTCTTCTACAATCATAATCTAGTCATTTTAACACAATTTTTAGAAGTTGCATGAAGGCTTCAAGGGTGCATACTGTTGTAACAATCAAGGACTGTCATGTTCATGAGAAATTACATTAGTAACAATAGTTTATCAGTCATTTATGACTATTATATCAATGTTGATTAGTCATTTATGACTATTATATCATTGTTGATCAATCATTTATGACTGTTATATCAATGATGATCAATCATTATAAAAGTTCTTTAATTATCATTGTCTTATTCATCATGCTTGTAGAAATCATCATCATGCCGAGGAAATGAGCAAAGACTCTAACATCAGAAGAGCATGAAGCTGAGAATGAGAGGAAAAGAGAAAGAATGAGGCGAATTCGAGAAAGTGAGAAATTGTCAACCATGCAAGAAGACATTCCACCATTGCCAATTGAAGAGGAACATGACACATCTAATGAGGCTAAGAGAGAGATGGAATTGGTGGCACAAAGGGAATGAATGCAAAACCTCCGTTCAATGAGGAAAGTGAATCTCCAAGTTGGAGGCACTCCATCGTCCACAGGTCAAGTTGAAGGAACACTATCATTATCTTCTCAAATTGGAGACACTCCATCTTTCATAGGTGAAGTAGAAGGTACATCTTCAGTTTCTTCTCAACTTGGTGGCACACCATCATTGACACGTCAAGTTGAAGGTACACCATCTTCTCCATCTCAAGTTCAAGCCTTTTCATCTTTTTCATCTCCAATTGAAGTTACGTCATGTATCCCATCTCAAGTAAATATTGAAGAAATTCCTAATGTTGAGTCAACTTTACCAATTAAAATGCCTCCTAGAATTTTGCATAGGAAGCCTAAGTTTCTAATCAATATCGATGAGAATGTGTTGAAGCCCATCCAAGATAAGATTCCCAAGTGCACTTGCCAAAGATATGCGAATAAGATATGGAAATTATTCTTTGAGAATTTAAATGAAAGTGGAAGATGTCAACTATTTGTTGAATTGGTGAGAAACCTAAAATTTAGGCCCACTATGAATATTCTTGGCCTAAGAACATCGGATGCCTCAAGTGAAAAATCAATTGTCAAGAATCTAATGAGTGCATATGAGAGTGTGGGTTCCACCTCACGCACAAAGGATAGTAATGTCACACGACATGTCATTACATTGACAATAGTAAGCCAACAAACAAAGAAAGATTGCCTCATTAGAAAGACAAGTCAAGCATTGAAAATAAGTAGAAAAACTCTAGTGAGAGCCATTAGAAGATGTGAAAGATTTGAGGACCCAAACACCAATGAATTGTGGGCATTCTCTGGGAGACTCCCACGGAAAGACAAAGTTGTTGTTGAAGCTTTGAGATCCATCATTGAAGAATTTTGAAAAAATAACACAAGGGTGTCTCCTAATGCAAGAGATGTTGTGAGAAGGAGATTGGTTCTCGAAACTATGAGCCACATCCAAAGCATTTTTTAGATGTGACCCAAACACAATTTTTCAAGAAATTTCAAGAGATGTATCCTCAAATTAAAATTTGTCAAAGATATTTTGAAATGCTAAAACCTTTCTATGTCAAAATAAATCACACACACACACTACTTGTTATTGTAGATTATATATTGAATTTTCTAACCATTTTGATGTTTATCGGTCTATATGTTTAGATTTGCATACTAACATTGTTTTGCAAGATTGTGGCATATGAGCCCCACCAACTACTTCAAGAGACTTCATATCAACAATTTTATGTAAAAGAGAGGAAGGTCAAATATTCTACAGGAAATTATGATTGGATGGCACATGTCAACATTGTGGTGGCTTGCAACGTATGCCAATATGTCAACATATGGAAAGCACACATGCGGTTGGAAACGAACTAGTAGAGTTCAGCAAGTATAAAATAGTGGCCTACAATACAAAAGATGGTAAAGAAGCAAAGAGGTGTGATTTGGTTATTCAAAAGATTCTAGTGTATCAGTTTATGTCTACATTTTGTGACAGTATAGTGTACGAGTATGCAAGGCATACCCATAGAGCTCGATGGTTGGACTTCCAATTCAAGTTATGCAAGGACATGCTTCCACTTGGTACCATCATTTTAGTTGTTGACTTTGCAGAGAACTACACACTACAGCCATAGAATGAGGTGTAATCACAGTATTACAACTCTACACATGTTGCTATATTTGTGCAAATAGCATTCATTCATGCAAAATATAGCATAGAGGATGACAAGAAGATCTTGAGGGAATATAATTTTTATATTAGTGATGATTGCACACATTTTATGGAGTTTGTACAAGGTTGCTTTCAGATGTTCTACCGTGATTTGGCTAGCAGGAACATATCATTTTGTCAGCATATCATATGGTCAGATAATTGTGCATAACAATTCAAGAACGCACGGATGTTCCTTTGGTTGAGCAGGATGCATATGGTGAATGGTGTTCAACATATGTGGAATTTTTGTGAGGCTGGGCATGGAAAGGGGAAGCATGATGGTGTAGGAGCATGTATCAAAAGAGCATTGGCACGAGAAGAGTTGAAGTACAAAGACAATGCAAAGTTGATAGATGCGAGATCTATTGTCGAATGGTGTAAAACTACAATGGGTCTAGGTAATGAAGGTAAGTCTACAGTTCGTAGATATTTTTGGTTGGTTAATGATACTAACATTGCAAAATATGAGGACTATTGTACATTGACAGGATCAAGTGAGCTACACTCTTTTAGAAGCTCTAACGTAGGTTCATGGACTATTCATATGCAGTATATGGCATGCTTTTGTTCTTCCTGTACATATGAAGCTTGGTATGATTGTGAGTCAAAGGAGTGGGTTGCTGATTGGTGTACAAGAGGTCTACGCCCGGTTGACCATTATCGACTACCGACAGCACTACAAATGGCAGAGATTGAATCATCAGTTGATTTTGACCATGTTTTAGATCTAGTTCAACCAGGAATTATCAACATTCTAATTTAATAAAATTCAATATTCCATCTTATTTTATATTTTTTCTTATATTGTTGACTATATTCATCAAACTGAATGGACGTATCAATGCAGGGCATGTTTATGTAGTTATTGCAGCTGAAGACGATGAAGAAGGAATGGATTATTATTTGTGTCATTGTGTTGAGGCAAAAAAGAAATTAGATTCCCCTATTATAGATGGAGAAAACATCGAGTACCCTAAAGGATCAATGGTTTTTATTGGAACATGGATTAGAAGGTACCCACTGAAGAAGTCTGATGTGTGGGTGTTTGAGGACTTTGAGCCACATAGGAAGATTCTTCATTATTCTAACTTTGTTGTGGCTTCAAACGTTCATTTGTTCAAATATGGGGGTAGACCATTGAATAGGACCTTGTGGAAGGTTCGTGAGATTGTTCACGAGGCAATACTCGACACAATAAAGAGTAGAGTAGACCCTGATGGTTCATTGGATTGAATTAGTGGAATGATAGAAAGGTATGTTATTTTTCTTTACTATCCTGATTTCACCTTGTATATTTTAACTACTCATTTTAGCTAAATAGTGCAATTGCATTTGCATGCAGGATTTTAGTATGATGGAGGTAGGCATAATCCTAATGAAGTTGGCTTTGCAAGCAAAGTAAGGTAGGTTTTCATGATTATTTCATGATGATATGTCCTTTACTTTCTATGTCATAATGAGTTTTAATGATGTTACTATGAGTTCTAATTCATTTTAATGATGTTACTATTTCATAATGAGTGTTAATGAGTTTTAATGACAAACAAGTGATAGTAGTGGTAAGGGCAGTGTCAATTGATGCCCTACAAGACATTGGATCAAGTGAGAACACCTTTATAGTATTGAATTTCTAACTACCAGAAAGGTATTATGACTGAATTTTTAGGATAGGCATCTCCTGGGGCCAAACGAATGGTGTCAACACATCTAGGTGGGTGGTTAAATGCTAGAGAGGATGCCTTTTCAATGGCAAAGCCTCATGGTCGTTCTTGGCTATATCGAACACAAACAATCTCTCAAGAGCCCTAAGAAAAAAAATGTGACAAACTTTGCATCGATTGTTCCATCAAACTGTGACACCTAAGAACATATTCTTTACATGTATAGGTGGATGTCAGGTCCACCTACAAACACCTACCTCAATTTTTTCTAAATTAATTTCGTTTGCCTATGGTGGCAAGGAACGCATTCTTGCAAAGTGCTTCAGTTTCATGCAGTGGAAAGGTGCTAGGAGTAACATTTTGCATTCTATAGTTCTTGGGGCCGAACAGACTTCGCCAATGTGTCGGGGTGGCCAGGTAAATTCTAGGGGAGGTCTTGTTTCATTTTCCAAGCGCCCCAGTTGTTCAAGGTGATAGGCTACTAGCAAATTCCCTTAAGATCCCTAAGACACAAAAACTGCCAAACTTTGATGGAGTAGTTCTTGGAATTCATGGCAACCGGGGATGTTCTGTTTAGACCTACAGGTGTATGTGGGGTCTGTCCACAATAACCTTTCTCAGTTTCAGACAACTGCAGTCCATTTGACTGTGCTGAAATCAAACACATTCTTGCAAAATGCTTCAGTTTCATGTAGTGGAAAGGTGCAAGGAGTGACATTTTGCATTCCATAGGTCGTGGGGCCAAAAAGACTTCGCCAATGCATCGGGGTGGGCAGGTAAATGCCAAGGGAAGTCTTGTTTCATGTGCTAAGCACCCCAGTCATTCAGGGTGGTAGGCTACCGACAAAGTCCCTTAAGATCCCTAAGACGCAAAAACTACCAAACTTTCATGTAGTTCTCAGAATTCATGACAGTTGGGAACATTCTGTTTGGACCTACAAGTGCATGTGGGGTCCGGCCACAATAATCTCTCTCAGTTTCGGTCAACTCCAGTTTGTTTGACCATGCCAAAATCAAACACATTCTTGCAAAATGCTTCAGTTTCATGCAGTGGAAAGGTGCTAGGAGTGACATTTTGCATTCCATAGGTGGTGGGGCCGAACAGACTTTGCCAACGTGTCGGGGTGGGTGGGTAAATGCCAGGGGAGGTCTCATTTTGTGTGTAAAGTACCCCATTCTTTCGGGGCGGCAGGCTACCGACAAAGTCCCTTAAGATCCCTAAGACACAAAAATTGCCAAACTTTGATGGAGCAGTTCTTGAAATTCGTGGCAACTGGGAACATTCCATTTGGACCTACAGGTGCATGTGGGGTCTGTCCACAATAATCTCTCTCAGTTTTGGTCAACTCTAGTTCGTTTGACCATGCCAAAATTAAATGCATTCTTGCAAAATGCTTTAGTTTCATGCAACACAACCTTGCCAAGTGCCTTATTTTTTGATATGCTCATCGTGAGGCCGAACCGACTGCACCAACATGTCGGGGTGGGTGGGTAAATGTTAGGGAAGGTCTCATTTTGTGTGCCAAGCATCCTAGTCATTCTGCCCTGCAAGCTACCGACAAAGTGACTTTGTCGGTAGCTTATAGCTTGGAACAATTAGGACCTTTGGCACACAAAACGAGACCTCCCCTAGCATTTACCCACCCATTCCGATGCGTTGGCGAAGTTCGTTCGGCCTTATGAGCTATGGAATGCAAAATGTCACTCCTAGCACCTTTCGAGTTTACTAGTAGCTTGCAGCCTGAAATAACTGAGACACTTGGCGCACGAAACGAGACCTCCCCTAGCATTTATCTGCCCACCTGAATGTGTTGGCATAGTCAGTTCGACCCCACAACCTATGGAATGCAAAATTTTAGTCTTAGCAACTTTCTAGTTTGTCGGTAGCTTACAACTTGGAACAACTGGGACGCTTGTCACATGAAACAAGACCTCCCCTAACATTTACATGCCCACCCCAACATGTTGGCATAGTCAGCTCAGCCCCACAATGACCAAAACAAAAAATATGGCACCTGGCAACGTTGTGCTGCATGAAACTGAAGCATTTTGCAAGAATGCATTTGATTTTGGCACGGTCAAACAGACTAGAGTTGACCAAAATTGAGAGAGGTTATTGTGGGTGGACCCCACATGCACCTGTAGGTCCAAATGGAATGTTCCCAACTGCCATGAATTCTAAGAATTGCTCCGTCAAAGTTTGGCAGTTTTTGCTCTTATGATCTTAAGGGACTTTGCTAGTACCCTGTTGTCCCGAATGACTGCAGCGCTTGACACACAAAATGAGACCTCCCCTGGCATTTACCCACCCACCCTGATGGTTTGGTGAAGTCCGTTTGGCCCCACGACCTATGGAATGCAAAATGTCACTCCTAGCACCTTTCCACTGCATGAAACTGAAGCATTTTGCAAGAATGTGTTTGATTTTGGCACGGTCAAATAGGCTAGAGTTGACCGAAACCGAGAGAGGTTATTGTGGACAGACCCCAAGGGCACCTGTAGGTCCAAATGGAATGTTCCCAGCTACCACTAATTCTAAGAAATACTTTATCAAAGTTTGGCAATTTTTGCGTCTTAGGGATCTTAAGAGACTTTGCCAGTAGCCTACTGCCCTGAACGATTGGGGCCCTTGGCACATGAAACGAGACCTCCCTTGGCATTTACCCACCTACCCTGATGCGTTGGCAAATTCTATTTGGCCCCACGACCTATGGAATGCAAAATGTCACTCCTAGCACCTTTCCATTGCATGAAACTGAAGCATTTTGCAAGAATGTGTTTGATTTCAGCATGGTCAAACGGAATGGAGTTGACCAAAACTGAGAGAGGTTATTGTGGACGGACCCCACGTACACCTATAGGTCCAAATGGAACATTCCCAGCTACCATGAATTCTAAGAACTACTCCGTCAAATTTTGGCAATTTTTGCGTATTAGGGATCTTAAGGGACTTTGCCAGTAGCCTGTCACCCCAAATGACTGGGGCGCTTGGCACATGAAACGAGACCTCCCCTGGCATTTACCCGCCCACCTCGATGTGTTGGTGAAGTCCGTTTGGCCCCACAACCAATGGAATGCAAAATGTCACTCCTAGCCCTGAGGATTCAATCAAGTAGTCCTTAGGTTGATATGACCATTCTAAGCTTGACATATGACTGCTACCATTTGCATGTAACTATACATTTATAAAATGAGTGTTCTGAGATCTTTATAACAACCTTCTTTATTTTGCTGGGACAACACTATCCTAATATGGGTTGACAGTGCTAAAATGTGAATAATGGTATGATGATTAGTAAATACTCTTAGGACCTTGATGACTATCCTAGCAATCATATGACTAGTTTTTTAATTACTAGATCCCCCCAAATGGAAGCTTTGATCATCAAACAGATATATGGTTGTCCATATATTGCATGCTAATTCATGATTGCATGCTTGTCCATAAGTGTACTGTATCATAGTTGGTCTATTGGCCTTGCTAGGGTTCTCTTTATGTGGGAATGACATGATTGACTTGATGGGGCTATCTTCCCTTCTTAATTTAGGATTTCTACTCTTTGATTACCAACACAACTATCTCTTCATTATGACAATCCTCTTCTTTCTCTCTTCTACACTCCCTACTTGTAGACTTCACATTTGTAATCCCAGAGTATAATTATCCTCTACAAAGACAATAATGCCTTTGATACATGATAGTCAACCTAGGGTTGTCTTTGATCTTTGTATGACAAACACCTAATTAATTATAGCTACTTGTAGTACCTCTAAGCATCTCCTATAATATCACCAAGTTCATGACTAGTTCATGCATACATTGCCACTGGTGGAGGAAACATTTCAATGCCTAAAACCTTAATCTATGCCTGCACATGTGTGAACAACATTCAGAGATGTATGCTATTCATTCTACATTACTAGAGCCCATATTTCATAAGGTTTTCTAGGCAAAATACAAAGAGATAATGGATTGATCCATTGTTGTATTGACTGTGTCAGCCACGATTAGAGGTCAAAATACATTGTATTTACATAATTTCATGCTATTTACATGGTGATTAACCTATTTGTGTGACTAACATCTATTCTCTATAAAGTACATATTAAAAGATGAGACTATAACACAAGATATAGTAATATGAGATCATGATATTTAAGATATACCAATGTAATATCATAAGGCATGGTATATAAGATATAAAAATGTAGGATCAATGATGTAAATTCTCTAAAATAGAAAAATATGTCAATATTTGATCATAAATGCTCATAATAGCTAGGTAGAAACAATGATAAGAGATGGACCATAGACAAGATGCTCAATATAATGATAGACCATGAATGTTCTAAGAAGCTAGAACCTCACTCAATGTGAGTATATTGGATAATGCTTTAAGAAGTTAGATCAAATAGTGTAAGAACATATGTAAAGCAAAGAGCCATTAGTATCATTGGATACAAAACCAAGGATCAAAATATAAGATGTAAAGGATTGAGAGAAAGGACCAAAGAAAAAACATAATTAAGTACACAAGACTAGATAAGACAATGTAAAGATGAAATATGAAAGACAAAGATCATGAGATCAAAAACCATCATAAGCATTGCATAATAACTCCTCACTAAGACTTCTAATCTGATAAGTTGCTAATGTATCATCATAAAAGCATAGGTAATCATGTGAAGCAATAGAATAATCGTGATGAGGCTCATCATCATCATGTATAACGTGAGGTAGCACATTTAGAGAATCATCATGATATATAGGAAGAATATGAAAAGGGCAATAAACACAATTTTCAACACTAGAGAAATAATCATAAATATGTAGTACCAAAAAAAACATGCATATCTCTAATCTTGGAAGATGGTACATAATGAATAATATCATCATGGCATGTGAGAGGAGTATAATTATAAAATACAAGACTATCATTCGTAGGAGGTAAGATTATGTCATCAATGCATGTCCTACAAGGTGCATCACAAGGTCTAAATCACTAGTATGTATGTACTCACCACCATCCATATGAACGTCATTAGGCTTACTATGAAAAATGGAATATGAAGAAGAATAAAGAATATCAAATCACAATGAACTATTTCATCATCTATAGGTATATCATGCAAAGAAGGTGTGCTCAAAGGTAATAGTTCATTAGAGACATGCACAACACAATCACTCTTCATAGATGAAGGTTGCAAGCTATGATAATCATGAAGAAGTGAAGTAAAACTATCTAGCAAAGAAGGAAACATAATAAGCAACTCCTTAAAGTTAGAGAATAAACATAAATGATCATTTAATGCTTCTATCTTCAATGTGTTTCCATCAATATGATAAAATTCTATAAATGACTCAAGAACAATATGACCACATATTGCATCGGTGCACACGTTTCAATGCCTAAAACCTTAATCTATGCCTGCACATGTGTGAACAACATTCAGAGATGTATGTTATTCATTCTACCTTACTAGAGCTCATATTTCATAAGGTTTTCTGGGCAAAATAAAAAGAGATAATGTATTGATCCATTGTTGTTTTGACTGTGACAGCCATGATTAGAGGTCAAAATACCAAAATTCCACAACCTTTGCCAACATCCTCCCTATCTGTACACCAAAAAAGGATGTTTGGAATAGCATATGGACAGCCATCAAAGCATAAAGGATATAGGAAATTTGTCACATGTTGTATTGTAGCTACCCTTTTAGACATGTATGCAAAGTGTGGAAGCATAAACAAGGCACGTGAACTGTTTGACATGATTCCCCAAAGAAATGTCGCCTCATGGAATGCAATGATTACAAGATATGAACAAAATGGATTTTTTGATAAGGCTTTAGAAACTTTCAAGCAAATGCAATTGGCGGGTGTAAAGCCAAATTCCAAAACCTTTGAAATGGTATCTTTGGAACATAGTATATAGACATCCATCAAAGCATAAATGATATAGCAATTTTGTCAAAAGTTGTAGTTGCAACTACCCTATGAGACATGTATGCAAAGTGTGGAAGCATAGACAAGGCATGTGGATTGTTTGATACAACACCACAAAGAGATGTCCTCTCATGGGATGCAATGATTGCAAGATATGCAAAAATGGATTTGTTGAAAAGATTTTAGAAACTTTCAAGTAAATGCAATTGGCACGTGTACTAAAGCCAAATTCCACAACCTTTGCCAGTATCCTCTCTATCTGTACACCAACATAGGATGTTTGGAATAGCATATGGATAGCCATCAAAGCATAAAGGATATAGGAAATTTGTCACATGCTATAATTGCAGCTGCCCTTGTAGACATGTATGCAAAGTGTGGAAGCATAGACAAGGCATGTGAACTATTTGGCATGATGCCCCAAAGAAATGTCGCCTCATGGAATGCAGTGATTGCAAGATATGAACAAAATGGATTTTTTGATAAGGCTTTAGAAACTTTCAAGCAATGCAATTGGTGGGTGTAAAGCCAAATTCCAAAACCTTCGAAATGGTATATTTGGAACATAGTATAGGCATCCATAAAAGCATAAAGGATATAGCAATTTTGTCAAAAGTTGTAGTTGCAACTACCCTGCAAGACATGTATGCAAAGTGTGGAAGCATAGACAAGGTACATGGACTGTTTGATACAATACCACAAAGAGATGTCCTCTCATGGGATGCAATGATTGCAAGATATGCAAAAAATGGATTTGTTGAAAAGATTTTAGAAACTTTCAAGTAAATGCAATTGGCATGTGTAAAGCCAAATTCCACAACCTTTGCCAGCATCCTCCCTATTTGTACACCAAAATAGTATGTTTGGAACATTGTATGGACAGCCATCAAAGCATAAAGGATATAGGAAATTTGTCACATGTTGTAATTGCAGCTGCCCTTGTAGACATGTTGCAAAGTGTGGAAGCATAGACAAGGAATGTGAACTGTTTGGCATGATCATGCCCCAAAGAAATGTTGCCTCATGGAATGCAATGATTGCAAGATATGAACAAAAAAACATTTTTTTGACAAGGCTTTATAAACTTTCAAGAAAATACGATTGGTAGGTGTAAAGCAAAATTCCACAACCTTAGCCAGTATCCTCCTTGCCTATGCCAAAATGGACATCCATCAAAGGATAAAAGATATGAGAATTTTGTTAGATGTTGTAGTTGCAACTGCCCTCAAAGACATGTATGCAAAGTGTGGAAGCATAGACAAGGTACATGAACTGTTTGGCATGATGCCTCAAAGAAATGTCGCCTCATGGAATGCAATGATTGCAAGATATGAACAAAATGGATTTTTTGATAAGCCTTTAGAAAGTTTCAAGAAAATGCAATTGGCGAATGTAAAGCCAAATTCCAAAACCTTAGAAATGGTATCTTTGGAACACGGTATAGACATCCATCAAAGCATAAAGGATATAGGAATTTTGTCAAATGTTGTAGTTGTAAGTACCCTGCAAGACATGTGTGCAAAGTGTGGAAGCATATACAACGAACGTGAATTGTTTGACACAATGCCTCAAAAAAATGTCGTCTCATGGAATGCAATGATTGCAAGATATGCACAAAATGGATTTTTCATAAGGCTTTAAAAACTCTCAAGCAAATGCACAAAAGTAAATTTCAACGAAATACAAATTTTGGCATGTCTAAAACCAAATTGCATGACCTTATCCAACTTCCTCCTTGCCTATGCCAAAATGGGATATGGGGAACATGGTGTGGACAACCATCAAAGCATAAATGATATAGGAATTTTGTCACATGTATTGTATTTGCAGTTGCTTTTGTAGACATGTATGGAAAGTGTGGAAGCATAGACAAGGCACGTGAACTATTTTAAATGATGCCTCAAAGAAATGTACAATCCCACAGAATGCAATGATTGCAAGATATGCACAAAATAGATTATTTGAAAATGATTTATAAACTTTCAAGCAAATGCAATTGGCACATGTAAAACCAAATTCATGTAATGATAATTGATCATCATATTAAATATTTAATATAAACTGTCATATACATAATGTCATGAACATAACATCTAGTTTATATACAAAGCCATATAGACATGTCCAAACAAAGCCATATAGGCATATATACAAAAATATACATTGGTAATTATTTAAGATGAAAAATGAAGAGGATGTTTAGGATTGATTTTTGATAGTTCATGTTGATCCTCCTTTCACCTCTAAACATTCAAGGTCTTCTAGCTGAGTAGAGGAACCTACTACAGACTTTATGTCACTTGGAACATAGGGGAAGATTGGAATTGTGTGATTTTGTTGTTCAATTAAGCCCAATCATGCTCAAAACCCTAATTACATGAATTCATGAATAAACAAACAAATTACGAAAAATGATCGCACACAGAGATATCAAATGGCAATCAAATGCGTACCAAATTTTGAAGTTCAGAAAATGGAAAAGTCGGGGACGAATGAGCGGGTGCCCTAGTCCAGTGCCACAGTTTTTGTCGAGATCTGGGAACTTTGTCTACAACCTGTTCCTACTGGTCCAGAGATTTTTCTGTTGCGGGATCCGGAGGACTAATGGGCGGGTGCCCGAGTCTAGGTCCCTATTTTCTTCTTTGATCTGCAATTCCTACAGTTTGCACTCCTCTTTTGCAACTCCACTTCTTCTACTTTCGCAACCTGTAGCCTGCAATCACGAAAAAATGGGTTGGGGGTTGTGGTGTTTAGAGGCTTGCCTTAGTCAAGCCCCGGAGAGACATTCAAGTCTTCCAAACACTGTTGTCAAATAAAGAGTGTGTATCCCTGTGGGATAGAGGCAAAATCCAAATGATAAATGATAGAAAACACAATTGATATCACCTTGTAGTGAAGATCTCATGGAACGAAGATGCTCTTCATGCCATGAGATGGATGCCAAATCTACAAATACAAACACAAGAACAACACAAATTCTACTCTGCAACACAATGAATGCCTTGAATCACTTTAACATAAGCTTGTCAATCAAAATGTCCATCTAATTTCCATCTAGTTTACAAATGAATCACTAATCATGCTTATATATGCAACTACAAACATTCCTGCTAAGAATTTCATAATTCAAACTTACCGTGTCGACATAGGACCTAAATAATGGTCATAAACCGACACTTTGAAATTGGTCCTGACCTAAAATAGGGCAGGACTAGGGCGCGGGCGCCCAAGTCCTCCCCCCTATTTTAGGTAGGATTTGTCATAAATGCATCCCTTAAGTCCTATTTGCCCTAAAACTTCAGGGTTTTCTCTTCAAGAGTCATGAAAATCATGTAAGATGCTCTAAATGCATTCTAAAGGACCTAGGAGCTAAACCTTAAGAGGGAAAAGCCCCCAAGGGGACATTTTTCGACGTAACAGTAACATACAAAAGTTTGTATATAAAGCCATCTAGACATACAAAAAATGTCCCAAAAACTAGTTTTCCTATGGACTTTTATGAAATAATCGGCGACCCTTGCTTGACCGTGAAGATGGAGAGCCAATTCGTGACTCATCCTCTCTCTATTGTCGAGTAGAGCTCTTCGATAGAAGTTCATCTAGCTCCACCTGTTAATACAATCAAACAATATGCACATTAATATAGAAAATGTATGAAATATATAACATCACATATGTAATCGATCACTTACCGTCATCTGACGATCACTCTCCATCATCTTGTCTCTCTCTTTATCTATAGTTGGACGGGCTGGAGTTGTGACTTCCTGTAAGGAGCATCAATAAGCAAAATTGACTAAACATAAATATCATTTATGTATATCAAATGACATGAGATAAAATAAGAAATACAAACTTATGACATTTTCATGTTATTGGCTCATACCTCGGTCAAAGGATTTGAAGACATCATGGCTACAACAATGCCTACGTACGCTGACTCACAAAGATGATGAGGAGTGTCCATATTCAACATCTAAAAATCAAGTTCAAGATTATTTGACCAAAATAAATACATAACATTATTTTAAAAATGTACAATGATTAGAAATGGTTAAATTTACCTTCGTATAAGTGGTGGATTTGCATCTAGGGGACCAAGGAAACCGTGGAGGTGTCGGTGACTATTCAAATCATCAAATTGTAACAAAATAATATTACCATTGATATATCTACAATAATTATGATCATGTGATAAATTACATACATGTTGACTTGACCTCCTCTCATAACCTGCCAATGGATGGCTAATGGAGGCAGAATGAAGACTCTGACCCTAGAATTTTATTGTGCAGACAATTACATACATTATTTTTCACTTATAATGTAGAGTCATATAAAATTAATTACAAATTTCAAATAACAATATATTAAATCAAGATGAAACTTGTAAAAAATTACCTGAGAGTCAATACCAAATGTTTGTTGTAAGACATCATCGATGAGAACAATCTCATCCAATATGGATGTCTCCAACATTAGATGATGCCCCTATGTCACAGCATCCTGCCGAGAGTCATGTCGTGCGTCTTGCGTCCCATAATCACATAGATTCCCACATGAATTGTACAAATGTGGGGACAAATGACACCTACTACTCTCACCCTCATTGGCTTGGATAAGTTCATCGGCATGCTGTGCTAGAGACTACGTGAGAGTAGTCAATGAATGTAATGTCTCCACCTCAACACTCTCCTTCAAAGTTGAAGGGAGTGACACACATTCTGGCCTCAACAAGGGTCTAGGTACATGGTTTTCATCTTGCTAAGCTCCCTCTCTATCTTGGGAAAAGCCACCACCTCTACCTTGGAACTCTCAAATATCAAAATAATTGGGAATCTTCTTGAGGATGAACTCGCAATAGAGTTTCCTCAAGAAATATCGTGGCACCTCATCGTTGTTGCATGGGCACTCATCGAAGACCATGTACCATCTATCCCAAAAGTTTTGGGATATTTCTTCATTCCTACAACAATGAATAGGGAACCGTTTGCAAGTTTCTTCTAATCTTTGGTCAATTTTAGGATTAATAGTGTGCATTTAATTGAGATTTTGTAATTTTTTCATTCTTCACTTGTTCATATGACAATTTGTCGGCTTAGTATTGCCAACACCTCTCTCTATAGTCTTGAAATTCAGTGATTTGTTTTGTCACCGATTCAGTGTGGGAAATAATCTCCTCTAATGACTTCACAAGCGCTCTCCTACGATTGGTGCTTGCACTTGGATTGTTTAGCATTTGAATAAGGGTTTGAAGATGTCTTTTGTTTTCTTCTATTTGCCCTAGGTAGTTTTCTTGTGTATCCCTTACATTGTGAGGACATGAAGGTGGGTTTTGAGGGTTTGGAGGGTTTTGGGGGTTGTTTTGACCCTCCTCAGCTAGATTTGGGTTTTCTCTTGCCTCATTAACTATAAATGCAAATAAAAAACTAATCAAACAATGCAAAAGTCAAAAATTCTTCTCAAACTAAAAAAAATTAAACAAACCCTACCTTCTTTGGCTGCTAGGCCCTCCAAATTTGCTTCACGACGTCTTTGGCAGTGAGGTGGCATTGTGATAGTGTCCATTTCTCTCTTGCACTTGCTTGGAGAGACTTTCCTTGAATGCACTCACGATTTGAACACTATTTTTTCACATACAAACTCCTTTGGCTGTGGGTGAATGACAGAAAATTAAGTTTTTTTGACTTTTAAAGCAAGTCAAAATGCGCTCGCGTTTTGGCTTGTTTTGGACCAAAAAGTCCCATGGTGGTGACTTTTTGGTCCCTCATCTTTGTGTATACACCCGAATATAAGATACCGTAGAGTATTGGAACCATCTTATATTGTGTTATGATGAATGTTATAGTTGGTAATTATTATTTTTTACTAATTGCACGTGTTCTTCCCTACCACAACCTTTTGTAATTTGTCATAGGTACTTTAACTCTCTTCTTATTCCTAACATTGGGGTATAAATACAAGTTTCCAAGTACCTAAACATAGATCTCTAATATGTGTCGATACTTGCCAACATCTTGGTTCCATTGCTAGCTATCATGTCCCCTTTTTTAGATTAAAATATTTAATAATATTATTTAAGTTGATCCCAATAATTTCTAATTTTAAGGGCAACTTAATAATAATATTATAATTAAAATAAAAGGTGTTTTTAAACACTAGTACTAACATAAAAGTATTTTTAAATACTTAAAATAAAAAATTAAAAAGTATTTTAAAATACTTGGAGGGAAATTTAGGACCCAATGGCCCAATTTGAAAAGGTGTATCAAAGAGGTGCCTATCTTCATTTAATCATCATTCAAGTTATCCTTTTGCATACAATTTTTAGATTTGAGGAGTTTGTTCAATCTAGAGCATCCAAGGATGAAAACCCTTGGTTTGTTTAGGGTTTGAGAGGACAAAACCCCTCTTGAATTCCACATTTGGAATCAAGAATGAAAACCCTTATTTCTAATTCTTGGGTGATTCCATCTAGGAATCACAATTGTGCTAATTTGTGAAGGATTTGGATTTTGCTATAGTATTTACATTGGTTTCCAAGATTTTAGGAGAGTTTTTGAGCATCAAAAGTATTGGATCTAATTGTTTACAACATTTCCACTACCTATCTTGGGCACCATACTTGGAGGACATCATTTTTAAGGGTTGTTGTTGATTGAAGTTATTAATTGTATGATTTGAGGGGCAAATCAACATTGACTTAGGGTAGCCTTCAATTTTAGCATACACCAACAAACTTGAAGGGTGATTGGCATCAATGTAAAGGGTGAATCATCAAAAGGGACAACAATCCACAATTCTCAATCATTTTCAGACCCATCTTTGGCAATTACTTGCATTGGGAATTATTTCTAGTCATAATTAGTGAGAAATCTACCCTAGGATAGCCCTTGAAGGCTGGTTGTCATGCCCACTCATACGCACATTTACAAATGAGCATATACATAGCGCATTTTTTTTGAAAACATACTACACATCAAATGCAATAAATTCTACATTCAAAAGAAGATGATGCACACTTGACACCATTGCATGTACAACATATGAAGGCATACCACTCAAGGTGAAAGGAAAGGGTACGAAAGTGGGTGAGTGTACCATGTCACAACACATTGGAATAATTAGCAATAGCCACCTAAGAGGTATCGACATTGTTAAACACAATGATGAGAAGGGATTACTCACATGCATGGATTCCCTTAGGGTTTCTATGTGGAATAAATATGATTCTGCCATCTTGACGCGACTAGAGCGATATGCTCAAAGCCAATTTTAGAACATAAGTTAATTCCTAAGTTAATCTCACATCTAAAGATGGTTTAAATTTGCAACCTTATTTTCAATTGGTTAAGATGATTAATTTGAAAACATGAGGAAAATAAAATCAACTACAAGTAATAATCATTTAAGGGAAGGACTAATTGCTAATGTCTTAATAATGTACAAATTAAAATAAAATAATTTAATTAAAATTACTTAAATAATAATTTAATCCACACATTTCTCCATGATAACTTGAGAAATAATTTAAAAAGTATAATTTACATGATTCTATATCTAATATTTTAACTTTTAATAATTAAAGTCTAAAGTAAAAAATTCTTAAATTTAAATTAAAATTTTAAAAGAAAAAATTAAATAAGTTAACTTCAATTTTAAGTCTTACTAATTTTAAATCCTAATTTTTAAAAAATCAAATTAAAACAACCATTACTATAATTAAGCCAAGTGGGCTACATTATAGGAACTCATTAATCCATAAATTATAAAATATTAGAACCTACCAAAAGTAATATCTTAGCATATATTTTTTTGAATCCCTATTCTATTATTATTTTTGACTTGCAAAGGCATTGCATGTTGCAGGTACAACCACCTAGGAATCATATATTTTCTATATAATTGTTTTTGTGCATGCAAGTATAAAGGAGAAAGAGAATAACATGATTTATCCACTAAGAAAAATGAGAAGCAAAATGAAGGGTTTGTCAGATTTAACTCTTTTCATTAATTGTGTTGGGTATTGAATCCAATGGATAAGAAATTAATATGTCAAATTTTAATATGAGAAAGAGGGTTTGATTTTGATCCAAAGATACATTCATATGTACAGGAGGTAATAAAATAATTATATTTATCATTACGGCGAGAGGCATTCTTTACGCCGAGAGGTGTTCTTTACGCTGAGAGGCGTTCTACACTCACAGAGTCACAACAAGGGCTGAAAGATTCAGATTCCCATAAACATTTAGATTCTGTAAACAAAAATCATAAAGTATTTAAATAAATAAATTCATGTAAATAAGATTCATTGGAAAAAAATTCTTGTCCAATTTCTTTTTTTTTCCACAATTTTTGTGATTTTTTTATTTTCAATTTCTTTTTTGATTTTTAGTTTTTGATTTTTGATTTTTTCCAATTTCTTTTTTGGTTTTTATTTTTTATCTTTCCAATTTCTTTTTTGGTTCAATAGTTTTTGTGATTTTCTTATTTTCAATTTCTTTTTTGGTTTTTATTTTTTATTTTTTCCAATTTCTTTTTTAGTTTTTAGTTTTTATTTTTTCCAATTTCTTTTTTGGTTTTTATTTATTATTTTTCAAATAAATTATGGAAAAGAGATATCCCTTGGCGTACTTTAGATATTTTTTTTAAATATAAATATACTAGCATATATTGTTTTTTTTTTTGGTAGATCAAGATTTACTTGTATACATGCAATGATAAAAAAAAAAAATTTGTTTTAAATTATATCATTTTTTCTGAGTTTAACAGTTAACCTATTTTAATGGAAACAAATTAAATCTTATAAAAAAATTATAATAAAAAAAAAAAAGGGACCTTCTCTGTGGCCTCTTGGCCGCTTCCCCTAAAGATGGGGGCTGGTAGGCTCCCAACAATCTAAAACAAAATAAGGTAATTTTAATTTTTTTGTTAAAATTTATTTTATAAAATTTCTCTCATAAATACTTTACTTACAGATTTAAGTACTATATATATATAATGTTATGGGAACATTTAGTAATAAAATAAATTAAGTTTTTTAAACATAAATATACAGCAATGGTTTAAGCTGATACAAATGTGTATTTATAGTTTTGTGAAATAAAATAGAAGCAATACAATTATATATTTATATATATATATATATATATATATATATATATTGCAAACAAAGTAATCTGAAATAGATTCAAGGAATATCAATCTTATTTCTACTCTCTATTTGCTTATGGTTTGCTTGCTCTAATAAAGAAATTTCTACATATATGAATAACAAGGCAATGCCACTATAGATAGAATTAATTCTATAAGATATATCTCATTGCAACTAATTACAACAAATAATTACACAGAATACCTTGTCTTTTTATAAATATGATTCACTGCAATTTAAGGACAATGAGAGTCTCAAAAAGAAATAAATCTAAGACTATTTCGAACTAGTTATGGGTACAATTACTTTACAAAATATAAAAATCTCATTGTATGAGTTATATTCAAATTAATACATTTGTTTTTCTCAAGAACATGCTCAGTTAGGAAAATACATTGAAGAAATTCTTTTCAAAAATGTGGGTAAGATAATGTTAGAGGGTGACCAGAAGATACAGATACAACAATGGGCAACATTTTCCCATTTACATGGCTCCAACAAAGATACACAAATATGAAGAGAACTTCCTCTTTCTCTACATAGTATATCCCTATCTCAGTGAAATTTGTAGAATGAAGAGTGAACAATAGATATCTTATGAGGAGTATCATCCCAAACAACTACACTACATGGCCAAGCTAGCTCACCTCCCAATCATAAGACTTGCAAGCAAGTCCACCCCCAAGCTAGGAGGCTCCCAAGAAAACCAGTTGCACAACACATACACATAGCAAAACAAAACAACAAGCTATCCCATAGGCCAACTCACACACACAAATAGATTTTCATAAAATCCATGTTAGAGGGGGAGTCAAGGGGACTCACTAACCTCTTGGGGAAAATATGAAATCAGATTTCTAGTACCACCCACTTCACAACTCACCATTCTCAATATAACCTCAACAATCCATACCCAAAATGCGTATTCTCCACCATACCAAGTGCCATAAAATAAAAATCCATTATATCATCCCAATCGCCAAAATCATAATGGCACTCATGTCATCACATAATCAAAACAATTTCCCCAAGAGAGTGTCCACACCTCTCTCAACCCCAAACACAGATGGATCTTAACCCAAGAGGAAAGATCAACACCCCCAAACAACCCATACCCCAAAAAGTCTATTGAAAATAAAAATAACACATAAGAAAGGTTTTTCAATCACATCTACAACAAATACTTCAGAAAAACCATCCCACTAATTTAATTATTTTTAATCTAAAATGATATATCTTCTTTCTAGAATGATATGGAGACCTACCTCTTACTTTCGCCAAGTTAGGGAAAGCCTTGCTTTCCAAATTTTCTGCTAACTTTCCCTTTTTCCAAACTTCCAACTCCTTCAAAACCCTTGCCTCCAAAATAAAAATCCTCTAATGATAGAGAAAACCAACCCCCAAACTATTTTTCAAATAGAAATAAATAGAGAGAAATAAAACTAGGGTTAGGTTTCCCCTCTCCAATTATCTCAATTATTTTTGTGGTAATTTTTCCCACCTCTAAACATTTTTAAAATACCTTTTAAACACTCCAAGAAGGGTCCTCATATGTTCTTATTATAGAATCTTTTTTTAAAATAATACATAAGGAAAAAGACACCTTTGACCCTTTAAACAACCCCTAAAGTCTAAATCTGAGAATTACAACTTAAGGATAAATAATCACACCCTCACACAAATAATAGAAATATAAATTAAAAAATCAATTAAACCCATTCATACCACAACACTAAAAATATGAAGACCTTAATCCTCTCTTAGGAAAAGGCCTAGGTGCACTGGGAAAAAATAGTGGTTTTCTTAGGAACCTTTGAAATTTTTCCATTGACCATGTGGAATTTAACATGTGCACTTACACACAAATGTTAATACATCTAAAATAATAGTGGAAGCAACATTAATAATAAAATTAACATACACATCATAAATATATAATAATTAAATCAAAATTTAAATAACACATTTAATCCATCATCAAGTTCATACTAATATAAGATCACTTAACCACTTCACATTTAATCAGATATGATATAGGCTAAACATACACAATTACGTTCATACAAAATCTATAATGATAAAATAATTTTAATTCATAAACCTTAATCTAGAATTTATGATCAAATAAATAACCATAAATCAATCAAATTCATCATCAATAATCCCTAAAATGTTATTTCATACTTTCAATTCTAAATCCCATAGCAATAGAAATTGAATTAGATTAATTAAAATTCATCATCACATAATTGAATCCAAATAAAATAAAATTAGAATTTATTTAATTCCATCGTATCGATAATGTGAGTAATCATAGTTATTAACTGATAAAATCCACTAATCTAGCCATAATGTTAGTATCCACACAAATCTATAATCGTAACACATTATAATAAGTAAGTCCCTGAATAATTACAAACTAAACAAGCCTACCCAAATACAAAAGTAGTTATAAGGAGGAATGGATCTCACATTGGCATAGCACATTACATCCTTAATTCTAGCCACCCACACTCACCTACAACTTTGCCACAACCAATTAGCAGTCTATATCTGCTATTCAAGTTTCATTGGCTATCATAGATCATATCTAGATTTTGATTATTATTTTTGCATATTGTATGAAGTTGTGACGTTTGACATACTAAAAAATATTATTTCAGCATTGTCAAATTAGTATTATACTTATACCTTGCATTACATATTAGATCTGGGGGTTTCTATTGTTGTCATACATTTTCTAACCCCAGTTTGTCAAGTGTATTGATCAAATTTGACTTCTTTCCACCACAAGGGTTTCATATTTTGGTAATTTTATAAATGGAACTTTGAAATAAATATTTTTCAGTTATTGCCAACACCTATTTCCTTCCTCAATTTATTGTTCTTTAGATTTTGTTTACAAATCAAAAAATACTCAAAAATAGTAAAAATTCAAAAACTATAATTTGGGACATTACACTGAGACTTTGGTAAAGGGGATAGAGAAGAGAGGTCTAAAAACTACAAGATATAACATGTGTAGTAGAAAAGGACCCTAGTAAAAGGAATAGGAGTGGGATCTAAAAACTATAGATATAGTATTTATGACCAAAAGGGGAAAAGAAGGACCTAAACAATAGATAGATCAACTACAATAAGGAAGAATTACATAAAGAAGGAACAAAGTCAAGAAGAAAAATATTTCATGACCTACAACAAAAGATCCTAGGTTCTAGCCTCATGAGTAGGAGTTAGGCATCTAGGGGATGATGAATGGAAAGGATCCTAGAAGGACCTCCGAAGAGATGTGACTTTTAGAAAAAGAGCAAGATTAAGTTAGTAGGAATGCATAAAAGGACTAATGGAACCCCAAATCAAAAACACCTATTGCAAAAGGAGACAACAAAAGGAAAAGAAAGATTAGGAAATAGATTGACTTGGCAAGGGAATTGAACATGGAAGAGGGGAAATTTAAACAAGTTTAGAATAGGCAAGACAGATACCGCAAAAGAATGGGCAAGGCTCAAGAAGTTGAGTTAGAGTATTCTAGGGAGGTTCCTACTAAGGAAGAGGTAGAGCACAATAAAAGGGTTGTTGCTGATAAAAATAAAGGAAATTTAAGCACACTAGGGAGTCTGTTGCTAAAGATATTAAAGAAGAGGGAAATCCACCAATAGAAGATTTCAACATAAATGAGTGTGTTAGGGAGGCTATAGTTGAACATAAGAATTCTATTGAGGTTAATATAACTCCACAAATAGAGGAACTAGGGTTAACTACACTACTCTACAACAAAGATACATCCGAGTAACTCAATATCCATTTTGATAAAACAACAGAAATTTTACAAGGGTTGGAAAGACAGATTGAAGAATGTGTGGCATCTAATGAGTCATTAGAAGAAGGTTCTAGAAGCAAGGGTGATCCATCATTCAAGATTTTGACTCAAAACCCTCATTTGGATCTTGATCTAACTAACTTGAAAGTTACAATTAACAAAGGATTTGAGGAACTATTGAACTCTTTTATGAAACTAAAACCTTTGGATTTCAATGCAGATTACCTAGATAAAGTAGTAAGAGTGTGGATTTACAAAAAGAAAAGACGATAAGGATTGGAACTTGCAGGATAATAGAAAAAATGTGGTAGAACAAGAAATTTAGGACTTGTTTGAAAACCTTTCCATGGACACAATTGATATGATTAATGAAGGATGGGAAACCCCTCCACTAATAAATAAAATGACATTAACTAATGAAAGAGTGTCTCCCAAATCGAAATGGTCGCATGAAGAGGTGAATCCACTAGACCAAGAGCCATCCCCCATGCAAAATAAGCCAAGAAGAGTACTTTTGAAAGGGATTTATATAGTGGCTCAACTAGGATGAGAGAAAACTGTTGTCACTTGGATTTGCACCTTGAGTTGAAGCCCTGTGTTGCAACAATCCAGTGAAATATTGGAGTGATTTCTAGGTGTGGGACCCTGCAAAGGAAATCAAACCTCCAGAGAATGGTTGGTTCCTTTTCTAAATGTGAAATTTAGAGTGTGCTAAGACTAAACCTAATCTAATCACTGTTGTGTTAAGGAGGATAAGGAGAAACTAAAAATTAAAGGTGATTCACCAGGTTTGAATATAGAACACTCACAGAGCTAAAATGCGAAAAATAACCCAATATAGCTGATAAATTCACACAAATTATATAGATATTAACAAAGGTAAAGGTAAGAAAAGGATTGCAAGGAATTAAACATTCACAAATAATAACCAGTTCTAAATCTACACAGAATTAAAGAACAACATGAAAAGGTGAAAAACATAGTGTGTATTGATTAAAGAGGCACGGTTATAGCAGAGGAGGGTTCTGTTTGAACACAAAAGAGGTCTCTATATCCAACCCTCGTTACATCTTTGTTTCATGTATATATAGCATTCCATTACATTGACCTAAGTCACTCATTACAAAATAAATCTCCCATGGGCCTGTCAGAAGATATTTCTGCAAAAGGAATGTCTGTCTACAAAACATCAATGCAAAAAATATCTTGAGGATGAAGTAGTTGGGAGATATTTTCTGTCTTGAATGCAGGCAGTTGATTCATCTACCTGCAACAATAAATGTGAAATATCTATAGATGGAGTAGCTGGGCAGATCTAATCAGCATTAATGGCTGAAGGAGATATTTGAAATATATTTTCCTGCCAAAACCCTATGCAGAGCTTTTACAACACTTTAAATATTTAATTTCAAATATTTAAAGCTTACATTTATATTACAAGCTCTATTTTCATTGATTTCTACTTTACTTAAAATTCTACCTTTATTTTGCCTTATCAGCAAAATCTGTCTTTCATGAACCATTTTTGCTTCTCTTCAGTTTGTCTCTTTAGTTGGCAAAAGTTCACTTTTGCAAACTAACTCTAGCTCTTCTTTGTATTTCTTTCTTTTATCGACAATTTATTGATTTATCTAACTTTGGTTCATTCGTCCCTTTTCTACCCTTATCGGCAAAACTTCATCTTTTCAAACCAAGCTTGTTTTCTTCTTTATTGGTAAATCCCGACTTTTCCAAACTTGGCTTGCCTTCTCCCTTTGTCAGCAAAGTTCCAATTCTTTGAACCGAGCTTGCTTTTTGCCTTATCGGCAAATCTTGATTTTTACAAACTTTGCCTTGTTCTCTCTTTGCTCTCTTTATCGACAAAGTTACCTTTTCATGAACCTTGTTGTCTTTGCCTTTTTGTCTCTTGACTTTTGTTGAAGAATTGCCTTATCGGCAAAATTGGGAAACTTCTAACTATTGGATGAGTTTTGCCTTTTGCCAATTTCCCGATAAGCCCCTTTTCTTTCCTTTGCCTTAGTCACTTTTCAAGATTTTATGTCTCCTTTTTGCCTTGTCGGCAAAACTCAATTTTTTGTGAACTAGCTCTTTCTTAGTTGTTTTGCCTTATCGGCAAAACTTTCACTTTTTGAACCAAGCTCACCTTAGCTTTTCACTTTATTCTTTGGTCTTCAGTTGGCGAAAGTTCACTTTTATGAACTATGGTTTGTTTCATCTTTTTCCTTCAGTCGGTGATTTTCCCATTTCACAAACCTTTCTTTGCCCTTGAATTTTCCTTCCATGTCTCTTTATCCTTGCTGACAAATCACCCCATTAGCGATTTTAGGAAATTTAGAACTATTTGGGGAGTTAGAAAATTAGCCAATTCATCGATAGAGGCTATCTGCTTTCTTTTTTACTTAGCCGATTTTGAGTCCCCCTTTGAACTGTCGACGATTCCTTCTATCGGTGAACCTGCCGATCGGCAAACCGACAGGTTCGCGAACCTTTCAATTTATCGACTAAGGTAGAAAAACTAAGGTAAAAGTCTTGAATTTTTTGGGTTTTTTAAGGGAATCTTCCTTAAAGAATTTATGGGTTTTTTACAAGGAAAACACACTGATATCTAAAGAATACTAGGCACTTAAGGAAATTCAACAAGATTTTCAATATTTTCAAGCTAGGCTATTTGACTATGGGAAGGGGAAAATAGGTCAACAAAAACCAAAAGTAAGAATTTGTAAGAGATTGTGTAGAGATATTTGGGAGCTAAATTATTTAAGATTGATTTAGCAAGAGATAAAGGGAGAAATAGGAAGTTGGTAAAGAAGATAAATTAGGTTAAGAAATTAGAGAAGGAGAAAATCTATAAAGAGCTTAGAATAGGAGAGCATAGTCTATCACTAAGAAGAGAAGAATCCTGTTTTGGTATCGATATATCTAGAGAACAACCCCTAGACATGGACCAAAACATGAAATTACCTATCTTTGGAAAGGGTACTACTAAAGCCTCTAAACATATCTTTGTGTAGAATCAATCTCGAGAAGGAATGCAACTAGAAATAAGGCCAAACTCTACAATTGTGTAGGGAACTTGAGGAATGGTGCCCTCAAATAGTACATGAAGAAATACCCTGAATATGATAAGGAATATTTTGAGGTAAAGGATGAACTTTTATCTAACTTTGGATCTCTTGAGATTCCATTAAAGAGCATATGCAAGATGAGGGAAATGATACAAAAAGAAGGAAAAATAGTTAGAGAATTAAATGATCATAGATTTAAGGAAGTTGTAAGGAAAATGGAAGAACCAATAACAAAGTAACATAGGATAGAATGGTTTGTGTCAAGGCTGCCACCAAAAGTAAGAACTATGCTTGATGAAAGAACCTTTGAGACATACTCAAATGCAGTAGAGTTAGCATGCATGATAGAAGCATAGCCTTGGAGAAGAAGGGATAACGAGGTAGAAAGCAAGGAATTAGAGAAGAAGAGATTATAATTGGAATAGTTAAAGATCAAGCAAGATATTGGTGCAGGAGCACCCCATTACCGTCAAGAAAGCCCCCTATTATCATTTTAATTATTGTAAGGCCTAGCGCCAATTGTTCTGATTCAGACCAATGTGTCCCATATTGTAAAGCCACATGGCACATATTGTAAACGAGTAGGAAGTAGTTGTAACTGTCACGTAACAGATGGCAGAGGTGATGAATCGATTCAGATTCCACCGAAGTGTAACTACCTTGGCTAGGTTCTTTATAAGCGTGTGTGTTTGAAGAGGACAGACAGAAGAGAGAGACGAGAAAAGGAAAAAGAAACAGTTTGTAATTTCTAAGTAGAAAAACAAAAGAATTTTGGTTTGGTCTCGTCGTAGTGTTTTGTGGTTTGGGACCATTCCACTGGTTGAGGCTTTCGCCGAAACCAGTGGAATGATTTCCCTGGGTTTTAATTTCTTTCCGTTTGATTTAGTTCAGAAAATCTGTTTGTCTGTATGGTTATAGTAAGAAATCTGCATAGTTGCAGCATAGATTAGAAATCTGTGTGTGTGTTTAGTTGCAGAAACGACAATAGTATTGTGGAAGATAGTTACAACAAAACGGGAAAAGAAGAAAGCCTCTCGAGATCTATAGAAGTGATCGCAGAAAGAAATCTCTGTGTGCATCGGCGTGAACCTTGGCATCGGGCTGAGGAGATGAGCACCATTGAACCATCGGAGTGAACCATCATGCTGAACTGGTTCAAAGAAACGGTTCAATGAAGTTCATGAGTTTAACAGTTAAATGAACTCGTAGGTTCATTTGGTTCAAGCAAACGGTTCGAACGAATGGTTCAAAGTAACAGTTCAACCGAAAGGTTCAAGGCAGTGGTTCAATAAAATAGTTCAATGAAATGGTTCAAGGTAAAGGTTCATCGGCGAGAGTCAAAGGCATCGGAAGCTTGGAGGGAAGTCTGGCCGACTAAGCGAGTCTCGCCGACAAAAGGTGGAAATGGAGGTGCGTCGGTGTGATTAGTTGTATCGATGTAAGAATTTTGATGTAACCGATAGACTAAGTCTTACCGATGGCGAGAGTTGGTATTAAGCCGTCGGCATGAGCATCATCATCAGAGGAGTTGATAAAAAGTTTCATCGAAAGCAAGTGTATCGCCGACGGTGAAGTTGGAGTTAAACCTTTCGGCGAGAGATGGGAAATCGGGAGGAGATATTGAAGTTGGGCCGACGAATTAAGTCTGGTCGAAGGTGATTTTGGTGTTAAACACATCGGTGAGAGATGTGTATCGGCCGAAGGAGTTTCTAGTTGGGCGACGGTGTATTGTCTCACTGATAAATGAAGAAGTCAAAGTGGCATTGAGGCATCGGCCTATCGGCCGATGAAGATTTAGTCTCGCCGACGGTATGTGCTCTGGCCGATGAGAAAATGGAAGCATATTTTGGTATCTTAAGTAAGGGGTTCTTAAAGAAAAGGAAGCCTAAACCCTAGGTTTGTGGGTTTTAAAGGGTTGTTCGCCCTGTTTAGTAAGCTATTGCCCGGTCCTCCGCATCAGATATATTAGCTAAAAGTAAGAATAACTTGATAACACTACCAGTCTAGAGGAAGAGGATTTGGTGTACCTACTGTGTGGAAGGTCACCTATAGAATGAGTGCCTAATAATGAAAGGTGAAAAAAGGGTTACCACAATAAAATTTGATCTACAATCTACCCCTGGAAAGTTGAAAAGTATCTACTATGGAATTTGCAGTGAATAGGATGACCATGAGACTGATGATTATCCATCCCTGTTGAACTTAGACTGTGGGAAGATGAGAAACATGAAGCTTGGTGCAACCACCAGTGTCAAGACAATGATCCTATCCATAGAGGGATGGATAGAGCTAAAGGAATAGAAAAAATATCTTACTATGACCATGGATACAAACAACCAACATGGAAAAGTCAATGCAATGACCATGTAGTGCAACTTGCTTCTCTCCGAATCACTACTAAGCAACCTCTAGTCAACTATCCTTCGAATAATAATAGAGGGTATTACAATAATTACAAAGGAGGATGTGAAAAATTAATAGGTCATGGATAAAGAATAAATCATACAACCTGCTTTAGGGGTGGCTAAATGGGATACTATGCTAATGAATGCCAAGAAGAAAAGAAGAAGAGTTGTGGTTCCTATAAAGACCCTAGTCATGATCTGTTTACCTATGATAGGGAATATAAATACTTTAAAAATATTTATGTGGGAGTGCACAAAGATGGTTTACTAGTTTTCCTTTGCACTATTTTCTTCTTGGAGTCATCTTGTGATTGTGTTTTGTAACGTCAAAAATTGCATACCCTTGCAATTTCACAATACATTTTGCACTCACTTTGGTGTCCACTCCCCTAGTATGTTTTTGAGTTCACTTGGGCCTTGCCTTATCCTTTTTCTCATAACCACACATATTCTTTTGTGTTATGTTTGACCCTTTGTGTTCATTTTCATTAGATTATATTTTAGTGCATTGCTTTTCTCATCGTCCTATGGTGTTTCATGTGACCAAGAGCTAGAGTCACCTGGACACTAGCACTTAGCATGGATGTTCATGCATCATGCTAGCATCTCATGCCTATGTGTCACCAGGTGACCATTTCTAGGCATTATTGGCCACCTTCAGTGATGATTCAAGATTCTCATAACACCTCTGCACCTCCTAGTTCTATGACCTTCTTTGACCCTTCTTTTCACTTTTCCCTCCTCCCATTCAATTTTAAATCCATTATTCATTCTCCTTGGAAAATTTGTGTGAACTCTCTCTTTAGCTCTCTGCAACTTGGTGAAGATTATTGAAGTTTTTGCTCTCACCTCCAGCATCCTATTCTATTTTCTCAAGGATCCTTTGTAGTTGTGTTATTGCATATGTGTTCATGTGAGATCTTTGAGGGTTTTGTGGCTTCCTTCGTTGAATTTTGTGAGACCATTACTTGTTGGATTATTGTACTTCAATTGGGTAGTTTGAACCTCCATTAAAAAAGTGATTGAGTTTATATTACTCTTTTTTATTTCCTTGATATAGTCTAATCTATTTTTCTTGTTGCATTGTGTGGTTACCTCATTTTTCCTTTATATCTTCAAAGCTATTGCACTAGTTTTCTCAATTGGGTTTTGAGTAGATTAGTTTTTCTTTCATAAATATATTATCATTGTTGTTATTCCATTCTATTTGCACATAGAAAGTAGCAGCACACACTTCTTTTCAAGATTTTTCATCTTGGCTTCCCGTGGAGGTTGAAAGACCAAAATAGGGGCTTGACCTGAAGGCAAGCTCCCAAGCAACCCCAACCATTTTCTCTTTTATTTACAAGATTGAAGATTTTAGTGAGAATGTCCATTCTTAGTTGTTGGTTTTATGATCTCTCACTCAACCATTCAATTTTCTTGTTGTTCATTTTGTCCATTTCAAGTTTATTGTAGATCTTTCTTTAATTTTTGTATATTTCTCATCACCTGAAGATTACTAGTTTGGTATCCTAGTTGTAGTTATGTTGTGCAGGTGACAGGAAGTTGACGAAGTTGAAATATTTTATTTTTGTGCTTCTCGGACTACAACACAATGCACAGACATTCTCACAATGAGCTGGCATCCCAGGAAAAGGGCTCCATCTTCTGATACCTAGTTTCTTTGTTTCTTTCCTTTTCTTCTCTGTGCTTGAAATTTTTAAATTCTATTCATAACATTTAATTTCTAGCATTTTCTCAATTATTCTTTATCATTCAAGTAGTTAGTTTAGTTTATTTCCTTTAGTACAAAAAGGGTTTGTTAACCTTAGTCTATCTAAATAATTAGATAGCAAAAACTAGAAAGGATCCTAGTGTAGTTGTAGTCAAAATTTCCCTTGATAAATACATTTAGTCAATGTGTAATTTTTCCTCCTCTACATGTTTGTTGAAGAATACTCATGTGGTGCTAACTCTGCTTCTCTCGTCCAAAATTTTTGGAACATCAAAAGACGTGAGGGAGAGTTATGCTATGACTTCAGTCATAGGTTTGCGGTGGTGCATTCTAGTATTCCAAGGAGGTATAGGCTTGATATATCCTCTTTCATTGATTTATTTTTTGATACATATGAGGTTCGCCTAAGCATGGTGATGCAAGAAATGAAACCCACTAGAATGTAGCAGGCCTATATGTGGATTAACAACCTTGAGAAGGAAAGAGATGAATACATAAAGGGGTTGTTAACTCCATAGGTTTAGATTGACAATGTGTGGTATGTCGAGGATGCCCAAGTGACTCTTGTTGTTAATGCTTGTTCATCAGGGGCCGAGGAAGGTGATGTGACAGTATGGAACAATTGTATTGATGAAATGGAAAATGTTTACATTGATTTACATTTGGATAAGTCATCTCCCAAAGTTGAAAATTATGTTGTAGGTGTTTGTATTTAAGGAGAAGTGCATGGTGTCTATTATGGTGGTTCTCAAGTCTTCCTTCCATTTACTGATGACCTATAAATTGACTTGTGTCAATCAGATGGTTTGACAACTTATAGCCTTAATAATTGTGACTACAATGACATAAACTTTGATGATGGCCTTGATAGACATACCACATATATGGATCTTCCCTTTGAGGCAATTTCTTGTGCTTGTTTGTACGGAAAGGATGAAGAAGAGATTGGTTACTATTCTAGTTGCAACAGTAAATATGGCATAGTTGATTACAAAGAAGAAATCAAAATGGAGAGATATTGGGATGGGTCTAGCCCATCATTTGAGATGCCTCAATTTGATTATTATGTTGATGATGATAATGAAGGAGTGAATCATGTGTTTGATCCAAGCATTGAGCATTGCATCAATATATATGAACATGGTATATGTAGGTTGCAAGTTGTCCAAAAGCATGTTGTGAGCACAAATAACTATGAGGCTTTCCTTTATGATAAATTTCAAGCTTCTAAGGCTACAGATGATGGTAATGCACCAAAATTAGAATATTTAATGTGGATCCAACATACAAATGAAATTGATGTTGAGCTACAAGGCATATGTGAAATTAAAGACCAACTTGCGGCAACTCAACTTGATTTCATACTTGAGCTTGAGAATTCTACTTTGAGATGCATGAAGGTATCCTTACTTGTGTGGATAAGATTGTGGTTAGGTATAGTTTTCTTTACCATGTGAATTGGAGGTGTTCTCTTTTTCCTTGATTTATATGAAGAGATCAATAGGTGTGCCAATGTTCCAACCATAGATTGTGGAGGTTTACATTCTTCCATGTATGTTTCATTGCTAACCTAGAATTTGGTTTTTCATCCTATGTTGTGGACAACATGAACAAGATCTATATGTGTGTATGGTGCCTAGGATTGAGCATTTGTTGTTTGTGGTGGAATTGTGATGGTAACTCTATTGGTGGTGGATGCATTTTTAGATTGAAGGAGATCAACTCATTCTTCCAGCTTGTCTTTGATAGGGGCAAGATAGTTGTGGAACTTTATCCATGGCCTTGTGCCATGGATCATTTTTGCAAGGTCTAACTACAAGTGTGCTAAAGTCTTGATTGTGCCCATACCTTTCAAGTTCCCTTTGTTCCTTCTTACCATTGGTTGCAAGTGGCTTGTTTATGCCCTATACATACATTTATTTTTTTCTCTCTTTTATTTCTCCCTATTCCTATTTATCTTTGGGTCTACCTCTTGGATATCTTTTCTAGATTCTCATTTTGCCTAAAAGAGGCACATATGCCCAATGAGAGCCAATGTTGGACTATGCCCAAATTTCATGCTCAAACTTATGCCTCTCTTAATACAATGCTTTTTTATTTTTATTTTGCCCAAGTATCTTTTGTAGGTCATCATTTATGTGCTCTCCTAGTGCAACTTATATAAATGCACTTTGTTTCACTTATGGTGCTTCTTGGTAGCCTTCTTTTCTATTCCTTCCTGCTTCCCTATGGCTTGTGGTGCTTCCTCATGCTTTTTGGTGTTCCTTGCTACCTCTTTATGTTTCTTGATCATTTTCCCTTGCTTGCTTTTGGTACCACATGTTCTCCTAACATGTTTATTCTCACTGCAAAGATACTATGCTTCAATTGTTACCTTATCCTTCTCTTTACAATAGATCTTCTTCTTTTTGGTGGTTTCTCCAAGCTTGCATTGGCCACGCATGTTCCTACATGTGTAATTCTCATGTTGCATTGGCTTCCACATGGTCTCTAATATTTTGCAACAATCTAGTGATTGAGTGTGACTATTTGTGCTATAGTGGTTATATCTTGAATCTTTTGGTATGCCACATCTTAGTAAGTTTTCCCTGCAACTTTCTTGTGGGGCGTCATGTGCCTTATTTGTGTGGTTGTGGTGGGTTTATTCCTTGTGCAATGGGATTCTCACCTTATGTTCTTGCAATGAGTATCTTCACCTCACAATGGATTCCCACTTGTTCATAGCCAATTCTTTCCTGAAGTGGTTCTACTCTACATTTCATGCTTAATCCTCCCTTTGCATGGCCACATTTACTTTGTCTTGGCTATGGATAGTCTTGTGGTGACCTCTAGCACTTGCACAGTGATTACCTCTTTGTATGTGTTAGGGCCTTCAGTCATCTTATTTGTGTTATTGTTCATGTTTACATGTTCTCAGTGGCATGACATTGCATAGGTGGTTATGTCATGTGCCAACATGGTGTGCTTGTCAATCCTATGCTCATTTTTTAAAAGGCCCATAGGATTTAAAATGATAAAACCCATGGGAAATACTTGTTGGTTGGTGGCCATGGGTGGTTGTGCCTTTATGGCATTTCTTCTCTATGCCCTTTGGTGCTAGTTGTTGGTGGTAGGGCTCAAGGTGGTTATTTGTGCTTGCATTTTGGTTAGTTGGTTGGTGCATGGTCTAATCTTCTCTATTTTGGATATATTCTTACTTTTATAATTACATGCCAAAGAGTTTTTTGAGAATGAGACATTTTTAGTTGGTCATGTGGCTCAATGATGCTTATTTTCTTTGCCTTGTCTAAGATCCTAGGTGGATTTTCTTCCTTTGAGGTGTTGATCTTTTGTTGTGTGGATCTTCTGGTATCTTAATGGTGATTGGATCTGTATTTTAATTTCCCTCCTTTCCTCTCTTACCTATTGGTATTATGTTGAGTGTTATATATGCATGGTTGCTCGATGTGTTACGAGTTAGTCTTTAAGCCAATTTCTGTCTTGGTTGCCAAGGGTTTATTCTGAGGGATATATCAATCAATGTATGTATAGCTATAAGGGAAGGACTTATCTATATGGGTTGTAATTGGGTATGGTATTTGAATGGTCATATGTCTCCATGGTATGTGGTAATGTTTCAAGGGGATGCTCGAACCTAGTTGTGGATCCTCTCTTGCCACATTTGTTGGCCTGATGTAATAGAGTGTTGATTAATGTCACAACATTATAATTTACCGCAAACTATTTTGTGGTCAACTTCCTTTGTTTCTTTTAGGATGTTTTTTATTTGAGATGGATAATGAAGTATGTGTGATATGTAACACTTCCTTTTTTTGATGATCCGGTTGTGGTTCCATATGGTTGTATTTTCTCCTTCCATGTTGTGATTATGTTTCCCAATGGATTTGGCACATGTCAGTTGGCTGTGGATTCAATCTCCCCATTTATAAAACATCTTTATTTTATATTTTAGTCTAGTTCCCTATCCTACCTACATGCACCAATCAATTTTACAACTTTGGATTTATCTTAAAAGAGCTACACTTGAGTAAGATCTTAAGAGGTTTTGCATGTAGGAGTCCTTACCACATATCTCATTGCTTCAACAAATGCATAACATTAGTAAGATGCATATGTGTAAGAAACAATAAGGGAATTCATATTAAGAAATGTAATTAGCTCATATCCTTAGGTGCATATGCATGTTTATTTGTATCTCCTATTGATGAGGTCTAATAGGATTGTCCCCGGTTGCCATTAGGGAATGGTAACTAAAGACTCATTCTTATTTGTGTTAAGACCTCAAGGGAATACCCCCTAGGTTCCATAGAGCCTAAAGAAGAAGAGGATCTACCCTAATCCTATGCATTGGTCCAAAATTGTCCTCCCCTTGTTGATTTGTTAATCTCTTTGTATAAGATATATTGTTCCCCTTGTCTTAGCTTGAGAAATGATGCTAGAGAAGAGGACCTACAATTTTGAGAGCCAACACCATATATTCTAAACTTCTTTTTAAACATCCACTTGCATCTAATGGGCTTCCTTCTCTCAAGTAGTTCTACAAGATCCCAAGTCTCACATTTGTCTAAGGCCATCATCTCCTCTTATATGGTTTCCATCTAAGATTCATGCTTCTTCAAAGAAATGTATTCCTTCACAAATCTAGGTTCATCCTCAATACAAGATAAAGTAAATACACAAAAAAAATATGGTGGGCTATATGTATCAATTGGTTTTCATTACCTTGTGGACCTCCTCAAGGGTGTAGTAAGAGGCTCCTATTGTTCTTCGACTAAAACTTCTTCCTCTACATCCTCCTATCCAACTTGTTATTCTTCCACTTCTACATCTTCCCGCTTCTCTATTTTAGTCTCAAAATGCACTTTCTTCTCTTTTTCTTTTGGCTATCCAAAATTATAAATAAATCTAAGTTCCCTAAAATTCACATCTCTATAATAAGCCATTTTTAAGGTTAGAGGATTTCATATCTTATAACCCTTAAAATTCTCATCATATCCAATGAAAATGCATTTTTAATCTTTAAAATCTAACTTATATGACTTTTCTTTGGTCATATGAACAAAAGCCTCATAGCAAAACCTCCAATGTGCAAAATAGATGGATTTTTATCTTTCCACATTTCAGATGGTGTCTTATAAACTAGAGTAGAACAAAGAGATTTAATAATGAAATATTAAGCAGTACTTACAGCCTTAGCCCAAATCACTAATTGAATGAGCATTACTCAACATGATTCTAGTTATGTCCATTAATGTGTGATTCATCCTTTCTTTGGTGTCATTTTTGTTGTGGTGTATACAAGGTTGTCTTATGCCTTGCAATACCTACATGTCTACACAAATCATAAAATTCTCTAGAGCTATATTCACCTTCATTATCTGATGTTAATATTTTTGATCCACCCAATTCTCTACAAGAACCTTAAAATCCTTAAACTTGCATAAAACCACAAAATTATACTTTAAACAATAAATCCAAGTAGAACAAAAGTAATCATGAATAAATGAAACATAATAACAAGATTTACCAGTAGAAGGAAGATCCACATGACCAAATACATCACTTTGAATAACTTCCAAAACTCTCTTTTCTCTAGAGGTACTAGAATTGAATTTTATTATATTTTGTTTCCCAAACACACAATGTTCACAAAAGTCAAAATCTATAGAATAACTACATAAACCATCTGCCATATTTGTTGAAAAGAAAGGTAAACTACTACAAAAAGGAAATTTGAAATTTGTATGCAAATATAAAATTAAGACTTCTTGTTCATTGAAAAACTAGTCAACAAACACCTGTGTACATGTGAAAACATTTCTCTCAAATCCACTATCTCATACTCTCAATATATAGGCAAGGAAGAGGCCAAATCCACAAATGGTTTTACCAAAACAATGGGTGCCAAAACCATGGTATGCTAGAAAAATCCCACACCCAACTCACAAAGTATCTTTGAAGAATAGTAAATAATATAATAACTTCACATTGACTTCACATGAAATCAAACCATGAGTCTTCTAATTAGAAATTGTAACTATTATAACATCTATGACGAAGTAACTCCTACATCCTCAAATGTAGCACTCCAAAATGGAGTTGCTAACTCATGCTTCATAACAAGATTCATTCCTCAATCCTAGTGCCTAGAATTGATAAAGTGCCATAATGAGTCCAAAGTCACAAATAGTAACTGCCACTATTGTGCTCCACTTCATGAATGCATATGACAACTAATGCCAAGAATCTAGTGAGAATAAATTACAAATTAATTATGCCAATTACATCCTAGGCACCCAAGGACACATTCCAAGTATGTTGGAGACATACAAAATTATACATAGGATTTGCAAGGTAAATGTCAACTTAATCCTAACATTCTCCCACTTGACATTATACTTTGAAAATACACCCATAAGAAATATAAATGAAATTAATCATAAGAAATAAGGCCCATGGCTTTCCTACACCAAGAGAACTTATCCATGGTGACTCACCTTATGAGGGACTCTGCAACATTATCCAAAGTGTCAACCTTATGTAACAAGACCTTACCATTTTCTATCATTTCTCACACAAAGTGATATTGTACAACAATGTCCTTCGTATGAGCGTGATACATGGGGTTCTTGACCAAACAAATAGCACTCTAACTATCACAACCAATTAAAAAACCCTTTAATCAAAAGCAATACCTGTACAAAGTTTCTATAACCAAACCACCTCCTAGAGGCATGTGTAGTGGCCATATACTTTGCTTCAATGGTGGACAAAGAAATCATGGGATGCCTTTTACTTATCCAACTTACTACTCCTCAAACAAAGTAAAAACATAGCCACTAGTGGAGCTTTGATTATCCAAATGATTACTAGCACAATTTGCATCAACAAAACCCTATATGTCCAATATCTTTTCTACATTGTCAATACTAGAATAATCAAACAATAATTAGAAGTACCATGCAAATATCTAAGAAGTCTTTTCACATAATTTCAATTCTCTCTACCAAGTTTACACATTTAAACCTACTTAATACTCCCACTACTTGGGCAATATTTGGGCTAGTGTAAACCATTACATACATCAAGCTAGAAACCACACTAGCATATGACACATTAGACATATCCTTATAATCATCCTCACATTTGGGAGACATATCTAAAGTAATCTTAGTGTCAATTGAAAAAGGAATTTTAACTAGCTTACATTCATGCATATTAAATCTTTGCAAAATAGTATTCACATACTTACTCTGTGACAACCAAAGCTTTCTGTGTTCATGATCGTTCTTGATTTCCATACCAATATGTATCTTTCTACCCCCAAATCTTTTATCTCAAATGCACCTGAAAGTTGAGATTTTAGATCACTAATCATACCTTTGGTGTTACTAAAAACATGTCATCCACATACAAGGCAATAATTAGTATATGATCATCAATACATCTAATATAAATATAATGCTCCTCCTCACTTCTTACAAAACCCAATTTCAACACAAATGGGTCAAAGTTTTGATACCACATCTAGGGTGATTATTTCAAACCATAAAGAGGCCATTTTAACTTGCAAACTAACTGATCCTTCCCTTTTACCTTAAAAATTTTAGCTTGTTGCATATAAAGTTTCTCTTCTAGATCCCTATGCAAAAATGTACTTTTAATATCCATTTATACTATTTCAAAATCATAAGCAACAACTATGGATGAACAAAATCTAATTGAGGATAATTTAGCAACAGGAGAGAAAATTTCACCAAAATCAACTCCCCCTCTAGGAGTAGTCCTTGACCATCAGACTGACCTTGTACCTTTCTAATGAACCATCTTCTCCAAATTTCTTTTTATAACCCATTTACAACCTATTATTTTCCTTCCTTTGGGCAAATGAACAAGATATCAGGTATCAAATGAGTCTAGAGCCATCATCTCCTCTTGCATGGCTTGCCGCCAAGACTCACTATCATCTAAAATAATAGTTTCCCTATACGACCTCAGTTCATCATCAATACTTAACACACTAAATACATAATAGAAATCGAGTGGGCTATACCTGTCAATAGGATTTTGTTATCTTGTGGATCTTCTCAAGGGTGAAGTAAAGGATTCTTCTTTTTATTCTACCTGCTCAACTTCTTTAGGTTCATCTTGCTTAACCTTTATATTTGGCTTAGAACTCCCACTTGAATCCTCTTCTTTCTCTCCATCCTTCAATCCATCATTTTTCTCTTCAACATGTGCATCTTCTTGCTTCAAATCAAAATGCATTGTCTCTGTCCTTTCTTTATATTTTGGTTGTTCAAGAATAGAAATAGCTCTAAACTCCCTAAAAATTACATCTCTAGAATAGACAATTTTCAAGGTTAGAGGATTCCAAACCTTGTAACCCTTGACATTATCACCATATCCAATTAAGATGCATTTTTTGTACCTTTGGATCTAATTTAGATCACTTTTTTTTAGGCACATGAACAAAAGCCTCACAACCAAAAACTCTTAAATGTGAAATAGAAGGTTTCTTACCCGTTCACATTTCATAAGTTGTAAAATCAAGAGCCTTACAAAAAGATCTATTTATCAAGTAACAAGCATTATTCATAGCTTCTTCCCAAAAGCATCTATCCAATTGTGCATCACTTAACATACTTCTATCCCTTTCCATCAAGGCTTGGTTCATCCTTTTTGCCACCCCCCATTCTATTGGGGTGTGTACGAAGTATTCTTTTGCTCGATTATACTTGCATGCTTGCAAAAGTCATCAAATTGCTCAGAAAATATTCCCCTCCATTGTTAGATCTCAAAACCTTTATCTTACAATCTGATTGCTTCTCTACTAAGGCTTTAAATTCTTTAAACTTAGTGAAAACTTTAGATTTATGATGCATAAAATAAACTCAAGCGAAAATTGAGGCATCATCAATGAAGGTCACATAATATCGAGACTTACCAATAGAATCAACATCCATAGGACCAAACACATTTGTATGAATGATTTCTAACTTTCTCTTTGCTTTATAATTACCTAAAGGAAATGATGATTTGTTTTGTTTCCCAAACACACAACGCTCACAAAAATCAAAATAGAAAAAAATGTCAACCAACTTTTTCTTAATAATGGTCTTTAAACCTTTTTCACCTATGTGCCCCATCGTAGGTGCCACAACATATGTGTATTTTTAGATTTTTTAGTAACATAGGTGGAATTACAAATATTAGTGGCATTCAACCTAAATAAGGTTCCTATTCTTGACCATTTAGCTACCACCAAGCTTCCTCTCACCAATTTGTAACCAGTCTTATCAAATGTTACATGCATTCCCAAATTATTTAACTTAGAAATAGAAATTAAATTCCTCACTGATCCAGGAAAATGTAGAACATCTGAGAGAATTTTTATCCTCCCATCAATGAAAGTAACCGTACCTTTCCTTGGCCAACTATAGGATACAAATTGTTGTCCCCAAGGCACACCTCCCTACCATCATATGCTTGATATGAGGAGAACCACTCCTTATGTGGAGTCATGTGATATGAGCATCTTGAGTCAGCCAACCAATAATCATTAGACATAATATTACAAGAAAGACTTAAGTTTTTAATGCCTTCATCTGAGGACTTTTCCATGGAAGAATCCCATTATTTTTTCTTATTCCTACATTCCTTCTTCACATGTCCCCTTTTACTAGAATTCCAACACTTCACTTTGTTCTTTCCAAGAGTTTTAGATTCACCTCCAGACATAGACTTCTCTTCAGGGCCCTTTTTGACTCCCTTAGATCCTCCTCTTTCCTTGGACCTTCCCTTGATATGAAGAGCATACATTGAACTATCCATAGTGGTTTTCTTCCTCATTTCCCATGTCAACAAAGTTGTAACAAGGACATCCATCTTGGGATCTATTAGATTAGCACTAATAAAAAGACTCATATTCTCCCATGACTCGGGCAAAGAACATAGAAGCATAATGCACTTATCTTAACATCCATAGAGGATAAATGACTCGAAATTAAATTAAATGAATTTAAATGCTTAGCTATTAATTCACCTTCCTTCATTCTTAGAGAAAACAACTTTCCTTCTGAGTAAAATTTATTCACAAGACTTTGTGTTGTTGTCATTGTCCATAGATCTCTCTTCTAGGAGATCCTCCATCTTGAGCTTCCATAACTCATAATTAGATCCATTGAACTTCTCAACATCTATTTGAGATGTAGATGTAGAAGTAGCCATGTCTTCTACGCATAAATATGTAGAACAAACAATAACTAGAACACCCATTGTAGCCCAAAAACCCTTCACCAACAGGGACTAAAGTTGATCAGGTTTTGAAACTAAATGTTGAAAAGAAAGGTAAACTACTACAAAATGGAAATTTGAAATTTGTATGCAAATATAAAATTAAGACTTCTTGTTCATTGAAAAGCCATTCAACCAAATGTGCTTAATTGTAGAAAACCAAAATCAAATTTATGACATAAAAATCAACGTAAGAAATCAACAAACCACATAAGATCATCACATAATATAGAATTTACATGGAGAAACTCTTTTCAGAAGAAAACTTCACCAAAGAAAAGAGGACACGTATGTATTATTCTTCAACGTATGCATAATACAATATCAACACACTACCACTCCAAACTTTGACAACATTCCAGTAGCACCTGTGTATTTGTGAAAACATTTCTCTCAAATCCATTATCTCATACTCTCAATATATAGGCAAGGAAGAGACAAAAACCACAAATGGTTTTACCAAAACAACATGCACCAAAACCATTGTATGCTACAAAAATCCCATGCCTAATTCACTAAGTATCTTCCTAGAATAATAAATAATATAATATGTTCACATGAACTCAAACCATGAGTCTCCTAATTAGAAATTGTAACTGCTATAGCATCTATGACAAAGTAACTCCTACATCGTCAAATATAGCACTCCAAAATGGAGTTGCCAACCCATGATTCATAACAAGATTCCTTTCCTCAATCCTAGCAGCTAGAATTGGGAAAGTGCCATAATGAGTCCAAAGTAAAAAATAGTAATTGCCACCATTATGCTCCACTTCCTTTATGAATGCATATGACAAATAATGCCAAGAATCTAAGGAGAATAAAATTACAAATTAATTATTCCAATTACATCCTAGGAGCCCAAAGACACTTTCCAAGAATGTTGGAGACACATAAAAAATTATACATAGGATTTGGAAGGTAAATGACACCTTAATCCTAACAATATCTTTATTAATCAAGGTCTTAAGATCATTTTCACCAATGTAGCCTAACATGTGGTACCACAACATACATGAATCAAAGTTCTCAATTACATAGACAAAATTATAATATGTAGATCTGCTTCCATCTTATACAAGGTACCACATCGAGTGCCCTTAGCCAACACTAGATTCCCTCTAGCTAACTTACAACCATTCTTGTCAAAAATGACATACACCAACATCATTCATCTTAGAAATTGAAATCAAATTTTATGCAAGACCTAGAATATGCAACTATGTAAGAGATTTTACACTCTCATCACTAAAATTCAATTTTACCTTCCCTTTACCAACAACCCTCTATGAATTACTGTCACTAAGAAATGCCTCACCACTATCATATGCTCTGTAATGAGAAAACCACTCCTTGTGAGGAGTCATGTGATATGAGACACCCAAATAAATCAACCATGAGTTATCACTAGTAATGTTCATAGAAATACGTAAAACATCATTTTCATCATGAAATATTTTTCAGTTGACAAATAATTAACATGCTTTTTCTTGTTTCTACATTCCTTCAAGTTCAAATGGCTCCATTTCCTACATTTCCAACATTTGAGCCTACCTTTACTAGGGGTTTTATACCTTCTAGAATAGGTTTACATCTATCATTATTCCTCTTTTTATTACCACCCTTTTCTTTAGGCCTACCCCAAACATGAAACACATCCTTGGAACCCTTGTCCATGGATTTCCTCCTTAGTTATCCCCTAAACAAAGTAACAACAATTTTGACCTAGATTTTGTACAATTTGTGTTCTAGTCTATTGGAGCCCCAATAATGTATATCTTATAGTAGAATTCTATGTTAGATCATAGAGTGTTTCATATAATAGAATATTCCTTGTCCCACACAAAGCTAAAAATATCTATCCTTCTTTATCAATTGTAGTATATTTTTTAGTGCTTGTCTAAACTCAACTATTTTATCTAGATTAATTTGTGAATTGATTGGAGTAATTAATTTATTAGATGTAGGGTGTGTTATTTTCCTCTACACATATATAGTACTTAAATTACCTTTTTGTAAAGGATAAAAGTAACCTTATTAGATTTTAACCTAGGCTAATTAAAAACATGCGACAAATTAAGCACACTTAACCTAGGTAAATTAGAGTTGGATAAATTTTAGAATAATGCATGTTATTTTAGGAAATTAAATGCGAATAAAAGGTGTACTTAGCTCTTGAACTAGAGATGGAATATGAAAGTTGATGACTTGTAGAATTGATTCACCATAAATTGGAAAATTAATGACTTTGGAGTGTGGACTATCCTTGAACTTTATGTGAACCCACAACTCTCTAGGGTTGATCTTAGGGCTTTGGATCAATCTTGTGCAACATGGATTTACTCTATAACTCATGAATATGACTCGATAGACTATGTTCTTACAACCCAGTTTGCCCTTATTCTTTCTCTCAATTGATGTGTCAAGACTGGTAGTATTTAAAAATATCTTGGGGAGATTGTTGAATTGCGAGGGTTCACATTTCCCTTAGTCAACCCTTTTGAATAGATTGCTTTATGACCTCAATAAATTTTAGCAACCAACAAGCATGTAATTGATCTAGGATGTGAATTTTGATGCAAGTAATGTTCTTTTTAGTGCTCCAATTCCAAATGTTCCTAAAAGTGCTCCTTGTAATGCTAAAGATGCTTGAAAGATTCTAGGATGTTCAAGGATGAGTTTTAAAGTACAAATGAATACCTTAAATACTAAGACATAACAAATTGTAGTATAAGACATGTACCAAGTTAGCTCCTAACAACTAGTGGAAAAGGGTACGTGTTGACAAATCTTAAATTTAAATATTTGAATTTCAAATCAGATTTGTGCCATCCAAGGTCTCTCTCACATATTATAAAATAACCTTAAAAAGGAAATGAATCTCTAAAAGAAGAAATAAATGTATAAAAGTATAGACTAATGAATTAAAAAAATAGATAAAAATAAATCCATATAAAACTTCAGATAAAATCATATATATATATATATATATATATAAATGTAAATAGAAGTAAAAATAAGAATGAACAAAAATAAGAACATAAAATATAGGGTTTCACATATCCTTACATAATTGTTTTAAAACATTCCCCAAAATCGACTCAAAACTAAACGGGAATTGGCGTGGGTATACAAATTTCACCATTACACTTTTATAAAATTCATTATGGAGAACCTATTCTCAATCATTGATTAAGAAATATATTCCAACAAAATATATACGTGTCCAAATCTAGTCCTACACCGACGGTATACATTTTATCGTGATTATGGGGCTCTCGTTCAAACAGTCTTTTGATTGTTTTGATGACACCTTGATTTGCAAATGTATATCATAAAACAGCAGAAAATAAACTACACTGTTTTCACACCACAGTCAATCAAGTAAGTACGCAAAAATTCAGCAGTTTACAAGTAGAAAGCAAACAAATGGAAGGGTTTCTGTGAATGCTGAAGTTCTTGTTTCTTGGTTGCTGCTTCCAATATGCCTCCTGTCCTAACCAGGTATATAAGAATTGTTTGAGATTTAAAACAAATTCCATTTCTAATTGCCATTTGTTGATGTTTTTTTTTTCTTTTCAAACTTATATGTTAAGGTTATGGATTGCCTTTAACAGCATGTGAGGTAATCTTGAAACAAGATCTTAAAGATTTGTGAATATGAGGCACATTCTTTCATTTTTAAAGGTAGGGTATATCCTTTAATGAACTATAAACATGGGTCACATTCTTAAGATTTGTAAATATGGGAATTATTAATATGGATTATATTTAAGAGTTTATGAGGAAAGTTTGAAACACATTATTAAAGATTTGTAAACATGACTCATTATTAAAGATTTGTGAACATTGAACACATTCTTTGAGGTTCATGGGTCATATTCTTCCTGATAAATATAGATAATATTCTTAAGCACCTTTAAGAGTCGCTGAGGTAAGCTTGAAACACATTATTAAAGATTTGTGAATATGAAACTTGATATTAAAGATTTGTGAACATTGGAATAAGCATGGGTCATATTTATATGTAAACATGGGTAATATTCTTAAGATTAAATGTAGATCACATTTTTAAGATTTCAAACAACTGTATCCTTTAAGATTTCTAAAGAAGGGCTGCATTTGTAGGATTTGTATATTTAGGTTGGGCTGGAATGGACCTTAATTGTTAGATCACATCCTTGCCACATGTAGGTTGGAATTGTTGGGGGCTTTATTGCAATGAAAGGAATTTGAACTTGGGTTACCTCCATTGTCGTTATACGATAATTCCTGGGGACACTGGTCGTGAATTATATGCATTCTGGTAATGGTAGTTTTGGTCGAGTTACTAAATTTACATGGCTTTTATATTTTCCTACATTTTGAAACCTGCGTAGGCGCAGCTGGCATAAGTTCTTGAATGCGTTGTTTTTATTGAAAATTTATTGGGAATTTGTATTCAGGGGCCATGGAAAAGAAGTAGTATGATCTAACAACCTTGTTGAATCCTTATTTGATTAGGCCAACCATCTTGCTCTGTAGGCAGAAGTGAGAATATTGGGCTATAATCGTCCTCTGAGCTAGGGTGATTAGTCCTGCAATCAGGACTAATCCCCTGGTCATCAGGATTGACTGGGCTCCAACAGCCTGTATATGTTTGGTGCTCGAGAATTGCTTTGAACTTGGTTGTCCTAATATGGTTCAGCATATGAATCCTCGATCCCACCATCTCATGATCAAAATTTAAAAGAAAAAACAAGAAAGAGAATCAAACCTAAAGATGTGAGCCTTATAAGCTATATGCATAAGTAGTTAAGTTGTGGTTCGTTTGGGTCTATATAGTGTTATGTATAGATAATACGAGGTTTTAGAAAATGGAGTTCAACCTGAACTGGTTGACCAAAGTCGACCCAATGTTCATCCTGCTTCATTACATTGTGGCTTTTGTAGCTTGGTGACCCTAATTCAGATTTCTCCCTTACCGCAATTGCATATAGAGCCAGATCAATCGTGTTGAAATAACTCATGCTTCATCCATACATAACAGAGACCCAAATTCAGAAGACTGCTTCAAACAAAGTTCGAGATTCTGACTCAAAACCAGCACTTACTGTTCCATCATAGCAGCAGATAACAGAGGTTAAGTACTGTTCTAATAACTAGTAAAGGCCACTTCATCCTTTGTAAAAAGGGAGGGTTATTGCACGTAGATTATCAAGCTTAAGTTGCATGTAGCCAGGTGTATTTTGCTTCTGCAATAGAACCTATATGATGTTTGCATCTGACACGATTGAACAAGGTTTGACATTATAACAGTTGTTTTACAAAAGACAAGTAAGAACTATTTGATAAAAGCATCTTATTTCAATTTTGTATGGTCTCATTCAGCAATGCTTAGAAACTCTGTCGGCATTTTTATGACATTGTGAACTCTGATAAGCTGCTTTTGAATCACATTGGTCAGTCATTTCTCAAAGATTTATTTCCAGTTTAAAGTGTTTTCTTATCTTCTTAATATTTTTGACTTTAGAGTCTGTTCCTGACACATTATTGATTCATTGTTGGGCAGATGCCAATCTACAATATCTGTGGATTCCTTTATCTTCAAATCTCTTCTGCAATCCTTATTTGCTGGAGTGACAAGTAAAACACACTTCAAAGCAAATTTCTCTAGTGTGAAGAGCAAGAGATTCTCTTTAAAATGGAAGAGAAATTCACATGTTTGTGGAATTGGCTGTTTGGAGTCCAAGCTTCCCTCTCCTCCATGTGTTTATACTATAGACCCTGTGATTGAACTGAATGGAATCAAGGATAATTATGTCGTAAGCAATTTTCCGCAAATAAACAATGTGCATCCTTTACTAAAATCTTCTTCTGCAGAAGCTATTCAAGCAGTTAGATCACATGAAAGTACATTTGCAATTATGGAACGAGCTGAGGAAGAGTTTCAAAACTTAACGGGAAATGCTGCAGCAGTAGAATACAGGGAGAGTATGGGGAGAAAGAAAATTAGTCAAGCAAATAAAGGCAAGGTACCTTGGAACAAAGGCAGAAAGCACACGCCAGGTAATTCAAAGAGATTTGGCTGTGGTTCATTTTTTATATATTGCACATTGAAATTACAGGTTCGAGGGATCAATTGTTATTTCTAATGACACACAGAGACTATTGCCCTAATACGGGAGAGAACTACCCAGGCTATGCAAGATCCCGAGGTGACACTATTTAAGAAATTTGTTCTTTAAGGAATTTGCAACCCATGATTGCTTAATGTGCAAGAAATTGGAATTGAATTTTCTTAAAAGCTAATTACCAATATCTTTTTGCTTGACAATTTTAGTTGCTCTTGGATTTGTAGGTTAGAAAGAAATTGGTACAACCTCGTCTTCGTCACAGGTAAGCGTTGCTCTTCATGTAGGAGTAAATTCTAGTAGAAATACATTATTGATATTTTCTAGTTTGGTCTACCACTGGACTTGGATAGGCTGCAAGAAATCTTGATAACAAAGATACTGAATGGTTCTGGGATGATGTATTAACTAGCACTTAAACAAATAAAAGGCAGCTGAGGTTCTCTCTCTTCTTTGATTATGTTCATATATGATATAGGCATTAAAATCAGGTTTAAATAAATGCTATTCCATGTGGACAAAAGCTGTGAACTATTAGGACAGCCTTAGGAGACTAACACTTTCGCTATGGAAGATGTTAGAACCTGCAACCTTGTGCTTGCATTGGCAACAAAATTGACCTGCATTAAATTCAGGTTTATGTAAATGCTATCCTATGTGGAAAAAAAAGCTGTGAACAATATCTGACCAACACTTTCACTATGAGAGATGTCAGAACCTGCAACCTTGTGCTTGCATTGGTAATCACCTTGACCTGAATTAAAATCAGGTTTAAATAAATGCTATTCCATGTGGACAAAAGCTGTGAACAATTAGGACACCCTTAGGAGATTAACACTTTCATTTTGGGAGATGTCAGAACCCGCAGCCTTTTACTTGCATTTGTGACAACCTTGACCTGCATAACACATTGTGTTAACAAGCCCTCATTGGTATTGTCAGATTTGGGAGCTTAAATCAAGGCTCTATAAACATTTTATCCGATGATTACGATGAAGGTATGGCAGGTAAGCTGAAATCGTAGTTCAATTTATGCTGAGGATGATGTACTTGATTCTTATTTCACTTGTTTATACATGATGAATATTTTGGGTGAATATACTCACATTTATAATTCATTGTTTGATTTAATTATTTATTTTGTTTTCTTCTATATTACTATTATTACTAATTAGTAGTAGTATTTAGTGTTTGGTATTTAGCATGTGATCCCCACTTGAGTTGCTACAATCTTGAATTAAAGATGACAATACTGTTTGATCTTACTGTCATAAGGATATTATAATTCTCAGTTTTAATGTTAGTAACCAGATATGAGTTCAAACACAAATTTTGACAAGCACAAAGATAACCAAAAATTTACAGATTTTTGAAAAGAAAAGGAATCATCATAGTTTTGAAAACTGAAAATATATTGCACATGGGTTTCACTCTCTGCCTTTCAGATGACTAAATTCTCTTGGGCAGGTCAGTTTAATTCAAAATGGAGTTCTGCTGTCATATTTGCTTTAACGAGGGAGTAGTTTCAGGTTGAAGAGGCTTATGGGTCTAGTTTTGTGTATAACTGAAATAGCAAGACACAGTGATAACGCTGGTCAATGTTCACCATACCTCCATTAATTTGGACCCCCTAGAAAGCTGCATAAAATTAAACTTTCCTCCTCTTCGAGCATTAGATGGACCCAACTTTGCAATCCATACCTTAAAAAAACTATGACAGATCTCAGGAATGTTAGCTCTTCTTTGTTTTATAGGTGGATGTCACATGCTGGGGTCAAGGGAGAATTTACAGTAAAAGAAGCTTATTATTACCTCTCTGTTAGGCATATTTTATACTTATTAGTTTTAGTCTAAGTTACCGATCCTGGTACGGGTTCGGGTTCAGGTTCGGGGGTTCGGTCAAAAAAAAATTTGGGTGTGGGTTTGTCCATACAAAAACATATAAAAATCAGAAATATATTCATATTTGCAGCAGTAATTAAGTTCAGAATACCATAGCATCATGAATATGATCATATAATAAACAAAACCTCCATAGTATTAAAAATTAAAAACACTACAATGTCAATTAGTCAAACATGAATATCATTCCTATGTGTATGTTGTCTCTACCTTGTATATTCTTGTCACGTGTTGATGTAATGGCCTATGTCAAAAATATTTTTTTAATGAAATAAGTGGACATTTCTGGTCATTGGGTTCATTATGTGTTCTGATTTGTTTCTGATTTTATGATTTTCCCATTTTTAGTTTCTGGTCTCTTTCTGATTTTTTCTGATCACGATTTTGATTTGTTTCAGCAGGATGTTACCAAAAAAGTTCAAATACCATTTAAAACATATTAATTCCTTAAAAACTTCAGTTATTATAATGATAAGCCATGAATATGATAACTGCTTACTGTAACTCTAAGCTTCTGATTGTCAGCACTCTCTATGAAACTCTAATTACAAACTTAGACATTGGATTCAAAAGAAACAATATACCTAGGCACTCTCAGCTTGATGATGTCTTCAAAAGAAGCTGCACTAATGCAGGCCAGAATAATGAGCTAACTTTCTATTCAACAACGTTTGACAGTGTCTAAGAATATAGCTTGTGGAAATCAAAAGTAATCACTCTAGTCTTGATTTCCAGTCAAGATCCGATGCATCAAATAATATTAGTCTTGATATGTAGCAGTCCTGATCATGATAGTCTTGATATGTAATGTAACCTTTTTAAGTTTGGCAAAATCCACAATTCAATACAGTACTTTGGCAAATTCTGTCCTGGTTCTCCCTGGGTTCTCCTGGGTTTGTCCCGGAAGGACACACAGTCCAAATGCAGGACCCTGGCAGAATCCCCAGGAGGACCGGACCAGGATCAGGACCAGGGCCGAACTGGACCAGTACCCAGGGATTCCCAGGGAAGAACCGGTAACATAGGTTTTAGTTTGCATTGGCAAAGTATGTTTGATTCGTTTGTATCGGCAAGTGTGTTCGTTAGTCGGTATCGGCGAGTAGCTACTCCCGATCGGTATGTCGTTGGCGACGGTTGGCAACCGTCCACAACCTATATATGTATTGTCATTTCATTGTATTGGATGGAGTTTTTGAGTTTTATTGTAATTGTTGTTTGAATCAATATATGCAATTGAGTTTCTGAGTATCAATTAAATTTTCATTCTCGTACAATGTGATAGTTCAATTATCTTTCTTGTTTACTCTGTATGAAATTAGTATACTCATTCGGCAGTAAACACTCTCTAGTAGTTGATCCATGCATACAATCCTAATTTATGGAGATGTGTGTGGGAGTTGAAAGCATGTCTCAAATTCCAAACTTTCTTTTGGCTTATACTGCAAAATAAGGGCCTTGCAGCAGAAGATTTAAGAAGGAAAGCTATTCAAGTTTCCATAGTATGTTTGCTTTGCTTCCCAACAAAAAAATGACACCCAATTATTCATTGAGTACCCTTATGCTAGTTTTATTTAAATATAAGTTTCTCAATGGTGGGATCACTTGAAGACGTAGTCCTTAGATATTCAAAAAGGTTTCAATTGACAGACTTTTTAATCTGTTGTAATTTGTGCCGTATTTTCTGTTGGGAGTTACTGCTTGATTGTAACAGACAAGTGTGCTCAGTGTTGAGCTATGGTTAGAGATACTTCTATCAATACAAGGAATCTTCATTATCACACTCAATACAAGGATGGGTTTTATTTATTGTGAGCTGTGGAAGCTACCAGGCTTCAAATCCTGATGGGTTTGCATTACCAAGCTCATGGAGTATACTTGCCTAACTCATATTCTATGTGATAGTTTTCAACATAGGTATAGCATGAAGCAATGGAGCGATTTTCAGGAATGACAAACTTTTGACCAGATTTAGGAAATGGGAGGGGATGACAATTACAATATTATATTTATATTATATAAAATTAAAAAAATTACAATATGAATTTTAGAGTTTTTTTTAGGCATACATAAGCATCGTTAGGTAGTCTTGAAAAGCCCCCGAAGTGTAGACTGAACGGTTAAGCTGTTAGAAGATGCAAATAATGGTTGTGTGTTCAAACCCCAGCAAATACCTGCTGGCATGGAGCACGTCGCCAGCCCAGGAGTTATAGGGGGAGTGCCCCTTAAGGTGTAAGAACCCTAGGGCTTCCCAATTCTCCTAGTTATAAAAAAATTAGTTAGTATTGAAAATTTTCTTGATATAAAATTTATGGCTTTGTTTTTGAAAAATTAAACATCGGCAAACATTTAACATATTGGTTTTTGAGGCAAACATAAGCATCATTAGTTAGTCTTGAAAAGCCCCAAGGTGTAGACTCAACGGTTAAGTCATGATGCAAATAATGGTTGTGACGTGTATTCAAACCCCAGCAAATACTGCAGGCATGGGGCAAGTCGTCGGCCCAGGAGTTATATGGGGAATGCCCCTTAAGGTGTAAGAACCCTAGGGCTTCCCAATTCTCCATAGTTCCATGGGGACGCATTCCCCCCCCCAAATCCTGACGTCCCCGGGACGTGGGGACGTCCCCCAGCCGCACCTCCACTGCAGCCGTCCCCGGGACATCTAGGGGACGTGTTGATGTTTTTGTGACAACAACAACAACAGAATAAAATACCAAGTATCTTATCCTCTCTTGAACAAAGCCTCTTGAATGCTGAATTATATGATCAAACAAGAGTACTCCAAGGTTCCTTATACGTGATTAGCAATGGATAAACTCAGTAGTTGGATGTGATATGCTGCTTACACAAAGGGACTTACACAATTGTCCAAACAAGATTCTTGTTTCACTTGCAAAGGAATATTTCTTAGAATTTCTAAGTACTACAACTTAAGGTGTATGATATTGCAATGAAGTTCTTGATCCTAATTCCTAACAATGATCAAAAAGTGAAAAAAGATGTAGGGTTTGGAGAAGCTATTCTAATCCTATATGCAAGAAACTACTGTTGACCAGGTGAAATCAACCGACTTTGCTTCGCCAAATCAAACAACTACACAAAGACGATGCAATCTTCTGAGGTAATGTAAGATGTTCAAATCACTCATGTTCATGAAGTATCAACAAACACAAATAATTGAAGTGAAGCTCATTTGAGTTCAGTCTAACCATGCACTGCAACTTGTAAGCGACAAATCACAAATGGTATGAACTTAGAGATTTCACCATGAAACAACAATAATCACTTCCATCAACTAACACAATGCTTGAAAAGACAACTTATTCTAAACTTATTCTACCATTGAGGAATTAGAAACCATGCAACACTTGAAACAAAACAATATCACCAAATCAATGAGTCTTGTATTATCTCAAAGAGCTCTTGCAACAATTCTCCAAAACAACAATAATCACTTCCATCAACTAACACAATGCTTGAAAAGACAACTTATTCTAAACTTATTCTACCATTGAGGAATTAGAAACCATGCAACACTTGAAACAAAACAATATCACCAAATCAATGAGTCTTGTATTATCTCAAAGAGCTCTTGCAACAATTCTCCAAAGTCTCAATCTTCCAAATGAGAGAGGAATGAGGCCTTTTATAGTCCTCAAAATACAATGAATGGCCAAGATTGATTTGAGAATCAAGGGCCGAGATTTTGCCACATCATCAATTAGCTATAACAACTTGCTATTTTTTGTAAGAAACCAAGAGCAATGAAGGCATGCTTTCCAAGATGATAAACATGACATGTTGGAATCTATGAGGATTGTCCATGTGGCGTGCCTCCCTTGTGTTTATCTCTTTTTCTAAATGCAATGAACTTGGACACAATATCATCAATTGGTACACTTGGCGAATATTGAATGGTTCTCTCTGCAACTGTCAAATCTGTTGTGTACGAAACAAGTGTCCTTTCCCATTTTGTCACCCAAACTTGATTTGTACCCATGAATGTAGAAAGTGTAGAAATGTTATCCATTTTCTCTCCAGAGATGCTATGATTATTGTCAAAGTAAAATACATGTATGTGATTCTTCAAATCTTCAATATCAATTTCTCCTGAAAGATCACCCATTTCATTGATTGAATTAAGTATTTTGCCTTGAATTCTTTGGAGTGCACTTCTTACTTGAACACTTTCACTCTCTACCTTTTCAAGAACTTGCTCCTTTATATGTAAATTGTAATACCAAAAAGAGAAATCATATGATGAATCTTGTTCAATCACATTTCCATTCACCAATGTTGTCTTTAGAATATCCATCATATCCTTCAAATGTGGCATGAAATTTTGCTTAATAGCTCCAAACTCGGAACATGCATCTAAAATGACTTGAATCCTCTCCAAGAACTTTGAAACTCCTTCATATTGTTGAACAATTTCTTCAATGAATCCATTAGTCTTATATTTCATTCTCTTCACCCATTCTTTCATCACTTGGGATGATGATCTCATTTCTTTTAACTGTGCAATAGACTCTTGTGAAAGCATGGCTAGCGGTGTTGATATTCCTTCACGTTGGCGAATAGGATTCATCAATTGCTGAATATATTTTTTGAATGCCAAATTTTCTATCTCCAATTGATTTCTCTTTTCCTTTTCTTGCCTCAACCTTTCCTTGACGGCTGTGACAGAATCTTCTAACTCTTCCACTTCTTGTTCTTCTGTTGTTGGACCCAAGTCAAAAGTAGTCACATCATAATCTTCTGGAACAATATCATCTACTGTCTTATCAACTCTTGGCATTGCAATGTTTACTTTCCTCGAACCAGAACTATCCCTTGTGATTTTGGAGAGTTTGGTTGCTTTCTTCTTTTCCTTATCATTTCTTGTCCTGTTTAGCAACTCTTCCACATTGATTTCTGGGTCTCTTTCCACGATAGAAGTTTCTTTCATTGGCTCTCTCAACCATTCTGGCAAAGTGGATAGATCCTCATTAGGCTCTTCTTGAATTTCTATCTCTGGTGATGATGGCAATGCTTCTTCATCAAATTCTTCATGTGGTACCTCCATCTCTTGATTTTCCATATTACCCTCAATCATAGTTGCATCCTGATTCTCTACTGGGCTTGAATGTACCTCATCTACTTGATTCTCATGCAAGGTAGCCTGAAAAGACATGAATATTTCCTTGATCTTGCACATTCAGAGCTACTAGAACTTCTTCTCTTTCTTGATCTTCTACTGTTGATGTCACATTGGCATTTCTGGAAAGAGATTCTCCTTGCTTGGAGGAGATGCTATCTTCATGTCTTGAACTTTATTTCTTCTTCTTTTTGCTGCATTCTCCTCATGAACTATCCGGTTGCTTTCTTTTCTTGGCCGAACTTCTTCTCTTGAACTATCAATATATCCACCAGATTCATTGTCATGCTCGTTGCTAGATTCACTATCGCTTGCTTCATGTGATTGTTGTGAATCCACGTCTCTCATCAAGTTGTATGTTAGGTTGTGACCTTTCTCAATAAGTTTTTGTACTTGGCGATCTGCATACCTTCTTGTAAAAGCTATGACTGATTGCATCCAACCATCATCATGTGTAATTTCTTTTTCAAACCAATTGATGGTGAATGGCCTCTTCGCATCATATAGACTTTGTGAAAGGAATCTATCATTTTCTTCCAGCTGGTCAGGAATGTTAAATACTTTACATGCTCTCACCAAATCCCAGGTTAGCCTTGAACATCTACTTTTTATATCCTCTTCATCAATTGCATTGGCCCAAGGATCTTCAAGATGCTCCTTATGCTTGTATCTTCTTCCAAATGCTTTCCGGATGTTGTTGAATGGATCAAAGTCATCTCTCTTTGAATCACGAAGTACTATATTGTAGGCTTGCAACTCATACTCTGAATTCAGTGCAGGTTGCAATGATGGACAAGTCTCTAATCTTCCAACTCCAATCGGGAAATTGACTCCAGCTTTCCTTCTATTCTTTTGAATTTTGTCATATGTTGTCAATTGCCTTGTCACTTCCAGCAATACCATCTTGTTAGTAGGATACCTTGGCAAGCGGTAGGGAAAAGATGTAAATCCTTGAACTCTCGGGTAAGTGAACTTTGGGAATTGAATATACCATCTTCCATACTTTTTCACCAAATTCATGGCCTCCTTTGATAATCTTTTATGAATATCTCCTTGCAATTTCCTCACAATGAACATGAAGAAGGCATCATTTACTCTCCTGTAGTGAGCGATAGCTTTCAATTGGAACTGTGGATAGCAATCATATACTTTGAATTGTCTGGGGCCATGTCCAATAGTGCCCCTACAAGTCAATCTTGCATATCTTTCACATCTTGCTAACATGTAGATGACATATGAGTTCATATAAAATGACTTCGTTTCTTCTAGTTTTGCTAATTTCTCATCAATGTTATTGCTTATTATCTCCGCCCAATCAATCATCTTCTTGCCTCTTACAATTTCTTCCATGTGGAAGAACATCCATGTCTCGAATGTTGATGATTGCGGACAACCCATGATTCTACTCAAAAATATCACCATGTATCCATACTCTGGAAGGAAATTTGATTTATGGAGCTTCTTTGGCATCTTGCTATGGTGAGGTCTTGGTTGTACCATCCACTTGTTGATCTCTTGCAAGAAATCTTTTGTTCCAGCATCATACACTTGTTGCGCATGCTCCTTGGTGCAATAAGTAGTGTTCTTGTACTTTGGGATATCAAATGTGTCCGCAATAGCCTCCTTTCTCAAGTGAGCCAACACTTCTCCATTCTTTGTAACAATGCATCTTCTTTGGCGATCATAGTGTCTTGCACACTCTAACATCAACTCAGCACTTGGCAATGTGGATGGAAAACATGTGGCTTGGACAATTCCGTTCTTAAGCATTTCCTAGATGACCTTGGAATGAGTAGGCTTGTACAACTCCTTGATCTCGTCCATGTTGATGTGTCCCAAGTTGGTGTCGCTCAAGTTCCTCCATCTTGATGTGATCTTAGTCTCGGGCATGGCTCCTTTCATGTCGATTTTGAATAAGGCTTGGCATTCCTTCGTGTTGTGATGTAATCACACATCGCCCCATTGCAAATGGGGACCCCCTCTTTTTTCTTGCTTTCTGTCCTTGTTTTGCTTTAGGTTTTCCTCTAAGCTTGTAGGTTTGGTTGTGTATCCAAGTCTCAACAGTTTCTTGCCAAGAGGACTATATGCCTTCATCCTGATGCATGTCACTGAGACCCTGAAAATGACAGTCTGATATCCTGAAAATCCTGAACAAATGACTAAGTCTGAAATCTGGTGGATCCTCAAAAGTCTAGAATCTACATGCTAAATCCTATGGATCCAGGACCTATCTCAAACATCCTGGAAGTATATTGATAAATATTTAAAGTATAAGAAATTACTTAAACATATTTTCAATATACTTCCAGTCAGGAAAATCCAAAATTTGACTAAGGCAAGAAATTCCTCACTCCATGTCCAAACCCTCACAAGGTGCTCTTGGACAATGTCTTCACCAGGAGAAACTATCCAGACACTGCCTTCAAACCTGCCCAGGGAAAGTTAGGATATTTTCACAATTTTTTTGCCGATTGAAGGGAGTTAGGAAGTGATGGAGTCTAAAACTAAGATTTTGATGAAAATTCCATGCCTCACCTTCAAACCCACCCTTCCTAGGCGGCCTAGGCATGGAGTCATGGATTCAATCTCCTGTAGGTACATCTCTCCGGTCAGAACCTTCAAATCCGCCCAAGGAAAAAGTTGTCAAATTTACAAGGTTTTGAGCACAAAAGACATGGAAATGATGAAATTCCAAGGAAACTCATGAGTTTGAGGCATCACAAGGTAGATTCCATACACTTACCCTACATCCGCCTATGCTTCCAAGAGTTTTACATGTCATTCAAGGAGATTAAACCATCAATAACACAAGTGAAGGGTTTCTATGTTGTCAAAATCAAGTTAAAAATCACTAAGTTATGAAAATCCTTACTAGCCCTCCAATCCCGCCCATGCTAGGCAGCCTTGGGCCCTTCATCTGGATAATGTCACCTCTTCACATGATGTCCTCCACCTATCACCTCCAAACCCGCCTAGCATGGGCGGCCTAGAGAGGAGGTCTTGGATTCAATCCAAATTCACATCACATATTCCTCACTACCCCTCTAAACCCGCCTAGGCACTTAGGCATGGATTTCACACGAAAGGGTATGTTTTGAAATGTCATTTTTTAATCCCACATGCATAAGGTGAATGTAATTTGTTATTGAAAATCCTTTATATCACGTCTTAGTTTGATGTGTTTCTTCTTGTAGGTGATGGAGGATCCAAGGAGGTAAAGGGCGAGAGCTCATACATGAGAAGTTTGGAAGGCGGAGGATAGTTGCTCAAGTTTGTCATCTTCATCCACATGGAAGAGAGCTCTTACATCAAGTTCATCTTGCTTTGAAGACTTCGTATGTTTGGATGAGGAAGACATCAACGCCATGTGGAGGGGAGCTAGTCTAAGATGATCAAGGTTACAAGTGTAGTTCATCATCTGTATGAGGCGAGGATCAGTGGAAGGTTGTCACTTCACTATGCATATCTTGAAGGAGGTCATCATCCAGAAGCTCACATTTCATGAGCCAGACAAGAAGAACTCTCATCATGCACCAGTCTACTCCATGAGTCCATGCAACTGTCTAGAGGCATGATCCTACACAAGCACAAGGACATCACAAGATGAGAGATGAGCATGATCATCAGAGGGATCCATGAGTTACATCAAGACAACAAGAAGAAAATATTCTAAGTGAACATGAGGTGAACTAGACTAGTTCGTTTGAAGATGCTGAGGTGGCATGTACATATCATTAGGCCAATCGCATTCCATCATGTCATTCATTCAAGAGGGCCCACCATAAAGATGCTCCAAAGATGCTTATCACATTGGGAAACGTGCCTTCATTGCCTCTTTCATGTTCTAAAAATATCAAATTTTGTAACAAACTGCCTTGTTGTCTCAATCTTGGTCATTGATTGCTAAATCAATCTGGGCCATTCATTGTAATTCTTGAGCTCTATATAAGGCTCACTTCTCTCATTTGTAAAGAGATTATACATTAGAAGAAGGAATCATTAGAGGAAGATAGAGTAGGAGTAGATACTATGGCAATAGGAGTAGAGTAGAAAGAACTCTTTGAAATCATTGAAGAGATATATGAGATCGTTGTAAACAAAACACTTCTTAAGTCAATACAAGCTCATTGTTGTTGTTCGCATGGTGATCTTGTACGATCAAGGAATGTTCGTGTGGTTTCTTATTCTCCAAGATGGTTGAGATGTGGTTCCAAGTAGCTTAGATGATAAAGTAGATAGAGGTCATTGATGTAGTGGATATATGCAATGATATTTGATAAATTCCCGTTGGTTCATACTTTTGATGGCTTGTCGATGGTAAGTTATCATGTAAAGTTAGCCTGAGCCACATCTTGCAAATAGTTCGATTGTTGATGCTCCTTCGAGTTGCGTCAACTGTGGGTACTTTGGAGTGTGTCAACAATATGAAAATCCTTGGTTTATCCTTTGGACATTGCACCTGTTTCATGTAGTTGTTGCTTGTCATGGCGAAGTGAAATTTGGTTTCTAAGGGAATTTGTCTACCATAGCATCGTTCATCACGTCATTGTCCTTAGAATAGCCTTCTTAACCCCTTCTCTTTTTTTTATTTTCTTTTCATAGATGATTAGAAAAGTTCCATTTCATAATAAGGAGGATCACATATTTGAATGGAGTGATGAACAAATTCTGTGTAAGTCCCTTTGTGTAAACAGCATTATCACATCATACCACCGAGGCTATCCGTTGCAACTTACGTACAAGGAACCTTGGAGTGTTCTTGTTTGATCACGTAGTTCAGCATTCGAGACGCTTTGTTCAAGAGAGGATAGAGCACTTGGTGCTTTATTCTAATTTTGTTGTTGTCAAGAAAACATCATCAACACTTCGCATTCATCATCTACCTACAATTGAAAACACCTTAAGTTAGCATGTTGACATGATACTTGATATAAAGGACAAATAATAATAAATCTCATCCTCCTCGTCAATGTGGGATAAATCGTTATTCTAAGTAATTTTCCACATATATCTATTCAAAATTACTAATAAATCTCGATGCAAAGAAGAGTATTATAACAAAACGTTTACTAAATTCACACTTCCTATGGAAAATTTCTGTTAATTCTGCTGTTCTGCTCTGAACTTTCTGATTTTTTCAGTTAAAATTTGATGAACAATGAAAATTGTACTCTTCCTTGCAGCGCTGCCACTTCCTTTCTTTCTTTTTGCCTTCTTCTATGATGAAATCTGCTCCTTTTGATGAAGTTTTGCTCTATGTCACTTAGGTCTTCTTATTTGTGTTTGAGATGAATGTGAGAAATGAGGACTTAAACCTCCTTAAATAGCATTTCAACTTCTCTCCTCATAGTAGGTCGGCCTACTTTTGACAATAAAAAATTCAGCTTTCCTCCTCTTAGGCCGACTTCCTTCCAGCTAAGGCGAATTTTAGTTAGTTTGCAAAAGGTATGAGGGTGGATTCTCCTTGTTGGTGAGGATTTTGAGCCTAGTTTGAGCGCATATTCCTCATGAGTGAGGAATTTACGCCCCTTTTGAGCATTTTTCACTTTTTATCTTTTGAACTTTTCATTCTCAAATTTTCAAGGTTTGATGTTGGCTGAATAAGATGGAAGGATTAGGAGAGTGCATTCTCCCCTTCTTGAAGGAATTTCCAACCTCCTTCACATGGACTTATCATTTTATCTAACTTCATTCCACATTGGCGAATTTCCAAGGTTTTTTAATGGATCTTTTCTTAGACCTTCATGGAAGTGAAATCATTTTCAAAATTGTGAATGATTGAACATATTTTCTTCATTGGAATGAACTTTATACCAGGCGCATTCTCCTCATTGATGAGAAATATGCGACCTTCTTGAGCCTTTTATCTTCCAAGTTCCATTCTTCCTTAGTGAATTCTTCTTCCTAACTCTTACTTTGTTTGTTTGGCAAGTGATATTGAAATTTCCTTCAAATTTGCTTATGATGATTGAGCAAGTTTTGTTTTAGAAGGCACTTCATTCTAAGCGGATTCTTCTCATTGATGAGGAATTTGTGCTCGTCCATTTCTCATTCATTTGTTCAAATTTCTTTTCCTTAAACCTTCGTTGGAATCACTTTCAAGGTTGTTGATTAAGGAAGATAGAAAAGGATTAAGGGGAGCGCATTCTCCTTGTGTTGGAGGAATATCCCTCATCTAATGGTGCATCCTCCTCATAGAGCTGGAATTTGCGCCCTTATTCACATGATGTCATTTTTATCATCAAATTCCCATCTTTCTCGTGGCATTTTCTTTAACTTCCCAAACTCTTATCTTCATTGGAATGAACCTCATACATAAGCGCATTCTCCTCATTGATGACAAATATGCGACCTTCACTTTAACTTGTCATTGTAAACTTTAATTGCACATTGCGAATTCCTCTAGTCCTTTTCATTGGATCTTCATCTTGAAAAAGTTATTGATGATTGATGGCGCATTCTCCTCATGGAGTAGGATTTTGCGCCCTACCTTAGTCATTTTCATTTTTAAACTTTCAACTCCTTTCACTCCTTGGCATTTCTCACACTTCTACATGTCCAGATGAGTGATTTCCTAGGGCGCAAATTCCTCATTGATGAGGATTTTGCTTCGTTTTGACATCAATTTCTCATTTTCATTCCTTAAACTTTTACTTATACCTTGGTGAAATTTTCAAGTCTTAGGCATTGAATCTTCATAAAATCACCTCTTCTTGCAAGTGTTGTTGATTTGAGTCCTCTAAGGAGTGGCACATTTTCCATGTTTATGAGAACTTTCCCTCTGTATGAGCGCATAATCCTCATGGAGAAGGATTTTCCTTCCTTTTCATCTGAATTTCTTCACTTCTAATCTTCAAAATTTTCTAAGAGTTTAACAAATTGTTCATGATTTGGAATGCAACTCCAATTCCTTAAGCCAATGAACCTTCTCTTCCTAGGGCGCATATTACATACTCAAAAGGATTTTTTTTCACTAGGGCGCATTCTCCCTATGTATGAGGATTTTCCACCTTTCACACTTAGTCAATTTTCAAAGACTTCTCATCACTTTCAATTTTGACTTCCTTAGGCAATTTCTCAGGGTTTTCACATGAATTTTTATGAATTTGACTAAGGAGAATAATCATTTTATTGTTTTGACTCCAAAATGGGACTTTTATTTGGGCGCATTTTCCTCATGGGCAAGGATTTTCCTTCCTTTAACTTGGATTCTTCATTTCATCTCCGAACTTGACAAATGTCTTGACAAATTGCTCACAAACTTCCAATGCATATCCATAGGTTTGAAGTGGCTTGATGATTCATCTCATGCAATTTGAAATGCAACTTCAATTTCTTAAGTTAGTGAATTCACCTCTTCCTAGAGCGCATTCTCCCTCTGTGGAAAGAATTTCCACTTCCTTGGGCGGAAATTCCATAAGTGCATGGAATTTGCGCTCATCCTCAACACTTAGTCATTTTCAACATTTCAAACTCTTCATTCCTCTGTCTTACAATGTTGTCAAAATTTCTTTACTTTCATTTCTAAAATTGACCTTGAAGTGTGCCATTATACCCTGCCTGATAGAGGACTTCCATTTGCGTGGAGATTGGACAAGACTTAGGATCAAGACTCTCTAGACTACTAAAAACCAAAAGCTAAAATTTGGGGGTCCCCATTTGCAATGGGGCGAGTTGTGATTAGGTCACAACAGGATGCCCAGACGTCCCTCGACCCCCCAAGAAATGCGCAGTCCTAGAACTGATAACATATAAAAAGTTACGGGAGAAGAGGATGCATGGCCAAAGAAAGCTATTTGCATACACTTCGCCAATTTTCTATTTGCCAATCTCCATTGTAAATAACATTTGGGCACCTAGCACTACATCTGAGAACCTTCAACATCTACAGCACTAGTGATTCTCTCACCACTCTCAAATGATTTTTGGCATTGACTCTACTCTTATTCATAAACCAAATCTTCTGATGCCTGCCTTTGCGATGAGCTATAGTAGATTGTTGTAAGAGAAAAGCCACCATTTCTGAGTAATATTTAAATAAAAAATTTACTACCCAAGTTTGTGACAGGGCTTTAATGTAAATTACTTCCAGGTGCAGGGCTTTATTATCGTAAATATTTTTGAACTAGCTCTCATGCATTGCAGATGATGAGTGATTAGCCTATGGATATAGCATGAAACCTAAAATTGGAATGAAAGTAAGCATCCAAGAATCTCTGCTTTTTGACATGCAAGATTTAGATACCCAGGAACTACACTACCAAGATATGTACCTCATCCCTAAGTTATCATGGCATGTTTTGAAGTAGTGAATTGGTATTACATAATTTACAATGACAAATGCATGGTCTAGGACTGCTGCTGTATTCTGAATTCGATATTTTGATTTTGATTTTCAATGTTCAATGTTCATTGGTTCAATGGTTCAAACAATCAAATTTGGAACTTCATTGTTAAAAACTTAAATGTTAAATTGTTGATGTTCAATGCAATATACTTATTCCTTATACATCTTTTTATAACTATTTTTTCAAGTACTATATGTATTTGCACCGCTCCCCCGCCGCCGTCCCCCCGTCCCCAAACTTAGCCCCCCGCGTCCCCCCATCCCCCCGTCAGGAAACTCTGTGGAACTATGCAATTCTCCCAGCTATAAAAAAAAATTAGTTAGACTTGAAAATTTTCTTGATATAAATTTTATGGCTTTGTTTTTGCAAAATTAAGCATCATCAAACATTTAACATTCTGACATTTTTGATACATGGAGTGTGATCCGAAACGTTGAAGAAAAAACTTGCACACAGTTTAATCCTGAAATACTGAACTTCAAACATTATGGACTGTGGAAATTTGATGTCTATCATTTTTGATACAATTTTTTCAGAAATACTTTGTATAATAAGAACAAGACATTTTGGGTGCTGATTTCTCAACACATCATGAGTTGTGAGTAGAATAATCAATTATATTTTTTATTACATAGGTCAGCTTAATGGGAAAAAAATTAACTAGGAGAAATTAATTAAATCACACATAATCAAAGGTTTGAACTTTGACTGCATGAAGTTTAGTTACAACTAGTTCTTTAATATAATTAATTCTTCTTAGTGTTTAAGACATTGATATCCATGGAGGGTCCACAACACTAGCAAGCTTTGTCTTCCTAGATTATTGACGACTCCTAGGCCTTCCACCTTCCGAGTGAGATGAGAAGTAGTTTGAAAAACTGCATAGTAAACTACAGAAAGTTTTAGCTCTAACAAAGAAAATTTTACGATTATCTACATGCTGCTTGAAGGGATGAATAGGCATTTACACCACCTGGTGCATGAGGCTAAACAGAGAAGAATCTTGGACAATAACACAGAGAATGGCAATCAACAACAACATTGGAGAGCTAGTGATCATCAGGGAAAGAATGAGTATGTTGGTCAATGACTCCAGATGTCTAGATAGGCATGTTCACCACAGGATGTGCCTTAATAACAAAAGGGATCATAATGGAATTTATCCGATCATTGTAGACCTCGATGATAGTGGAAATGAGCAAGTTTGAGTCTCCCCTGGACCTTGTTCTCTACCTCTGTTTTCTTTTTCACATGTTAGCATCCTGATCCCCGATGCATGATCCTCTGTTATTATCTCTACGTCTTTTTTTATTGTAAAAAAAGACATTTATATTTTGAAATATACATTGAAATTTGTAATGTCCCTTTTTTTGGTCCATTCCAACATCCTTGGAAACTCCAACTTTCTTGGAGAGTGCCAACTTTATCAGAAAAATGCTCTGATAGTGGCAGAGTTCCTAGAGCCAAGATGAGTACAATGGTACTTTCTGTGTGCGGATCCGACATTCTGGGAGCACTCCACACTTCTTGGAGAAGTTTGTCATCTTGGGAGAGCGCCAACTTTCATATAGACCGATATCCTATGCACTTAAGGTATTGGCGGCATGGTCAGAATTCATATTTGGGCTATTTTAATATTTTCGTAACTTTGGTGGTTGTGCGGAAAATAATTAAATTATTAAATTGTTAACTATTTAAGTTGTCGAAAAGTGGAAAATTAAAAGACAACTTATATTTAATTATTTTAAAAGGGGTTGTTATAAGGAGACATAAAAATGTCTTATTTTGGGGCCCAAAAGTAAAGTTGAATTAGAAGGGGAATTTCAAAAGTCACTTGGAGGGAAAAAGTGAAATAAAAGAAAGTAAAATAAAATACCCTCAAAAAAGCTATTTAAGGAGGGCTTGGGCAAGAGGTTGGGTATCAATTGTTCATTATCAAATTCTCTTTTCTTGAAAGATGGAACTCTACTCATCTTCTCCTCCTAGGACGAAAACCCTAAGGTAAGATGTAATGTCCCAAACAAAATATTTGCATCCAACAATCAAATCTAAAAAAAATTTTAATTAACTTTCAAAACACCCAATTTTCCCTTACACCAATTGATCCTGAAATTGACAATTTTAACACAAATGCAAAGGGAAACTTCTTTAAACATAAAACACTGATAATTATCTTCAAATATCAGTAATGGTATGGCCTCATGCTGTTACATATCAGAAATTTTCCAGATTTACTCATAGACACAAATTTGCATGGCAAACTAACAATTTCACTACACCCGATTTCACCCGGTAGCACAGAAATGATATCTGATGAACCCAATATTAAATTATATGATTTTATGATGATATACAATTGATATCAGGTCTGAGATGACCAATAAAAACAACAGCAAACTCTGATAACAAACCCACAACTACAAATTGCTAACTGCTCAAACCCCAGCTCCAACACACATTAAAACTGCTCCAAACTCACCAAAATAATACCAGATCTTACAATAAATGGACACAGGCACAAATACTGATGCAACAATAGTAAACACACAGATAACCACGAATTCCACACCTGCAAACACTTACAATACTTCAAAATGCTCCAGGAAACATCAAACTGCATATAAATCCACCTCCAAGTAAACTACACAAAAATTGTCGAAATCTATCAATTCTTTGAAGCTCCAATGCACTCCCTGTGTGAGAATGCCCTCAAGAACCAAAGGGTTTCCGTCCTCTGATCCAAGCAACCAATGGGTTTCCGTCCACAGCTGCAAACTCCAATGGGTTTTCGTCCATTGAAGAAAATCGAAGCACAAGTGTTCAAATTCAGAAATTTGGGTTGTAAAATGATCAAAAAGCCCCTATGAAAGAAAATACTTGCATATTTATAATAGCTCCAAATCCAAACGTCCCTCTCTTGGAAAATAAATTAAAATAATCTAATTTCCAACAAATTCCCTCAAATGGTGCTTACGTGTCATAATCCATGCAAGATTCTTGGTCAAAAATAAGAAATAACTCCCCTCTTACAAGTTGTCATAAAATCAGCTATTTTTTAGGAACCTATCATAAGATCTCCTAAAATCACTCTTGGAAGTTACAATTAGACCTCATATTCCCCACTTGTGCAATTAAATAAAATATTTAATATTTAATTGCTCCTGAAAATAATAAATCCTTAATTTGCGGATTACAATTAAAATATTAAATAAAATATTTTCCCTTCTGATTTACATTAGCCCATGGGAAAATAGGAATGGACTAATAATTTCACCAATTTATTTTTACTATAAAGGGGACATGACATAAGAATGGTTTCGGGGACGAAAACCCTCCTAGCCATTTGAGAGTGATTTCATCTATAAGTCACCTATGCGCTGAAGATATTGGGTTTGAGGATGAAAACCCTCAACATCCATTGGAGCAATTTCATACAAAGGTTGCCATTGTGCTGAATGTTTGAAGTTAATGATGGTTTGTGCTTGTTTACTTGCCTATCTAATAAATGAATACTTGTAATAATTAATAGAATTAACAATGCATACCAGATAGAAGAGTAAAAGTATATCTTTATTCACACATGAAAATATTACAAAATTAGACTAGAGATGGTTAGCCAAGGATCAGAGTCGATCCTTGGCATTGAACTTGAAAAATTGAAGAATCCACCACAAGATCAATTTAATTTTGAGACACATTTGTGGATACATTTCAGATGTTGCACTTATGTGGAGTACAAAAGTGGTTGTACTATTATTGTCATGTTCACAAGGATCTCATGGGTCACAAGTTCAGCACGGATCAATGAAATTACATGAAGGTGCTGCCAGTTTGGTTCATCTTGCACCTAAATGTGGAATCTCAATAAGATTATTATAGTGAATCTTTGATCACATTCCAGTAAATGGCAATGACAGTGCAATGACAAGGCAAATGGCGCAGCCCTGTGCAGCAAATGTTGAAGAACATAAGGGTTCTCCGAAACCCTGAGAACTGGAGAGACAAGAGTCTCTAATTTGTTTTGTTGAGGAGGGCATGGTAGGAGAAGGGGTTAGTGTAGACAGCTTAGTGGGTACTTGGGTATATTAGTACTACCAAGGACTTGTTATGTTAAACTGTCTCAAGACATAATTGTGTTATCTTGGTAATGAAAGCTATTATCAAAGTTATGAGCTTTGATAATCACCTTAGACTTGTATTTGTATTCACCTATTTCAATATGAAATCATCAGTGTTTTATTTCCATTCTTAGCTATATATTGTATTCATAACAGAAATGTGCATATAGGCATTTGCTCTCATATTACTGCTATTGTATCTGTCTACATGTTTTATCGGAAGATGTGGCATTCCTTATCCCAATATCTCACTAGGAATTTTTACTGGTGTCTGGAGTTGTAGCATGTAATCCAGCTCCATGTAGGAGATGCATTGAGGCTGTTTAAGAAAGTTGGAGCTGGATTGCATGCTACAATTCCAGACACCAGTAAAAATTCCTAGTGAGAAATTGGGATATGAAATCCGCAATTGACCCTTCTTTATGTCATACTCGAGTGAATTAGGCAGCGGGTTAATTTGCATGACAAATTTGTCAGCCTTCAAATTTGCTTATCTCAGTCTTCCTGCATTTCAAATTCCTCTATTGAGAAAGAGCTTAGTTGGATAAAATCTTTCAATGGCTTATTTAATAACTTTTTTAATGGATTTTTTTTAATTCTGCAAACTACACTAGTTATCCTTATCTTTTGAGATTTGCATGTATTTCCTTTTATGCATATTCCTTTGTGGTCCCCAACAATATTCATTATGATATCTTTTACATTTTGAGCGACAGTTTTCAGGTTTCGTGTTGTGTGGCTTTGACTTTCTGTGTTGGTTGTTTTATTTCAAGTGGTGGCTGCTACCTCTAAAATGTGCTTTTAAGGGATGTTTAGAGTTTTCCATTGCAAGTGTTAGTAGTATGGCTTCCACTAAGGGCTCAGAGTCCATCAGTATTTTTAATTTTCTAATAAGGAGTTTCAGCCCTCCAATGTATAGACTAGAAGACCAGCAAACGATGTCCAAAAATGGATGTACCATGATGTCCATTGGTGCGAGGGATCACTAATTTCAGACTGCAACCAACTTTGCCTTAAATGTCTTAGCCCAAGCCCAAATGTAAACAAGTACAATGAAATAATATCCTTTGACAATTTTGAGGCCTTATTAATATTCAAAGATCGTATTTTATAGTTAAAGATTTCCTGTCTAACACATGCTATGCATAGAAATGCAGAAAATGAAATTCATAATTGCTGATGAATCATGTTCATTGCCATAAAGTAATCACACTGAAGACTTTAACACATGAAGATATTGTAGACCCTTTTGTAATATTAAAGAAGGTGAATGAGGTTTGTTTCTGAAATTTAGTAGTTATAAGCGAAAGAATATGTAAACAGTATCAAAAAAGAGCTTAGTTGAGTAGTGTTTATTCACTATTGTTAGGTGGTTGGAGGAAATACATGATAGTCTATTTATCTCAAGGAAAAGAAAAATTATGGGTCAAGGGTGATGTTAGGGGTCCATTACCATCTAATGGTAATGAAACACAGGAATGCACCCCTAGAGGTGGGCTACATATTCCTCATGTTCCCCACATTTTGGGGATAAACGGATGCTTGGGAATCATACCCAAAACATGGGGTATGGCCTGGTCATCCCATGTAGGTTTTTGTGGATAGGAGATGTCACTAAAACATTCCTAGGGGTGTTCAAGCCACCTGCATTAGTGGAAATCTAGAGGCAACCCATTCCACAGGGTGTGTCTAGACTCTAGACATCCCTCCTTAGTGGCGGAAAGTAAAAGAATTATAAATAACAAGAATTTCAAATATTAACCTTTGTAACAAAAAGAGCTCCACGAAATTTTTGGCTGAATGAAACAATTTGTTATCCATCACATTGTTGATTTTACAGAATTTTGATTCTTTAATGTGCACATTACAAGTTATTTTAGCAAAAGATATCACAAAAGTTGGAAACTTGAACCCCTAGTTAATTATTGTGTGCTACTGCTCACATCTATGTTTTATCATTAATAAAAAATACCATTTTGACATATCAAAATTTCCAAGTGTTTACCCACTATTGTCCCATTTGCTATCCAAAATACTCAAAGGTGCCGGAGATCCCTAACACTCGTCCCTCATCATCATGCTCCTTATCTCCAGAATTTTGTGGTTAAACCTGTTAGATAAATTTGCAGCAGATTAATGAAATAAGGAAACATAAATTAAGTCTCAGAAATGAACGCAAATGCAAAACAGAAGAACAAAACAAGAACACGATTTTAACGTGGTTCACCAAATGGCTACATCCACATGCAGCAGGGGAAATCACATATATCTATCTCTGTTTTGATAGTACGCACCAGAAGCAACTTTCTACAGCTAAAATTATTCTCATTACATAGTTCAAGGTAACTCTTGAATAAGCCTTCAAAAGAATATGAAAAGACTAAGTAAAAGAGGACAAAACAAGAAGCGACGGTTATGCCAATTGGACTTCATATTCCAACAATCTCCCACTTGAAGTCCAATCACTATTGCAAGAAGGCTGCTCAGAGATATCCCCCGCTTTAGGCTTATTGTCACATCTTGACAATGCCGAGAGAAGTCCTACAAAACTCGAACTTCTCCCTTGGTACTGTCTTCGTCAATGCATCCGCCGGATTTACCTTCGTATCAATTTTCTCCACTTTCAATTTGCCCTCTTCAAGTACAGTCCGGATGAAGTGATATCGCAGCTCAATATGCTTGGTCCGATTATGAAAGGCTAAGTTCTTTGCCAAATGAATAGCATTGTTGCTATCACAAAAAATAGTGAAAACATGTTGTTTGAAACCCAACTCACCCAACAGTCGATCTAACCAAATCATCTCCTTCGCACCTTCGGTGAGAGCAATATATTCGGCCTCAGTAGTGGAGAGTGCAACCACCTGTTGCAACCTTGAAACCCAACTGATCGATGCCCCGACGAATGTGAAAACATAACTTGTTGTGGACCTTATTTTGTCCAAATCTCCAGCCATATCAGAATCAACATAACCTCGCAGTTGTGCATCTCTCCCTCCAAAACACAAAACATAATCTGAAGTGCCTTTGAAGTACCTTAATATCCACTTCACCGCTTCCCAATGAGGTTTACCTGGATTACTCATAAATCTACTTACTACTCCCACTGCATGGGAAATATCCGGTCGTGTACAAACCATTGCATACATGAGACTGCCAACAGCTGATGAATAAGGAATACCCTTCATATTTTCTTGCTCTTGAGGTATTTTTGGACACATTTCAGATGACAAACGAAAATGATCAGCAAGAAGAGTACTCACCGGCTTAGCATCCTTCATGTGGAATCTGTCCAAGACTTTGTCAACATACTTTTCTTGTGACAATCTGATTTCTCTCTTACGTCTGTCTCAGATTATGGTCATACCAAGTATCCTCTTTTTTGCCCCTAAATCCTTCATTGCAAACTTTTGAGCTAATTGTTGTTTCAAATCATGAACAACTCTCATGCTAGTGCCAGTAACTAGCATATCATCAACATAAAGCAACAATAAAACAAATTCACCATTATCTAATACCTTGTAGTAGACACACGGATCATATTCGCAACATGTGAAATGTTGCTCAGCCATGAAAGAGTCAAACTTGAGATACCACTGTCGTGGAGCTTGTTTGAGCCCATACAAACTTCTCAACCGGCAATACAAATCTTTGTGACCTTTTTCTCAAAACCTTCAGGATGATGCATATACGGCTCCTCGTCAATGCTACCATGAAGAAGTGCAGTCTTCACATCAAGTTGTTCCAGCTCAAGATCATATACCACTGCCAATCCCAAAACCGCTCTAATAGTAGTCATCTTCACAACCGGTGAGAAGATTTTATTGAAATCGATTCCTTTTTGCTGATCATATCCTTTAACCACCAATCTGGCCGGATAACGTTTTCTACCTCCTTCCTCTTTCAATCTGTACACCCATTGATTCTTCAAGGCTCTTCGATTGGGTGGAAGCTTGACCAAATCCCATGTATGATTGGCCATGAGTGAATGCATTTCATCTTGCATTGCCTCGAACTATTTGTCACAATTAACATCGTTGCATGCTTCTTTGAAAGTGGCTGGCTCTGCTAAATCAAAAATCAATAACTCATAATCTGTGAATTTTGTCGGAGGTCGGTACTCCCGAGTAGACCTCCGCAGTTGAGGGGTTTGGTCCGTCAAAGTACCTTGTTCTTGTACATTACACTGTTCAACATTATTATTTTCATTTCTTAAATTATTTGTCACCGAGCTCCTCAAGTTTTCTGGTGCCAAACTTGGCACACTCCTAACATCCCATGTAGGCAGCATGGGATTTACTAGAGGCTGTGTATTACTTTCAAATAGTTGCGTTGAGTTTTCAATAGGCAGCATTGAGTTTTTAGAAAGTTGCATTGAGTTTAAAGGACGCATTTCCTTTTCCAAGGGCTGAGTTAAAACCTGCGTAGGAAATGTAGAAGACTACATTTGACATTGAAAAGGCAGCGTTGAAGTTTTTATTGCCTGTGTGGAGCCTCTAAATGGCTGTGCTAAGCTTTCCACAGGCTGCACTGAGGTTAAAGGACATGAATTTTTATAAACCTGCATAGAATTTAAATGATCCAATGCCCTTTCCAAAGGCAGCGATGCAACCTCAAAAGGTTGCATTTGATTTGTGACTTCCAAAGACTGCATGGAGATTGCTACAGGGTGTGAAGAAATCAATTAAGGCTGCAGACCACAGATATCATTAGGTTGCAGAGCATTTGGAGGCGCTCCCTGTGCCAAACAAGGTGACTGCAAATACATAGGATTTTGTATATTTAAATTTTGATCTGCCCGCTGTAATGAACATGAAACAGGGGGCAGAGAAGATGAATGCTGAGGCAGAGCATGTGGAGTTTTGAACCTATCACTTCCACTTTCAAACACATCAATAGGCACATGTTCGTTAGTTTGTGTCCCCTTATTTTGCAAACCTGGAAAATTTTTTTTTCATTGAATATCACATCGCGACTATGCACTATCTGTTTGGCAATCGGATCCCACAACCGATAGCCATACTGCTCCTCTCCATAGCCAATGAAAATACATTTTTTTGATTTGGCATCTAGTTTAGTTCTCTTCTCCTTGGGAATGTGAGCAAAAGCCTCGTAGCCGAAAACCTGTAAATGATTGTAAGAAATCCTTCTTCCGAACCATCTCTCCTCAGGAATGTCAATATCCAATCAAGATGAAGGACCTCGATTGATCAAGTACACCATTGTATTCACCGCCTCTGCCCAAAATTCCTTGCCCAATCTTGCATTAGCGAGCACACTCCTAGCTCTCTCCAAGATTGTTCGATTCAACCTCTCAGCTGCACCATTTTCTTGAGGGGTGAATGGAACAATCTTAATAAGATGGATGTCATTATCTGCACAAAAATTGTCAAACTCCAAAGAGCAAAACTCTCATCCATTATTCGTTTCTAAACACTTTATTTTATTCCTGGTTTGATTCTAAACAATGGCTTTGAAAACTTTAAATTTGCTAAATACTTCTGATTTTCTATTTAGCATATAAACCCAAACTTTGCAAGTGCAATCATCAAGAAAAGTAACAAAGTAATTTGCCCCTCCAATGGAGGTTACTTCTGTAGGACCAAACACGTCCGAGTGCACAAGCTCCAAGGGCCTTGTCTTCTTGTCATGTCCGGTTTTAGAAAAGCTGATCCGCCTTTGTTTGCCATAGATACAATGCTCACACAACTCTAAATCAGCAGATTGCAAACTTGGAAGTTGATCCCTTTTGAGCAAAACTTCAAGTCCTTGCTTGCTCATATGCCCTAGCCTCTTGTGCCAAAGCTTTGCCTCACTGTCCACAGCCGCCATCGTAGCTCCCACTTCAGTGTGACACTCTAGTACATACAAAGTACCCAATTTGCTGCCTCTTGCAATGACTAGAGCTCCTTTGGTCACCTTCCAAGTGTTTGAAGAAAAGGTGATGCTACACCCTTGAGCATCAAGCTGTCCCGTTGAAATTAGATTCCTCTTGAGCTTAAGAACATGTCTCACATCCCGCAACAGCCACTTGTTTCCATTCTTTAATCTCAACATCACATCACCTTTGCCAATGATATCACATGGCTCATTGTCACCAAGGTAGACTCTCCCAAGTTTACCTTCTTGATAGTTTTGAAAAACTTCCCGACATGAGGTTGCATGAAAAGAAGCACCGAAATCCAATACCCACGAATCAATTGTAATTTAACTTGTTGTCAATACTAAAGCCCCTCCATCCTCTACATATGTAGTGTTAACCTCATTGTCTTTTCGCTGATTTTGTACCTTCTTATATGACCGACAGTTCTTCTTGGTATGGCCTTCTTTGCCACAAAACCAACAACCTCCATTTCTCCCCCTAGACATTGATCTTTTCGCAAATTTAAACCTCCTCCGATTGTTATTTCTACCTCTATCTTGCTGTCTACCTCTATTACCAAAAATCAAGGCATCACCGGATGCAGTTCCTTGATTTTTCCTTGGCATATCTTTGCTAAGGAGAGTTCCAGCAACATCATCAAATTTAAGTTTGGTTTTTCCGGATACCGAGGTGTTGATCACCATCACTACACCTTCCCAGCTATTTGGAAGAGAACACAATAATAAAATAGCTTTGATTTCATCATCCAAATTAATGCTTACCGAAATCAATTGGCTGATTAGAGTATTGAACTTGTTCAAGTGATTGCACACAGTACCTCCTTCCTTCATTTTCAGATTATACTTCATCAGGTAAGCTTTATTTGAAGCTGAAGCCATCTCGTACATATCAGTGAGTCTGTCCCATAACGCCTTTGAAGTCTTTTCCGCTATGACATTGAAGAGAACGTTGCTGGATAGTGACGGGGTAATCGTTGCTCTTTCTTTCTTGTCCAATCTCTCCCACTCTTCATCATCCATCTTGTCTGGCTTCTTGGCTTTTCCTTCCAACGCGAGTGAGAGATCTCCTCTAATTAGAAGCGACTCCATCTGCACCTTCCACAATCCAAAATTCTGCCTAGAAAATTTCTCAATCTTCCATTTATCCGCTTCCTCCATTTTCGCCGGAAATTATCACAATTTCCTAATCCTCTCCTTCGCCGAGCTCTGATACCAATTGTTAGATAAATTTGCAGCAGATTAATGAAATAAGGAAACAGAAGTTAAGTCTCAGAAATGAACACAAATGCAAAACAAAAGAACAGAACAAGAACATGATTTTAACGTGGTTCACCAAATGGCTACATCCACATGAAGTAGGGGAAATCACATATATCTATCTCTGTTTTGATACAGTTCACACCAGCAGCAACTTTCTACAGCTAAAATTATTCTCATTACATAGTTCAAGGCAACTCTTGAATAAGCCTTCGAAAGACTATGAAAAGGCTAAGTGAAAGAGGACAAAACAAGAAGCGACGGTTATGCCAGTTGGACTTCATATTCCAACAAAACCTCCTTAAACACTGCATTCAAATTACATAATGAGACGATGAGAGGGGACCAGAATTTGGCGAAGCTTCTCATTAAGCCCTTTGCAGTTGCATGTATATTTATTATTTTGATCCAATACATGAGATCCAGTTCTATTTTATCTCTATGATCAATGTGTCACTGTGGATGTTTTTATTATTCCAGAATCCAGTACTAGTTGCACAGACAAATTAAGAATGGTGTTAGCCTGTCCATGGTTAACCAAATTCATTGTTGTCTTCTTGGATACCATCCTAACCTTGAGTAAATTGAAAAACACAAAGCTCACATTTGTTGGGCGCTGCATATGTTTCATCTTGGTTGTTCATTCTCTCTAGTCATATATCAGACATTTTTTTAATGAAGGTAATATTTTTGCAGTGACTCAGCTAAGGCCAGAATAGGTGCATCAGTCAAAATGAGATATGACCAACTGCGTAATAGGAAGTTGTTGCAAGAAACATTTATACATGAATGGGGAGAAAGCATTGCTGAAGCTGCCAGAAGAGGTGGCAATGGTGATGATGAATTAAACTGGAATAGCTATGAATTGCTGAAAGCAGAAATGAAGCAAGAACTTTTTCCAGCTAGGAAAAAGAGCACTGCAAAGATGGAGATTAAGCATAGTTGCAAGAGAATGGGTCTGTCAGACAGACATAAGCTGAAGATATCACAAGCAATGAAAGCCAAATGGGCAGATCCTGTAAGGTCATTAGTAAAATACTAAGGCATGTAACATTTTTGTTTGTGGACTACTTTTACTATTTGCACACAATATTAGAGAAATTGAACTTTTGTAATTTGCTAGATTTTAGAATAGTTGATTATAATTTGGCCTACAGAGCTATCAGCGAAGTCACCAACTTGGCATGCATAAGTTTCAAGGAAGTACTCCTCCACCAGCTGTCAGAACAAAAATTGTCGATGGAGAAAAATCTTCAAAACCAGTGAAGCTATTGGGTGGTCAAACTTCTACCATGCAAACTTCTGAATCCTTGCGGTTACCTTCCAGTGCCACAAATAAAAGTAAAACCATGGTAAAGATTAGAGCAGCCACAGAGCAAACAAGGTAAATAGTTTTTTTGCATGTCTTGTATCATTGGATTATATATTTAGTAGTGACTACCATGTATATGTATGGGTTGAATTAACCAAAGGATGTGATGTGATGAAAAACTTCACAATACACAATTTGTGCACAAGCAGGTCGTTAATAGCAGAAACTGAGAAGGCTGCAAAGTTATTGGAGCCTGCTGCAGTCAAGTATCCTGCACTAAGGGCTTCCCTTCTTGAAGCTCACAAGCTCTTGGCTGAAGCCTTTCAATTATTGGACAAAACTGAGGCTTGGACAAACTCCATGGCAACAATTTTGCCAAGGAAAGTTGTTACTTCAATTGATGCCAAAAAATTTCAGCCTCATGACTGCAGGAGCCAGGAACAACTCCCAGTTATCAAAATCTGAGCTGCTTGGACATGATACAATCAATGAGAAAATAAATAACGTTAAATTCAGATTTGAAGAATCCCAATATAATTTTGGACAAACTATGCCCTTTTCTGCTAAAGAGATAAGCTCAGGGAAGCTCCCAACTTGTTCTGATTCTGCCTTTGGTGCATGGAATTCTGAATCTGAAAGCAGTAGGATGCTAGAGTCAAAGGCCATGGAAAACTTTGAAAGCAATGTTATGTCAACCCTAAACTCAGTTTTCAAAATATTTAATTCACCTTTTATGGTTGATGAGCATAATGTGGAAGGTACCATTGGGAACCTTGAGACGAGAGCTGAGCAGAAGATAAAAATAGATAAGAATTTCTGCAAAGAGATAAAATCTGTTCGGTCTTCTTTGGCAAACAGCAAGGAAAAATCCTCTTCTGTAATAAATGATCACCTAACATCCAGAAATAGAAAGAGAAGGTGGTTCGGTGGAAGGTTAGTTGACATCAAAGATGAGTGAGTGTCTGTTCTTGTTCTCTATATTTCTTACCACCTTTCATGTGAAAGCAAAATGTTTCCCATTACCCTGTCCATATTTACAAATTTGACGGAAAAATGAATTGCATCTATCTGTTTATATAATAACTAAACTAGGTATTTCCACAATAGGTTTTTCTTTTTTGCTTCCAAGCACATAGACACGTAAGAGGTTGTTGCAAGTCCAAAGTGCAATTTTCAATTATCTTGTACATGTTTGCGACTCCAAAAATAAACTGTTATAGAGCCTTGGATGAGTTGACTGTAAGAAGGTTGTCTCTCTCAACACAGACCAATTCCCTTGTAAATATAAATCCACATGAAATCACCAAACTGGGGTGTTGGGTGAGGCAACTTGTAAGTTCTTGATTTATTGTAACCTCTCAAGCGGAGTATCTGAACTTGCAATTCGAACACGAACAAATGCTAGAAATTCAAACTTAGGCAAAGTTGAAGTTGAATAGTTGAGGCTGGGAATCTGACCTCATTATTTGTCATCCGTTTCAGTTCCTCATTAGTAATTACGCATCATTACATTTGCCCAGAAAATTTGACTAGACCTCCTCTACTTTCTTCCCACTGCCCTTTTTCATAAGCCCAAACAAAATTAAGGCCAACAGAAATTTGAAACGTCTTTAGTCAAATTTGGCTAGGTTACTATGGTTTGGTACAGCATTCATATTTTCATATTTCACAAGTCTTAAGAAGCTCTATTTTGAAGGCAAAGTTATAGGAAGATTACAGCGTGTCATGCAGTTATAGAAATCTAGGGTAATATAGCACTATTTTTAATCTTTGTATCTTAAACCTAGGCACATTCCAAATTGAAAAAAGGCAATTTTGGAAGTTTAGTTTTCTTTCAGACCTTATCAGCAAAGTAGATTATGCACTGAAATGTTGAAATGGTATTTAGTAACCAAGTACTAAATGTCATAGATCCCTTCCCGAGATCTATATTTCAAAGACTGTCGTGGGTATTTCACAGCAAAAGAGTTTTATTTCATGGCTGCATCACTAAGTTAAAATGTCATAGATCCCTTCCGGAGATCTATATTTCAGAATAAGGATCTATTTGGGGCTTTTTGTCTTGTATTTTGCAAATGCTTGATGTCGGCTAAGCTGTCATATATCTCACTATTGAAACCCAAACCCAAGGAGATGTCATTGAAACTCAAATTTCATTTCACAGAATGTGATTTTATTGAATGAATGAATGAAAGATTTTAATAATGTCCACGAGACAAATCAGTCTAAGGGACCCAGAAAACAACCCATCAAGGCCTTTTCATTTTCTTTTCAAGGTCAGATCACCTGTTATGAATCTTGATCAGCAGACCAGCCGTACTGTGAATCCGCACCTCCTCAAATAACACACTAAGGCTGTTAACCCTCCAACTTTTTTCATACTGACGTCTAATATCCACATAGGCATCGCACTCAGTGATGAAATGCCATTCAATTTCAACCACTCCTTTGTTGCAGAAAATACAGGTCCTTTCAGCCCAAGCTTCCTTGGGAAACGTCCATCTCCCAGTCTCAAACCTAAGACGATGGGACCCAGTCCTCAACTGGGCAACTAAAATCCGAGCCTTACTTTTGAGTGCCGCCCTGACATAGTCTTTTTCACCATGTTCCCACGTGGGATTGAACTATTTTATATAATGCTTTTTTTCCACCCAATCTGCTTGGTCCACATTATGGAATGTGAAAGTCCACATTGTCCGTTCAACATACTTATTTGTAAGTTGTAGACAATTATGTGTTTCATCCTAGACTTTTTTATGGGAATGTCTCCTAGGTTGTTTTATAGAGACAGTGATCCAATTGTATGTTCTTAACACTACCACGTTGAGGCTGAATTCCATTAGCACATTGTCCGTTCAACATACTTATTTGAAAGTTGTAGACAATTATGTGTTTCATCCTAGACTTTTTTATGGGAATGTCTCCTAGGATGTTTTATATAGACAGTGATCCAATTGTATGTTCTTAACACTACCACGTTTAGGCTGAATTCCATTAGCACATAGGCTCTAACTTGATATATGACAGAAGGAAATGCAAATCTGACTTGAGCGTGACAAAACTAGATTTTTGGTCTCTGATGGAAATTATATTGGGATTTCTATCGGCCCTACTTATGGCCTATAGAATAAAAAAGAAAAAATGAAAGGGGCCAATCCCGTTTCATTACCACAAGATCTAGAGGGGTGGACTAACGTGTGCGTGGCATGATTTTTTGGGTCAGATTCTCAGGGTTTTGTACTTAACTGTGCGCCTACAAAAAGTAGAGGTTGTTTTGGGTGTGAGAAAAAGAAATTAACCCTGGAAAGGATCAGAGATTTCTATAGCATGGGAGTAGCAGCTTATCAAAAAAGGACTGGAGGAGAAGATATTTAGAAAAGAAACTGGAAGTAGCATTGATCAGGAGGTCTAGAGAATAGATGGAGATATAAGATGAATTGGAGCAACACCTACAAATGGTAGGCTCTAAGATTTGGATAGGTATTTGTTTTGATAAGAATTGCGATTTTGTTAGTTTAATCTATATTTTAGTTTGAGTATTAAATTTTGGGAGTTTAGAATTATGGGATTTTATTTTAGTGGTTTTCAATTATGGGGCTGGACTTTTGAGGTTTTTGATCTAAGGGTTTTCAATTTGGAGGTTTTGAATGTGAAGGTCTTCAATTGGAGGTTTAGACTTTTGAAGGGTTTTGAGCTTTGATCAACAATTTAGAATATGGGGGTTTTGCATTTTGGTGGCTTTTAAATTGGAAGTAATTTGGATTTTGATTTTTTTTTATATATTTAGTCGATAGGCTTTTATATGTGAGCATTATAGTGCTCAGAATTGTCTCATGCCGTAAAAAAAATTCACGCCGGGTATTTTTTTACACTCGTCGATTGTTCCTATCGGCGTATTCCTTGAACCTCCTATGGGTGCAAGTGCTAGTGTACAATAGTTCACAAAAGGAGTTAAAATATATTAGCCAAAGGCTACGACAAAGTATCAAACCAAGACTATCACTAATAGATCAAAACAACCCTTCAAAAAGGAAAAGTGTAGGGGTATATAGACGACAAATTTATCAACAAGTATATGGATCATTATGAAATATATTATCCTTTTTTGACACTAGTAGTATTAGGATCAATAATTGTTTTTTATTCAAAAACTTCAACATCAACAATTTTACACTTTTATAAAGGAAATGACCAACACAAATATAAGTTTTCAACTTGGACCACCTAAAAGTACATTTATGTTTTGAATTTTAAAATGATATAAACTAATGAAATGTAGAATTCTTAATGTAGTTTATGATTATAATTTTTTAAAAATTAGTTGGATATATTTTTTTATAAATTTAAGAGAAATTTTTTAATTGTTTTTTTTTAAGTGAGGTCGATGAGATGTCACAAAAAAAAGAGCAATTTTTTTAATATTTTTAAAGTCGAACTTAATCAAAATGTCATAGTTTTCATGGGACGTCAACTTTTGTCTAGATGTTTTATCATTTAAGAAAAAAAATATACCCTCTTGTAAAGAATAATCTCCTCTAGTGCGCCATATAATTTCCAAAAAAATTAATTTTTTTTTAATATTTTTTTTTAAATTTTTAATTAACCTCATGTTTGATTATAAAAACTTACTTGCAATAAATTTTTTAAAAATCATAATAAAACTAATCAAAATATCAAAAAATATATATTTTTGGATTCTAGACTCCTACCTCTACAAAAGGGTATTGTTGGATTTTCAGAAAAATAAAGAAAATAAAGTCTGACTGAAGAATTGCATGTCCAAAGCCAAGTGCTCTGCTAATGATAATCAAGCATTATGGTCAACAAAATTCCTCTTGAACTTGTCTTCGATCTTCTCAACCATTTGATCATTATAGATCCATTTAGGAACCACATCCGCATTGGCCTTTGAGAAACCTAAACATGTAGGATCAGTAGCAATAGTATGATTGTCCTCATTAGAATCAAAAACGTTCAACTTGAGCTACATCTTCCTTTTTCAATTGGATTACGCCCTTATTCATTAGCTTGAAAAAGTCCTTTTTGGAGATATCCATGGTCATTATAACTTGAGAAATAATCAAAGAAGAGGTTACTTCATAGATAATGTTAGTAAGCATCCCCACTCTACCTTGAAACATCTCACTATTTCTAGCTCTCCAAATAAACCAAAGTACTTTAGTGGATAAAACCACCATAGTTTGTAGATTTTTTATTCAAACCTTTAATATAACCAAACATAATATCCTCCCAAGAAATAGAGATAATCCTAGCCCAACACTCACAATTACTAATAAAGAGGTTCCAAACTTTTCTAGCAAAAGGACATTCAAAAAGAAAATGATTGTAAGACTCCTAACATTACACATACTACAAAAAATAAACATGTAACCATTAGGCCCCCTAAAAGACCATACAACAAGCTTTTAAAGTAGTAAAGACCATCTGAAACATGATTTTTTAGGTTAAAGACAAGATGACTAGATAACCGAATAGATTTTGCTCCAATCATAACCACTAAAGTTTACCCCCTACTTAAGGTTAAGGTAGATGAAAATCTCCTAGGCACCAATTAGACTAGGGTAAATAATTCTACAGGTAGCTTTAGTAAGGGCAATTCCATTAGACCAATTAATATTATCCTAAACTTCAATATTAAATTTTATCTAAGGGTTGAAAGGTAGACTTGCATCATGCTTAGTAAGAATAGAGAAGGTTCTTTTCTAAGAGTCAAGAATGTTATACTTTTCTATTAATTCATACTAGGACAATAATTAATTGTTCTTGAGTATATAACCAAAATTTTGAATCCCCTGAGAGAACCACTCTCTACAAGAATGCTACTAGATTAAAACTAAGGGTTTGTTCTTGTATTGCAATGACCACCAAATTGATTTGAACACATATATAATGCCCTCTCTTTTTTAGTATGGATCGTGACCTCTTAGAAAACTCTTGATGGAATCCTAGACCCTATATATGCTACAAAAAACACTGGAACTCTAACAACAAAATTTCCAAACAAGGTATCATATAGGTGCAATTCTATCCATGAACTTTTATTTTTTGGCACTGCATTATTAATGTTATTTCTAATAAGAACCTTCCAAGGCTCCTCTTCGTCAAAGGACTTGATACTCCATTTAGCAAACAATGCAATACCATGGAACTTTAGATTCTTCAACCCCATGCCACCATATTTCATAGGAAGATGACATCATTTCCAAGTAACTACATGCCTTTTCCTATTACCTTTACCATCTAACCATAGAAAATCTCTTGTCATTTTATGAATTTCCCCCCTAGTAGCTCCCAAATAACCATGTAGAGACATAATATAAACTAAAAGAAGCAAATATTTTCTAACAAACTTAAAATTTGTCAACAATAGAAAGCATGTAACCTTATCACTTGTCAAACTTCTTCTCAATCTTCACTACTACCTTCAAGCAAGGAGATACAACAAAGGGGATCCCTAAATATGTATCTTGTTACGACCATTCCAGGCCCAACCATTCTTGTCAAACTAGCTAGGAGGAGAATAATTCCAACTAACAACCATAGATTTCTAGGCAAACAATTTAGGTCATGAAGCAATACAGTATAACTCCAATTTATTCCTTAAGTACACAAAATTATCCTCATCAATAATAATAAATATGGAGGTATCATTTGCAAACTGAATATCAACCAACTCCTTACCATTAGGAAGTGCAAGCCCTTTCACTAAGGGACCTAAGGAGGATTCTTTGAGTAAGTAATGCAATGCTTCTATAGCAATAACAAAAAGGGAAGGGGCCAGAGGACATCCTTGTCTAATTGATCTCTACAACTACCAAGGAGGAGACATTTTACCATTGATAACCACCTGAGCACAAGCAAATTTAAAGAAAGTGTTGGTCCATCCAGAAAAGGAATCTTTAAACCAATGGCTTCCATGACAAGAAGAATAAAAGGCCATTCAATTCTATCATAAGCTTTCTCAAAGTCCAACATGACCATGCAATTCTGTTCACCAAACTTTTATCCCAATCAAGGCCTTCCTAACTAGTTATTATATTTTCTAAAATATATCTCCCTTTAACAAAGCTAGTTTGGAACCATGGGACCATAGAAGGAAGGATCTTCCTCAACTTGGAAGCTAATAATTTTGCCAATATTTTATAAGAGACATTAAATAATGTTGTACATCTCTAATTCTTGTCTAAGGACTTGTCCCCATCCTTAAGTAAAAGTTTTGTCACCCCCTTATTGATATCCTTACCCAATGATCCACTTTGAAAAGCTGCCTTGTAAAACTCTAATAGGTCTTTAACAATCCATTCCTAATTCTTCTTATAAAATTTTGCAGGGAGTCCATCCCACCTAGGAGACTTGTCGTTATTCAAGGAACAACCTTTAGGATTTCATCCACATCAATCTCTTTTTCCAACTCCTCAACCTCAACATTATTTAATTTCTTGAGGATTATTATTTTACCTTATTTTTCTATTTATTCTCTCTGAACTGAATAGTAATTTGTAAAAAGAATAGAGCTCATTAGAAATTATATCACAATCTTCAAATCATTAACCATTTATAACTAATGGTCCAATTTTTTCCTTGTAGAATTTAGTTTTGAGAAAATTAAAGAAGTATTTAGTACCTTTGTCCCTTCTTTTAATCCAATTATCTTTGGCTCTAATTCTTAATCGTTTGTTGATGTAATTTTTTTGTCATCTCCATTGATGTCTCCTATTATTAACAGGGATTTGAGTATTTACATCACTAGGATTTTCCTGTAATTTTTCCTCAGGAATGATCAATTCTTCTTCTAATTCCCTAGTCTTGATCCTTCTAATGATTGTCTTTGTTTTCCCTATAGATCTGAAGAACCACTACTAGGCAAAGGTACACATATTCCACTTATAAGTGGTAGTTATATTTGACTCTTGAGCCCAAATGTCCTTCACCAATTTAGTAGCATAAACACAATCATTATCCTTCAACGGGGAAGAATTCAACTTAAAAAGACCAACCTATTTATTGTTGCTAAACCATTCCTAGCTCTGAATGAAATCTCAGCGTCAATAGGGTGATGATCATAGAGAGTGTAGGGTTTTACCAAAACAACATTATTATTATTATTAGGAGCTTTAAAACTGAAGAAACTTTTTTTAGCATAAAATATGTCTAATCTAGAGTAAACCCTTATTGGCACACTTTTTTGGTTACACCAAGTGTACCAAATCCGGTCCCTACTTTGCCCCTTACATTTTTTCAATGGATCTTTGAGACTCAAAATTCTCTTCAGTTTAGCCCAAAAGAATCTCTCATTACCCTTCCACCCAAATTTTTTACCACCCTCTTTATCATATTCATTTTCAATCATATTAAATTCACCACCCAAAATAAGAGAAATATCATGTAAGTAATGAGTCATCCAATTCCAAAGTTCATCTCTTCTCTATATAGTCATTAGAAGCATATTAAGAGTACATACCAAACTTAAACTCTTTATTATCAATTATGACCCAACAAATTATATTGCATGGAGGATAGCTAGAACCAACAACAAAAGGAACCCATTTGTCATCAAGTAGTATCATCGAGCCTCCTTTACCCTTATCATTCTTAGTACTAAATCTAGTAGAATTCTTCTAGATAAAATTATGGGCATAGTCAAGAGAAGAACCTACATATTTAACTTCTTATAATATCATACAATCAATTCTACCAATAGAGTTACAAAACATTCTAACAATTGTCGAGCTCAGTCATGCAAGCTTGTGACTCGAGTGGGGGCGCATAAGGTGGAAGAAAAGGAGAGTCTTGGAGTGCAAGGAGGGGAGATGTGCGGCATGTTGTGCGGCACACCTTGATCCAAGTAGAGAGTTGTTGCAAGGCCCTCCCTCGAAGTGGGGAGGACTATCTTACGGTCTAGAGTGGAGGGGACCTCGTGAGACTGGTTTCACAAAGTAACGACAACCTCCCGCTCCCTACAATGGAAGGATAACGAGCTACTTGTCCCCTCTCCTCACAATCCTCCCCTCTCGCTCATCCTCGGACCTCCACCTTTTAAATATTTGAGTGATGAGAGATGATTCTGATAGGTTTTTGTCGGCTGTGGCACTCCCTCTGGGTACCTAGACAAACCATTATGCCGAAGTTGCGGTGGCCTACCATGCTATTAAATTATATCATTCCAAGGACTTTAAGAAGGTTTGGATTGAAGGTGACTCCAATAACATTGTTAATTGTTTAAAGAAATTCCAAAGTCCTAGTTGGACCATAGCTACCTTCATAGACGAAGCTCTCAAGCGTATGGAATCCTTTGAAGAGATTATTATAACCCATATACTCCGTGAAGGTAATAAAGTGGCTGATGTGTTTGTTAACGTTGGGGTCACTAGCCAGACTATGCTCACTTGGGACGTTGTGGACATGATTCCTAGTGAAGCTCAAACGTTGATTAAACATGAGTGCCTACATGGAACCAAGCTCGAAGGATACTAATGTGTTAATGATGGAAATTAATGGTATGAATGCCAGGGTAATCATGAAGGCCCAAAACACATAGATTGTGGGTATTGTTAATGGCCCTTTCAAGCCAAAAAGGCTTCATTTTCATGTCATCAGTTTTTGGTCTGTTATTGAGGGGCTCTGTGATCTGAATCTTAAGATGGGCGGGGATAGAAATAGGGTGGAGCCCTCTTCTTGCGAGAGGGTCCGCAATAATAGTAAAGTGTGGAAGATTATGGAGGTGGGGGGCTTGACTCCGTATATGGAGATTCTGCATGGTGTCAACCCCACTGTTACGTTGATGTTTGCCAAGAATTGGAAGAGCTGTAAGGTGGTGGCTTTTAGGTGGGAGCTTACCATTATTGAAGACTTCATAGCCATGATTACTGGTCTTTCTATCAATGGGAATAAGTTTTTTAGGGAGCGAAAGACCAGTGAGGAGGCTTTGAATCACTTCTTCAAGGGCAATGAATGGAGCAAGCTGGTGAAGCTGCAATCAGGGAGCTACAATTGGATGTCTATCAAGCATATTTGGGCCAAGGTGGCGGAGGTTATTATGTGATATATAACCCTCGATGGTAGGTTTATTGATGTTTATGGTTATCATTTTAACATGCTTAATCATTTTCACTATAAAATGTTGGTTTCTTTCCCATTCTACATGTTTGCTTCTATGGAATTTTCTATTAAGGAGAATGCTAGAAACCCTAAGCTCCTGGTCCTCCATGAAGGTTTAATCCTTCTCATTATGGAATATATGAAAGATAACACCCCCAAGGGTGGGCTGAAGGGTAAATCCTCTGCGAAGAAGGTGTTCTCAGTCTCCAGTGATTCAGAGACCCAGTCTAAGGATGAGGAGTGGGTGGAAGACGATAAATTGGAGGGTAGTGCTGAAGTGTTTGGTAAAAAAAGAAAGAGGCTAAAAAAGAGAGATGTTCAAATCTCATGGTCCGAGGGGTCCCAGACGAGTGAGGATTCGGATCCAAAGGCCAAAAAGGGGAGAATGGGGAAAAAGAAACCTACCGAAAAAGGGAAAAGCCCCATGTTTGTGAAGAAAGGGAATAAGAAACCTATGAGGGAAGCTTCTAATATGGTCACGGACCGGGGGATAGATTTGGGTGAAAGGTATCCGGTGATGACTGAACATGGTAGAGGTGGTAAAGGCTTGCCTATTGAGGAGCCGAACATTGGCATTCCTTTCCTGGAGATCTCTGACCCCTCTCAAAATCTCCCGAATAACTTTGAGGGATTGGTGGTGAGGGCTAGGAATAGGGATGACCTAGAGGAAGCCCTTGGCATGGTGAAAGAAGCGGTCAACAGTCAACATAAGATGACTAAGTGGCTCTTCATGGAGATCAGTCGTATCAATATCAAATTGAAGGTTATGTAGGACAACTTGGATAGGGGAGGGGAAACCACTGTGGATCAGGATAAACAAATTTTCCATAACTAGGATGCTATTCCAAGGATGGAGGAGATGGAATGTGAGCTCCTGAGGATGAAAGAGGAGTATGGGAAAAGGATTGAGTACTTGGAGGAGAAACTAATTGGTGTTAATGAAAACCTAGAGAAGATCATGAAGATCAGTAAGCTCACTATTTAGAATAGTTTGCAGGGGATGAAGCTTCTCACTGATAAGCTTAAGGATCTTAGAAAGGACCATGTTAGGGACCTCACTGCTGAGGATATCTCGGTGCTGGAGGAAATTGTTATGGTTGATAATAATGTTGGTAACAAAGAAAAGTTTAAACAAGTGGTGCAAGAGGATAAAGGGGGACCGTCGACTTGTACCAGGGGCAACAAAAAGAAGCAGTTCGAAGATGAAAAGGAGTTGGTTAACTTTGCCAAACTGCATGAAAAATTTTATGAACAAGAGTTGGAAGCAACCGATACACTAAAGAAGTTGCTATAGTTTATGTGGCTTTCTGTTTTGCTTCTATTTTCTATGCTTATTTCTAGTTTTTTGGCTATTGGTAGGCTTATGGTTGGCTTTCTGTTTATGGACTGCTACTAGTTGTAAAGGGTTTCGGGCACCCTTCAAAACCTGTTTTACCATATAATCAAAAACATTCTAACAATTGCTATTTTGTCATAGGCTTTTAGTGCTCTTACATTCTAGTTAATACATTTGATTCTCATTTATTCTTGGGAGTAGATTTGGTCCTTTATACAATCTTCCAAATCAATGGGGCATTTTCTCATCCTTATTCTTTTTAAATTTTGCTACCCTAGTCTGTCGCTCAACAAATTTCCTTTTCTTGATTTCTTCACCTTTTTCTTCTCCTAAATAGGAGCCTATTCTATGTGTACCTACTTGATTGATCCCACCCTCTACCAAATCAATAGAGGTCAAATCCTTGGCAAGCTAAGGTTTTACCTTCTAAACTTTCAATCTTTTTGACCCACCCACACACCCAAATTGAGAACATGGTGGTATAGTCTCTAGCTCTCAACTCTTGGAATATTTGAGTTTCTTGGGATGACATCCAAGGGCTTAAGAAAACTAGGAGCCATGCCATAATCCTTTTTGTTATCAATATATATTGCTAATTTTGGATTATTAACTTCCCCACCATTGAGGTTAGTTGAGGCATATATAATTTCATACTAAGTGGAAGAACTAAAATCATTTTCTTTGAGTAGGGCTATCTCCACATTTGTCTTCTCCATTGAGACTTCCAAAATAGGGATTGCAAAACAGTTCAAAATGAGATTTCTTTTAGGGATTACATTAGTCTTAGGGGGAACCAAGAGGGGACAATCCCTCCTAAGGTGGCCATCCATCTTACATAAAAAAACAAGAAGATAATCCTTCCAATTTTTTAATAGACATTGGAACATTGTTGTTTCTATTTGATAGCACAGAATATTAGTGAATTCAATATCATGATTAAGAGACATTAAAACCTTACCGTTCATATGGTCCAAAATAAATTTAGTTTCATCAACTTGAAGGACTTCACCAAAAGGTTTTAGAGAAAACTTAAGGAGATGCCATAGTTAAGGAGGCACATTGTCTATTTCCACCCATTTACTTCAACTTATTTTGGTTCAATGTTAGAGTTCCATAAAAGGACCTTAAATACAAATCTTCACACATTCCAAATGTTAGCTTTAACACCCTATTATACATGCTAGAAGATTTAAAAACAACCATAAATAAACCAATGTGGATCATTTTGTAGAATGAAACATAGATACCCAAATTTCCCCCCATATAAAGGTCACCCAATCATTAAAAAAATAGAAGGGAGAGCCTCTTTGTTCAAACAAACAAAGAAAACAACAATATTTCTTAATTTATCTTTTTCATTTTTAAAAACATTTTTCATATCATCATTGGGGGAAATAACAACGAGTTTCCTAGGAGAGTGAGGAGGCTTACTCTGTCCCTCTCAAAGAAGAAAGTAATTTCTAGAATTGAATTCGGCTCCTCCACTTGTACAGCCTATTAAAAGACTTCTTATACACTTTATTGTTATGAGGATCAACTTCCCCTTACAGAGAAATATTATTTCCATTTATTTACCCTTCTCCACTTTTAATACCTTAATATTTTCTCGTTCTCAAATATGTGTTCCATTCAATGGCCAACCCAAATTGGCTTCACCATACCCAAGAGATATTACCTTACTTGAGTGCATTAATGCGAGAACTTTGGGATCTTCTAAACAAATGTGGGAACTAGTCGAGCCACCTAAGTCGAGAAAAGGCACACTCTACAAGAGTTCGACAAAAAAGAATGCAAACAAGAATGAAAGCAATGAATTACTATGAAGAATTGGATGATTAATTAGCTCACAAAGGTTGTACATATAGGCAAATAACGGCTAAGAATAGTTGAGCCAAAAATAGGAAAAGACAACTAAGAATAGTGGTACCCTAAAAATAGGCATGCAACCACTTAAGTTAGAAAAAGCTAATCTAGGCATGCAAGTCAAATATAGCACATGGCTAAACATGGACATCATGCACTCCTAAGCAAGCTTAATTATACACCAACACATTAAATATCAAGATAGCTAATAATCCCAACCAACACGCAAACACATCAAACATCAAGCACCCAACACGTGCAAGCGGTGTAATAAATAAAAAGCTCAACCAAAGGCACAAAACAATTATTTGATAGACACACACGCTTTGAGAACGAAAAGAGAATATACATGTTTGGATAAAAAATTAAATGGCAATTATTTTAACCACAAGAAAATAAAAAAGTTCACTTAAAGAAACTAGAACAAAAGAACAAATGACCAAGGGAACAAGGATACCAATTGTACTCAAATCTAATGAAGGTGAAGAGCACTAGAGACAATGATGGAGGATGACTTTTCATCTTGCTCAACCAACATTAGGGCTCTCCTCAATCTCTCCTCCTAGGTCAGTTTTGAATTTTTGGTTTTAGTTTGGTGTTTTGTAATTTTTGGTTTTGTTTGGGGTTTTCAATTGGTAGGTTTACAAATTTTTAGTTTTCAATTTGGTTGTTTTGGTTTGGGTTTTAAATTTGAGATTTTATTTATGTTTTTATTTTTAGGGTTTTACAATGTGAAGGTTTTCAATCTAAAATAAATTCAGGCTTTAGGTTTTCACCTTTTTAATTTAATATTGATAAAATTATAGGTGAGGAGGTTTGAGGGAAAAATTAAGGAGAATACAAGGTTGATTAAGAATCTATTCAAAATATTTTTAGTGTATTTTTCAACTTGACTTTTTGTGAAAGATGTCAATGAGATCTCACTTTTTTATTTGTAATTAGTGTGGATGTTCCACTACATAATTCATTAACATGAATCCCACTCAACCTTAATTTGTATTGATTGATTCAGTTGTTCCTATGCAAAATGTAGTTAAAAATAGTCACTTTGTACTAAGTCTAATGTTGTTAGGTGCAAATAACATGAAAGGAAGCATGTACCTTCAAAGTAGAAAGCATATAACACATAAAATGAGGTGGACAACACCAACTGACTTGAAAAAAAAAATGGGAGAAAAATATTTGAGTAAGATTTTTCCTCAAGCCACTATCTCGTGAACTATTACAATGGTTGGTTGTCATCTAAAGCCTCCATGAACTTGTCTTGCACAAACAATAATGTCCAAACACCACACAAGCCCTTAAACTACTCTCAAAAATTCCATAACAAACATAAACTCCTCTAAAACTCATAAGTTGAAGTGATGTAATCTCAATTCAACCAAAAACAAGTTCATTACAATTACCTCCCTCAGAGGCATCATAGAACAAAGAGTTACAAGAAACTTCAGAGAGAAGCCCAAGAGTCTTCAACAACTAAATCTCCCAAATCTTGAGTGTTTCAAAGATTTCAAAACCCTCAAGGTTTGTCCTTTTGTCCTTTCGGTGACAATTTTGCTAGTTGTCAAAACTACCTATAATGGCTCTACTAATTAATGACAAATTTGGTCTCTAACAACTCTATTTCATAGTGATGAATTTGGCAACAATTGAAACTATGGCATAGTTTCAATTAGGCTTGAATCTTCCATTAGTGAACATTTCCATCATGACATCTTGACATTCTAGGAGTTTGACTCACTTAGAACATCTTTGCCCATGTTCTCCTCCAACAATTAGTCTTCAACTTTGTTCAAGTGTCTTTAATGCAAAAATGAGTCTTCTAGAGTGTCTTGTCCAAGGCAGATTCTTCATGAGAATATCTTAGTGACCAAGGCATATTCTTCATGAGAATATCTTAGTGACCAAGTTAATTGGTTTTGTTACTGTGAAAAGTGTTTTATCCTATCTAGTTCACTTTTAGCTAGTAGACCTTTTCACATCACACTTAAGTTCACTTAGAGGCTTTTTAGACTTTTGTCTCACCTCATAGGGACTTTACACTTGTCCCAAGTGTTCCAACATGTGTCACACTCTTTGGAGGGTTAGTGTTGTCCTATTTTTCTCCCCAGCCAAATAGCCCAAATCAAAAAAATCTCTAAGTGTTTTCCTTATTTCCCCTTTAATCCCTAGGTTTTGTAGTCATCTTCCTTCACGTTATAATCCATCGTTGACTGCCTAACCCAGGCTGCCGATCACTTAAGTTATGACTTTGAGCCTTTTATGTCATGAAGTGACCTGCCCCGAGTCCTAAGGTTTACCTTTTGTCGCTCGTCAACTAAAATTTTAAGTCCTAAGTCTTTTTGGGCATGAGGATGCCACATGGCGGTATCTCGTGAACCCGTAGATTGCCAAAGTTGACATCACTTTCCTTCCGCACGGCTGTGAAATGAAGACAAGTGTAAAGTGCATCACGACCTATGGCCACAAGATCGATGACTCTGTCGAATGGTGGAGATCGTGCCAGATGTCGAAGGATGAAATAAACAGTGGGGCCGCAACAATTGAAGATCATACAGTAGCACATTGTCACAGGAGAATCTTGTCTACCAGGGAGGTTCTCTATGCTGCTGTGAGATGTTGACACGTGGCTAAAAGGAGAATAAGGCTTGCATAACACAGAATCTCGGAGCCTCAGCACAGATTTAAAAGGAAAACGGCGGCCGTCGATCCAAAAAGGCAATCTCATCAACAGTCCAAATTCAAAGGTGGCTCTTAGGCATCCCGAAGCCGGTAAAATATGCTGACTTGGCTAACTGGGGCATTAAGGAGACAAAATATCTCTCAACCACCTATGGACTCCAGATATTTTCTAGATTAATTCTTGCAGATAGACATCTTTCAGGCAGAGATATTTGCTGACGGAGCCCATGGGGCAATTTATTGTAACCTAATTAGGTCATTTGGAATCAGATGCTATATACATGAATGTAAGATGTGAAAAAGATTGGAAAATAGTTAGTCTTATGCTTCTGTATTCCAAACAGAACCTTCCTCTGCTGTAACTATGCCTCTTGATCAATACATATGATGTTTTACTTTTTCATGCTTTTAACTCTGTGTAGTCTTAGAATTGGCTATTGTTTGTGAATGTTTAATTCCTGGCAATCCATTCTTTACCTCTGTTAAAATCTCCATGATCTATGTAATTTTATCAGTTGTATTTCTTTATTTGTGCATTTTAGCTCTGTGAATGTTCTTTATCCAAACCTGGTGTATCACCTCCCCTTGATTTTCAATTTTTACTCCCTCTTCCTCTTTTCTTATCAGGTAGATAGATTAGGTTTAGTCTTAGGATCGCTAAATTCTTCTCATTCAGCAAAGGAACAACCTCTCTATAGAGATTTGGCCTCCCTGTAGGGTCCCACACCTGGAGATCATCTCAATGTTTCACTAGATTGTTGGAGCCCTAAAAGCCTTCAACACTGGGTGCAAATCTATGTGACAATAGTTTCTGGCATGCCCTGTGGAACTAGATAGAAGAAGCTAAGAGGTTTGGTGTTCTTAGCCTATAAAGTCCTGAATATATCTTACAAGCACCTGGCAAATCACCCACCTTGGTGCCAACAGTTTTTGGCATGCCCGATGGGATGCTAAGCATAAGCAATCAAAGAATCAAGCTGAGAATTTGGTGTTCTCTGTACTCTACAACCTGGTAGACATTTCATGCACTTGGTGACTCTACAAGCTACTGGTTCTGATCAGTGCCATCTTTTATGCCTGTGCAAACTAGGGCGTCTTCAAGAGATAATTTCTAATTTGTTGAATTATCTGTTGTTGCTTCAAGGAGAAGGTCTAGGTTATCTAGGTCTCCTTTGAGAAGGGGTAACACTTTAGTTTTACCCCTTTCAAGAGCTCAGTCCACACCCCCTCCCATTAGGTTTCAATATAATAGAAGAAGCTTGCATATCCCTAGACTGAATCTGAATATTCCTAGGATGGAAAGGAATTCACCTTTTGTGACCTTCAATGGAGGAAGTCCATTAGATTTGGCTGCATACAATGACATACCTATTGCAGCCCTGAAAAGTGTTTCACCCTTCACGGGTGATGGTTTTGTAACCCCTGCTGAGCATATCAAAGATATATCCAACGTGTGCTCGGTCCATCATATACAACATGAAGATGTTGTAGTCCATCTCATGGTCTCATCTTTCAAGGGAAGAGCTCTTCAATGGTTTAGGAGCTTGACCCCTACTTCAATACATACCTGGGACGAGCTAGGAGAAGCCCTCTACAAGCAGTTTGGTGAGAGGGTAGATAACGTTTCATTGCTTGAGTAGTTGACAACTATCAAGAGGGCTCCAATTGAGATGCTGTCAGACTTTAACTTCAGATTCCAGAGGACGTGGGAGAGAATTCCAGTTACCCTCATGCCATCTCCACAAGGTGCTTTCTTGTACTTTTTAAGAGCTTTAAATTCTAACATTGTTGTGATGATGCAATCAATGGGTGTTGAGACTCTACCAAATGGTTATGAGATAGCTTTGAAAGATGAAAATTGTTTAATATAGGCTGGGAAAATTACTCCCAAGCCTCCTATCCAACTTTTTCCAAAGCTGCCTTCATCATCCCAGTAGCCCATTGTTGCTCCTATCTCAAAGCCTAAAACTTCAACATCCTCTCTTTCTCAAGAAGAGAGTGATCTTAAGATTGTAATGTCCAATTTGACCAACAAGGTGAATAGTATAGCTATTCAAACTATTCCCAAACCCTATCAGAACTATAACTAGGGGCAGACATCTAACCAGAATTAGAACCAAGGGTATAATTCTAATAGGAATCAAAACTAGAACTAGGGTTATTAGCAGAATAGATACCAAAATCCTAACCCTGCACAGACTTTACAAACTATTCGACCTATCCAGCAAATACCAGTTGTAAATTCAGTTAGGGCTTTAGTCCCTACTCAGAATAATATAGCCCAAGAGACAAATTGGTGCTATCCCTGCAACCAACCTCACAATCAGTCCTCTTATGCTTTTGGTGCACAAGAGAGGGCTTTGATGGTGCAGAACTTTCACACTCATCAGGCATCATTATTAGAAGCAGCCAATAGCAACCCTGAAGTTCAAAATGAGGCTACCCCTGATGCCAGTATGATGCCATGGACTGCAAAAGACTTTTGTGTTGTTAATCAACCTATGGACAGTGTTGTTATGCCCATTGCAGACAACATTAGGTCAAAGAAGAGGTAGTTGGAGGCTAGCCCTATGCCTGTTGTGCTACCAAAAGAGCCTTTTCCAAAGGCAAAAGTGGCCAGTGCCACAATTCTAATTCAGAGCAGCAAATCTACTGCTACAAAAGAAGTTCCATTAGGCTTAAAAGTGCCTAAACAACCTACAGATCAAATTGTTTAGGGTAAAATTTGGATAGAGGGTTTTTAATGGTTTATGTGTATCCTCCTTTCACCCTAAAACATTCAAGGACCTTGAGTCGAGTAAGAATCTACTGTCAGGTCCTTGATCACTTAGAATGTAGGGAAAATTGGACTTGTGTGATTTGATTGCTTAATTATGCCTAATTATGCTCAAAACCCTAATTATGTAAATATGGAAGCAAACGGACAAATTACTGAAAATGCTGCTATAGAAAGATGTAAAACAACAGACAATGTGTACCAGTTTTCGAAGTTTGGGAAGCAAAATAGTTGGGGACTAATGAGCGGGTGTCCTAGTCCAGTGCCCTGATTTTTGTCGAGATTTGGGAACTTTATCTGCAACTTGTTCTTGTTGTCTCAGAGATTCTTCCGTTGTGGGATCCAGAGGACTAATGAGCGGGCACTCGAGTCCAGGTCCCTATTTTCAGCTCTGATCTGCAATTCTGACACTCTGCAACCCTCTCCTGCAACTCCACTTTTCCTACTTCTTTAACCTGTAACCTGCAATCACGAAAAAATGGGTAGGGCGTTGTGGTGTTTAGAGGCTTGCCTCAGTCAAGCCCCAAAGAGACATTCAAGTCTTCGAAACACCGTTGTTAGATAGAGAGTGTGTGCCCTTGGAGGACAGAGGCAAAAACTAAATGATAAATGCTTAAAAACACAAATGATATCACCTTGTAGTGAACTCATGAAAGGAAGAAGCTCTTCATGCCATGAGGAGATAGATGCTCAGATCTACAAATACAAACACATAAATAACAAAAAATCTGCTCTTCCACACAATGAATGCCTTGAATCACTTTCAAAATGCCAATGCTCATAAAATTTCCATCTAGTAATTCTCTAGTTTTCAAATGAATGCCTAAACACTCTTATATATGCAACTACAAACATTCCCGCCAAGAATTTTGCAATTCAAACTTACTGTGTCGGCCTAGGAACCAAATAATGGTCATAAACTGACACTTAATATTTGGGCCTGACCTAAAATAGGGCAGGACTAGGGCGCGGGTGCCTAAGTCCTCCCCCCTATTTTGGGCAGGGTCTATCTCAAGAGATCCCCCTAGGTCCCATTCATCATGAAACTTAGGGGTTTTCTCATCAGGATGCCAAAATATGATGCAAGATGTCCTAAATGCATATCAAAGACCCAGGAGCTAAACCTTAAGAGGGAAAAGCCCCCAAGGGGACATTTTTTGACATTACACTTAGCCCCCACTTTAATGTATGTATAAATGCAAGACCAATAAATGCATTAAAGTACGGTCAACAAACACAACAAACACACCAAGTACAGGGAAGACACACCAATCACAGAGAAGACAAAAGCAGGCAGGCAAAACACGGAGAAGATAGTTATAGTTATGCAAAACACGGAGAATACAACATTGAAGACATGCAAAACACAGTGAATGCATAGAAGACACGAATGATTTCTTTTATTTTCTTTTTCTCATATATATATGAAATGCAGATGCAAGTACAAGAAAGTAAACACACCACCCATAATGCAGGAGTGACTCATCGCCATTGGTTTTTAAACTGTATATGGGGCAACACACGCAATACATGCCAAACAAATCAAACACACCGTACATATCCCAAAGCATAGGAGGGACTCATCACCACCGGTTTTTAAACTATGCTTGAGAACAAACATGCAATACACACACACTTGGAAGACACGGAGAAAACACGGCAGACAAGTGATGGAGTGTTCCTATTTCTAGGCTCATCACCATCTTAGGCACATTGCAGGCACACACCGACGATTGGGCTTCACCACAACAATTGCTAAAGACATGCTTAAGGGTTGAGTTAGTCACAGAACCGCTCCCCGCCTCCGCAAAGGACTTTTAGAAAATGACAAGATGTGCACTCTCTTCGAGAAATACACCATCCCCGCCTTCGCAGAGGGCTTAAGATGATTGATTGATTGATTGATTGCAAACAAACTTAGAGTGCAGGAAGTACTCATCACACTAGTCTTTAAACTGCACCTGAGGACAAGCACATAGCTAACATCTACAATAGATAGCTTACCTTATATATGCCCCCACCTTAAGGTGGTTGATATCAGGTACCAATATCAAATACGTTAAGGTAAGAAGAAAGCACACAAGGGAACACAGACTTTCACAAAGGCCATGCCCCCCGGAGGTGACATGTACTTTACGATTGCTAAATATTCCCACAAACACATCCCTGTAAGAAAAATGTTAGTGTCCACATAATCATGATAAATAACAATGCATATGATCCATTACACAAAGAGCCAAGGTTATACTACGAATTCAGAGATCGAGGATAACCATGGGGCTATATCACGAAAATCTCAAAACCGTGTGTCACCAAGGCGAGATTCAAAGACAAACAAAGTGCATGGAGCAGCAGTATTGTTATGTTTTGTAAGTGAGATAAAACAGCATCAAGATCACTACGCAGAAAGCACGGAGTGTTTCTACTAGCCAAGCATCAGATAATATATTACAACCCCATTGTCATATTAGGAACTAAGTCCAATTTTTGATTTCTCACTAAAGGGATGCTAGGTCCGCATCAATATAAATATTTTTCATCATTCACCCGCTAGATAGAAACACTAGAGGAAGGGAAACAATAAATCAAGAGAGGAGAAACAAGTGCCTTAGGGACAGTCACGTAGGAGGGTGCCCCCAAGTCACCAACCGCAACGCTATGTCCGTAAGACACAACACACAAAATGAAAACAGAGAGAGGCAATATAGAAGAATGATGATACAAATAGAAGAAGGTCACAACAAAAGCAATCTCCTGGTATCCGGGACCTTACAAGAGAATCAGGGATCATCCCAGGAGGCCTAAACAACACATAACACATCACGGGGGAAACACATCACGAGAGATAAAGGGTTAGAAATACTTACCATTGTATCAGATTGTTGAACTTGCGAACCTCTTGGAGAGGTACTTGATCATGTTTAGTGCAAAGTTTGAGTGGTTCTTATGAAAGTCTTGTATATTATCATATGATACTTGTTTCTCAAATCCTTGTGTAAATGAGACTTTTTGTTGCTTATGAGGAGGAGAATCACTATTATTTCCAACTGTTGACAGTCGTCTTACTCTTTTCTGATTTTTAGCGAGTTTTCATTGTTGATGTTGTCTATCACAGTGACAAGAATCATCTTGTACTGTCTCACTCATTTGTATTGGTTGTTTCATTTGTTGTCTTGATATGTTTTGGTTACCTCCCAATCCTTGTAAGGATAACAGAGGAGGAACCTCAACATAAATTCCTTTTCCACACGGATGAGGTGGGTTATCCAACTTTTCCTTATCCACTTCTATCATGCATATGATGTTATCATATTTCAAGTAATCATCATCGGCTACTTCAGCTAAACCTTGTTCCAACATATTGTTATCAGTATGCTTAGGGAAAGGATTAGTGAAGATTTGTAAATTCTAATTCGACGGAGCAACCGAATTATTTCCATTATCATTCACCCCTGATACCTGTATGACATTCGAATCAATGAGGTCTTGTCTTTCATGTTTAAGATGCATACATCGTTCAGTATCATGTCTTTGTGTCTGATGAAAATGACAAAAGGCATTAGCATTGAAATAAGGTCCTTGTGCTTTACTAGGATCTAAAGGCTTAATCAGGGAAAGTTTCAGAAGATTATTGCTCACATCTTGATTCATGATAGAATGTAAGACTCAGATATTGGAGTAAACTTTCTTGGTTGATACGATGCTTTCTTTGGATTAGTTATAGCAGACACGTTAGAAAAGCTATTTGTGTTCGGTTCATTAATCCTGATGAAACTCCTATTGTTATTTCTCTTAAAGTTGTTTTGCAATGATCCACCCATGGATTGACCAACCTGAGCCAATGAGTTGTGATTTTCATACTGACTAGACAAAAGTTGATAATCACAAAGGGCGGTGTATAAATGTTGAAAGGAGTTATACTTCATCAAGAGGATCTTATCGCGAATGTTAGGTTGTAGATTTGTAATAAACACCTTATGAACATCCTCATCTTTCATCTGATATTGAATTTATGCATATAAATCTTGATACCGACTGATAAACTCAATTAACTTCTCTTTCAGACCTTGCTTACAATGAAGTAGATCAATCAAAGAGACTTGAGGTCCAATGTTTGCTTGAAAATGTTGTAAAAATTAATCAACTAACTGCGAAAAGGAGTGTATTGAATTAAGAGGCAAAACCATTCTAAAGTTGTATCTTTGAGAGATTGCAGGAAAAGTTTTGCTAACAAGTCCTCTTCAAAGTAAAAATCACTACACATAGCCGTGAACGCTGCCACATGAGTATTAGGATCACCTTTTCCACCATATTTTTCAAAGCGAGGAGTCTCAAACCTCTTGGGCATAGGAGTTCTCAAAATTGCATAGGATAGGGGATTACAGGCATGATATGTTGGTATATTAGGTTGCGAAGAATTTGTCAAATTTGTTACCTTTGTTGTAAAGCAGTCATGCCTTGCAAAAGTTGGTTTAGGATGGCATCATTGGGAGATACGGTTTTCTACGAGGAATTGGAACCAAAGTGAGGAGGTGATTGAGCCTAAGATGTGATAGGCGGAAGTTGTGAATAGGTTAATGGTGGTTGGACATAATGATAGGTGGAAGGTGGTTGAGAGTAGCTATATGTAATGGGAGGTTGAGAATAAGTGGGATGAAGAGGTGGTTGAGAGCAATTATTCATAGAAATGGTCACCTTAGGAACCAAATTCTGATAATCAAATCTCACGGCTCTTTAATTAGTGTCATTAGATACTCCAATACCAGTGGTAGCATTACTACAAGCATTTGCATTGGTTGTTAAAATTGTCGATGTAAAGGTAGACACTCCACTGGTCGATATAGGTGCCGATACTTGCGTATGAGACAGTGACGACATGTTAATAACTATTGTACATTCAGTCACCGGCATGACATTAGTTTGCACAATGTGTTAAACCTCGGATAACATCAATACCATCTTGTCCTTCTTTTATCAATTCTCTTACATGGTGAATCACAGGTACAACTTCTGCTATTCTCTCAGTTTCCACAAATGTTTGAAATTCGGCTAGATCTTTGTCAAGTTTGTTTATTTGTTCATCGGGTACATGTGCAACAACCTCAATAGTGTCATCGACATCATGAAATAGTTGATCTTCCATAGTGGTTGTATGAGGTACAGTATCTTGCAAAATTTGTGTTTCTCCTTTTATAAAGAAAGTATTCAATGGATTGTCAGAGGTAGGGATGTTTTCTTCAAAAGCACTAGATACCATGAGTCTTCTACTTCTTCTTAAAGGGATATTGTTTTTAGGGCAGCGGGTCATAAGGCTTATACAAAAGCATACAACACTCAATGCACAAATTAATAGAACGAACCCTAAGAGAAGGATATATTTAAGATTCAAACTACTTGATTTTTTGTACTTTTTGAATGCAAATATATGAAAGAAAAGGTGTTGTAAATAAATTGATCATGGGTAGCAAATAATATGTGTATTTTTAGTCCAATGAAGCAATAAAACCCTTCATAATACACTTTTGATGCAAATCTAAGATGATGATAAGTCAAAATCTAGTGAAAATGCTCTAAAATATGCAATTTTTCACAACTCTTCAATTCCAAGACCTAATGAAAGAGGTGTTGTAAGGAATTTTAGGAGGTGCAACAAATAATAGCAATGATATCAGTCACCTCAAACCATAAAACTTGTCACAACACGCTTGGAGTACAAATCTAGGTCAAACCCTAGGGCCAATATAGCAAAAATATGCAATTTTTCGCCAAATCTTTAATACAAGAGCCTGATAAAAAGATGTGAAGATTTTTAGGAGAGGCAGCAGATAATAACCCTAATAACAGATAATTAGTTCAAAGATATTCTTCACAACACGCCTATGGTGCAAATCTAGAGAGTTGATAAGGCCAAATCTAGTGAAAATCAAGGTTTTTCAAGCCCTAGGTATGAGATGTTAATGCAAAATGCTATATGAATGTATTACAATCTGATTTATGATAAAAAATTAATTCCATTCAGATCTGAAAATGATTTTCAAACCCTATGATGCAAAATGCAAGTGCAAATCTAATGAAAAATGCTAGTTTTTGTTGAAATTTTCTATGTAAAAATATAAATTTTTGAGATCTAAATGCAAATTTACACTAAAATGCAACACTACAGCCAAATTCAAGTTTGAATGAGTGTCTAAGATCAGTAGAAAAATCTGAAACAAGATTTTACCTACAAACCCTAGTTTTTGAAATTACTAGGTTATATGAAAATTTCAAAATTTCTAACAAAACCCTAGCAATTTTATGATGAAAATGCAATGCAAGTGATTGCATTTTTGTAATTTTCTACAATTTATCTCAGATCTAATGCAAAAATTGGAATTTTAATGAAATTCAAATTAATTGATGCAAAATTTTATAAACATGCAAACCCTAGAATGCAATTTTTTTCAAATTTTTTAATTTTTTTTGTAATTTTTCCAATGCAATAAGATGAATGATGATATGAATGAATGAAATTAATGTAAATCTGAAGCAAAATACTCCGCGAGGTGCCAAATTCATTAAAAACACGGGTTCACCAAAATGTTTAGGGTAAAATTTGGATAGACAGTTTTTAATGGTTTATGTGTATCCTCCTTTCACCCTAAAGCATTCAAGGACCTTGAGTCAAGTAAGAATCTACTGTCAGGCCCTTGGTCACTTAGAATGTAGGGAAAATTGGATTTGTGTGATTTGATTGCTTGATTATGCCTAATTATGCTCAAAACCCTAATTATGTAAATACATAAGCAAATGGACAAATTACTAAAAATGTTGCGACAAAAAGATGTAAAACAACAGACAAATGTGTACTAGTTTTTGAAGTTTGGGAAGCGGAACAGTCTGGGACTAATGAGCGGGTGCCCTAGTCCAGTGCCTTGATTTTTGTCGGGATCTGGGAACTTTATCTGCAACTTGTTCTTGTTGTCTCAGAGATTCTTCCGTTGCGGGATCCGAAGGACTAATGAACGGGCGCCTGAGTCTAGGTCCCTATTTTCAGCTCTGATCTGCAATTCTGACACTCTACAACCCTCTCCTACAACTCCACTTTTCCTACTTCTTCAACCTATAACCTGCAATCATAGAAAAATGGGCAGGGGGTTGTGGTGTTTAGAGGCTTGCCTCAGTCAAGCCTTGGAGAGACATTCAAGTCTTCTGAACATCGTTGTCAGATAGAGAGTGTGTGCCCTTGGAGGATAGAGGCAAAAACCAAATGATAAATACTTAAAAACATAAATGATATCACCTTCTAGTGAAGATCTCATGAAAGGAAGAGGCTCTTCATGCCATGAGGAGATGGATGCTCAAATCTGTAAATACAAACACATAAACAACACAAAATTTGCTCTTCCACACAATGAATGCCTTGGATCACTTTCAAAATGCCAATGCTCATAAAATTTTCATCTAGTAATTCTCTAGTTTTCAAATGAATGCCTAAACATGCTTATATATGCAACTACAAACATTCCTACCAAGAATTTTGTAATTCAAACTTACCGTGTTGGCCTAAGAACCAAATAATGGTCATAAAGTGACACTTAAAATTTGGGGCAAGACTAGGGCGCTGGTGCGGGCGCCTAAGTCCTCCCCTCTATTTTGGGCAGGGTCTATATCTCAAGGGACCCCCTAGGTCCCATTCATCATGAAACTTAGGGGTTTTCTCATTGAGATGCCAAAATATGATGCAAGATGTCCTAAATGCAGATCAAAGACCTGGGAGCTAAACCTTAAGAGGGAAAATCCCACAAGGGGACATTTTCTCTGATCATTGGCAAATTTTTAGTACACAATTGCATGATAGAATCTAGGGTTAGTGTTTCAATCATGCCCAAGAAGATAGTAGATGCATTAGGCATCAGGTATACCCCTGTTTCATTAGGAGTATTGCATCTGGATGGCACCTCAGTGAACATTATAGGAGTGATTAGGGGACTGAACTTGACTCTGCATGCATGTCCTAAGCTAACTTTCAAACAAGACATTTCAGTCATTGATCTTCTTCCTTTCTTCGCTATTTGTCTGTCAAGAGATTTCACAGCAAAGGTAGGTGGCTACCTTTTTTTTTACTGGTCTCATATGTTACTGAGGACCAGATATGGTACACAGTTCACCATCAGGGCTGAACTAATTTTAGATTATCATGTGGAGAATTATGACCACAGTCTAGTAAATCTGCATGTGATGATTCAAGGCGAGGATGTGCAGGACTCGGAACCTATTGAGGCAAAACCTTCACCTCTTCCTATCCCTGACCTATTTTTTGATGAGTGGACAGGGGATCATGAAACTTTTGATCCTTATGATACCACTGAGGTGACTGACTTGGGCAACTACATGATCCATGAAAGGGATCCTTCAGTCCCTTTTGTACTTAAGCCAGATGATGACTCCAACGGTCCATGGAAGATGTTCTTTGATGGTGTGAAGAGAAAGAATGGAGTTGGTGCATGTGTTTTGCTAGTCTCTTCGACTGGTAAGAAGTTGCATTTTACTCATAGGCTACACTTTTCTTGTACCAATAATGTAGCAGAGTACGAGGCATTGGTCCATGACCTATTGATAGCAGAAAAGAATAAAATCAGGCATCTAGAGATCTTTGGTGATACTGAATTGGTGGTTAACCAAGTTAGAAAGAGATGTGCTACAAAAAACCAGCTTCTAAGAGCTTACAGAGATAGGGTTTGGGGCATGTTTGAGAGTGTTGATGCTCTCAATCTACATGTAATTCCAAGAAAATTAAATTTAGAGGTTGATCAATTAGCAACAGTGGGAGCTCAATTTTCTCCACCTACAGATTTGTGTCAGGGTCCCGATCAGCATGTGAAAATGGTCATCAGGCACTCTGTTCTTGACAATAATATTCATTGGCAAATTTTTGATAGTGATGAGCAGATCGCATTCTTCATCCAAAATGAAGCCGAGTTCTCTTCAAGGGCACAACCCAGGTTACAAGAATTCTATGGTGATAAGATCGTCCAACTCAAATCAAACAAGCTGCCCAAGGGTCTAGTCACCCTTGAGGCCATCTTTAGCCATGATGATGAGTTCAGGGGTGAAAAAAATAACATGACCTTCAAGAAAGAAGATTACCAAAAGGTAACCATCGCCCAGGACAAAGAGTTGCTGCTAGGAAAAGTGTGCGGCAATGTAGAGGAGCAAGAGTTCATAAAGCTTGTCTAGAAGTACAATGACGTCCTGGCATGGATGTATGAGGATCTTAAAGGATTCAATATGGATGTGGCTAAGCATGCCATTGATCTGGACCCTAGTTGTAGGCCAGTTTGCCAAAAGTAGCGACTTGTAAATCCAAAGATCGAGTCACTCATGAGGAAAGAGCTTGCTAAGCTCATACAAGCAAGGATTATCTTCCCTATCAAGTATTCTACTCAGGTTGCTAATCCAGTGCTTGTGACAAAGAAGAACAAAGAGATTAGGCTCTATGTAGACTTCAGGGACTTGAATTGGGCCTCTCTGAAGGATCATTACCCTCTGCCCTCTATGGATCGGATTTTGTAAACAGTTGCAGGGGCAATGAGGTTTTCATTATTAGATGGCTTCTCTAGCTATAACCAAATCATTGTCAGAGAGGAGGATAGATTTAAGATGACATTCACAACCAAATGGGGAATCATGGCATATGTAAAAATGCCATTTGGTATGTCTAATGTTGGTGCCACATTTCAAAGGGCAATGGATATTGCCTTCAAAGGATTTATAAACAGGTTCATCCTGATTTATCTGGATGACATCACAGTCTTCCCCAAGAAGGGGGAGAACCATACGGAGCATCTAGAAAAGGTTTTCCAAAGATGCGGAGAGTTTGGGGTATCCTTGAACACCAAGAAATGTATTTTCATTGTTGCCTAAGGTAAGCTTTTGGGTCATATAGTGTCTGAGGATGGGATATCCCTTGACCTCGAGAGGACATCAACTCTCCTTTCTCTTCCCCTACCTACTCACAAAAAGGCTTTATAATCATTTCTAGGGCAGATCAACTTTGTTAGGAAGTTCATTCCTAAATGTGTTGGCTTAGTGAAGCCTCTAACCCTTATGCTTAAGAAAGATGTAGTCTTTAGATGGACTAAGGAGGGGAAGGATGGTTTTGAAAAGATCAAGGAAGAGATTGCCCGGGCACCTACTCTCATGAATCCAAATTATGAGAAGGACTTTGTCCTTTATGCACATGGAGGAGAGAATAGTATTGCTATTGTCCTGATGCAGTAAAATGAACATAGACTGGAACAACCTTTGGCCTTCTTCAATCAGACCTTGAAGGACTATGAGGTTAGGTATAGCCCCATGGATAAGAAGGTATTTGCCATTGTTAGAGCTTTAAAGAAATTTATATATATGCTAGCAAATAATCATATTAAAGTTTTAGTTTCTCATCATAGTGTGAGAGATTACATAATGGGGATAGAGATTAGTTAAAAGTGAGCCAGCTGGGTCACCAAGATCCTAGAATATGATGTGATCATCAAAGCCACTAAGTTGATTAGAGGCAGAGGATTGTGCGAACAACTAGCTCAGACATCAGTAGATGAAGTGAATTCATCTTACCATTTGAATGAGGAACCTACAACTGAGCCATCGGTTGTGAATTCTTAGACATCAGATATGGCTAGTTTCCTATCCACTAGTGAGTATCCCTATAGATTGGACAGAACCAGAAGAACACATTTTAGGCTGCAGTCTATCCCTTATGCATTGGTAGATGGTATTCTCTTCAGGATAAATTTGGATGAAGTCTTACTGAGATGCATAGAAGAAGATCAGGTTGATAGACTTCTTGGTGAGTGTCATGCTGGCCCAATCGGTGGCCATTTTTCTGCTAGAGATACAACAATGGCAATAATGAGGGTAGGTTACTTTTGGCCCACATTATTCAATGATGCTCGTATGTGGGTAAGAAAATGAAAAGAGTGTGCTCTCTTTGCTGGAAAGAAAAGATTGGCAGCACTTCCACTTCACCCTATTTAAGTTGATCAACCCTTCTCACAGTGGGGATTAGATTTCATTGGCATGATAAACCCCACTTCCAGTGCTAGTCACAGGTGGGTTTTGACTGCAATGGATTACTTCACCAGGTGGGTTGAAGCAATCCCACTCAAGGAAGCCACTGAGTCATCAGATTTCTTGGAAGAAATCATGACAAGGTTTGGAACTCCTCATACTATTATTTCTGGTAATGCGAAAGCATTTACTAGTTTTAGGATTGTTGATTAGGCTCTTAAGCACAATGTGTTTTTAAAGACTTCATCCAACTATTACCCCCAAGGTAATGGGTTGGCTAAATCCACCAATAAGAACCTGATCAAGATTCTGAAGAGGACCATGGAGACAAATTAGAGGCAATGGCACAATAAGATCAGATTAACTCTTTGGGCTGATAGGATCACATACAAGAGGGCCATTCAGAACTCTCCTTTTGTTCTAGTGTATGGAAGAGAGGCTAGATTGCCTATATCCTTAGAGCTTCCTACACTAGATTTGGCTCATCAATTAAGGTTGGAAGGAGAGGATGCAAGGTCTATCAAAATGGATGAATTAACTGAATTAGAAGAACAAAGGCAGTTAGCCATGATCACATTAGAAGAACATTTGATGTAGACCAAGAGATATTTTGATAAGAAAGCCAAAGTCCAGACCTTCAAAGAAGGTGACCTTGTTCTAAAATGGGATGCAGACCAAGCCAAACCTAGAGGCCACACCAAGTTTGATGCACTTTGGAGTGGGCCATATGTCATCATCAGCACCAAGCAAGCCAATGCCTTCATTCTCTCAAGGGTGGATGGTGAAGTTCTACCGATCTCAATGAATGGGATCCATCTCAAAACTTACCATTAAGGTTGGTATGAGGTCTTGTATATATTTTTTTAGTTCATTTCTATTTTAGGTTTCCTTTCCCTAAGTGCCTTGCACAGGCTACATTGTCATTAGGAGAATGCAAGCCTTGTTTCTTTTTGTGGCCTTGTTTTGAGGCAGGTTTCAGTTTTTTCAACATGTTTTAGAATTGACTCTATGCCCAATGAATTGATAAGGCCACTAGTTTCCATTTGTTTAGCAGGAAAACACCCCTGAGAAGTCGCCAAAATGTTGCCCTATTTTTCTCCCCAGCCAAATAGCCCAAATCAAAAAATCTCTAAGTGTTTTCCTTATTTCCCCTTTAAGCCCTAGGTTTTGCAGTCGTCTTCCTTCACGTTATAATCCATTGTTGATTGCCTAACCCAGGTTTCCAATCACTTAAGTTATGAATTTGAGCCTTTTATGTCATGAAGTGACTGACCCCGAGTCCTAAGGTTTACCTTTTGTCGCCCATCAACTAAAATTTTAAGCCCTAAGTCTTTCTGGGCACGAGGATGCCACATGGTGGTATCTCGTGAGCCTGCAGACCGTCGAAGCTGACGTCACTTTCCTTCCGCGCGGCTGTGAAATGAAGACAGGTGTAAAGTGCATTGTGACCTATGGCCACAAGATCGATGACTTCATCAAATGGTGGAGATCGCGTGAGATGTCGAAGGATGAAATAAATAGTGGGGCCACAGCAATTGAAGATCGGATGGTAGCGGATTGTCGCAGGAGAATCTTGTCTACCAGGGAGGTTCTCTGCGTTGCTGCGAGATGTTGACACATGGCTAAAAACAAGGCTTGCTTAACACAAAATCTCGGAGCCTCAGCACAGATTTAAAAGGAAAATGGTGATCGTCGATCCAAAAAGGGAATCTCATCAACGGTCCAAATTCAAAGGTGGCTCTTAGGCATCCTGAAGCCGGTAAAATATGCGGACTCGACTAACTGGGGCTTTAAGGAGACAAAATATGTCAACCACCTATGGACTCCAGCTATTTTCTAGATTAATTCTTGTAGATAGACATCTTTCAGGCAGAGATATTTTCTAATGGAGCCCATGGGGCAATTTATTGTAACCTAATTAGGTCATTTGGAATCAGATGCTATATATATAGATGAATGTAAGATGTAAAAAAGGTTGGAAAATAGTTAGCCTTATGCTTCTGTATTCCAAATAGAACCTTCCTCTGTTGTAACTGTGCCTCTTGATTAATACATATGATGTTTTACTTTTCATACTTTTAACTCTATGTAGTCTTAGAATTGGCTATTGTTTGTGAATGTTTAATTCCTAGCAATCCATTCTTTACCTCTGTTAAAATCTCCATGATCTACGTAAGTTTATCAGTTGCATTTCTTTATTTGTGCATTTTAGCTCTGTGAATGTTCTTTATTCAAACCTAGTGTATCACCTCCCCTTCATTTTCATTTTTTACTCTCTCTTCCTCTTTTTCTATCAGGTGGATAGATTAGGTTTAGTCTTAGGATCACTAAATTTTTCTCATTCAGCAAAGGAACCAGCCTCTCTCTAGAGATTTGCCCTCCCTGTAGGGTCCCACACATGGAGGTCATCTCAATGTTTCACTAGATTATTGGAGGCCTAAAAGCCTTCAACACTAGGTGCAAATCTATGTGACAATAGTTAGTCAGTTGTTTACTCCTACCTTCTTCCTCCTTGTCTTATATATACAAGGAGTTCGTTGTATTATATTATTCACTTTTACGTAATTGATTTTGGCTATATTGTGCTCGTATTCATGTGTGGAAGCTCTCGAGTTTTTACATTTATCTATTAGCTACTTCAACATGGTATCAGAGCCATGAATTGCAAATTCCTTCCCTTGTTTTACTGAATCTCGCACTAAACCCCATCAAAAGTGTCTATAACCTATCATTTCATTGATTTTGAACATAGGCATTTTTGGCAAAAACAATTTGGGCCCCTTGTACCCCTATACTATATGGTTGTACAGTCGTACTAGTATGGGTTTCCATACCTGTACGAAATTTTTTGAATTGAAAGGAAATATTTTTTATAAATTGGTATTTTTTACTGATCTGGATAAATTTGGAAAAAAAAAATCAATGGATTTTTGATCATTTGGTGTACCTTTTTGGCATGTTTCTATGTGGATCAACATCTATTACTACTATTTTGACCAAGGTTCCTCTGATTCATGATAGGATGTTTTTTTCCTAATCTACTTCATTTTGGATCGTGGGTTTGGCAAAGTTTCTCACCATTAGGGTTTCTCTGGATGCTGCCTAAAAGTCAAAAAGATGCGATTGTTCATCTCTAGTTCATGGGTTTTCTGGTGTTATCTCGGTGAGTTGTAGAAGTTTTTAGCGAGCCATAGAGGTCAAAGTTTTTTTGCAAGGATTTTATTTTGATTTTTGGTGTTTGCAAGGCTTGATCCATCGAACCCATTTCCATTGAAGGTGCCAAACAGTTCATAGTGTCACTTCCACACTATTAGTCGCTAATAGTTACCTCCAAGTGGCTCACAATTTCTTAACCGCTCAACACAATCAACTTGCCAACATTTATTTTGTAGTTTTATGTAAGAAAGCATTTCATGTTATAGTTAGTTGTTAACTATCACATCTATTGTTATTTATAACATTTGTTGTAATTGTAGACACTTAAAAATGTCTCGATCCTGCAGATGCCATTTCGACACTTAATTCATCACAATTTCACATTCTACTATTAATTAAAAAAAATTAATTATTTAATTAATTCACTTTTCCCCTTGTGCTTTTAATTAAATAAATTTTATTTATTTAATTACTTAAGCTATTTTCTTCTAATTTCTTCTACACTATACCAATGTCCACCTTACCCTATTAATTTAAATAAATACATATTTATTTAATTTATAGGTCTTGCCTAAATAATTTCTACTTATTTAATTAAATCCCATCACATTATCCCCTTCTCAAATAAATTAAATAAATGAACGCAATTTATTTAATTTAAAATCACATTACACCTCACCATTTCCTCAAATAAAAAATTATCCTTTGTCCTCTAGTGACTAGGAACCCTAATCAATCTACACCCTTCATCTTATCAAAAGTCAAACTCTTAATCATAGCCCTCCATTCAAACCCTACTCCTCTATAAAACCACTCTTTCTGTCTCATTTCTTCACTACACACTTGCATAATTTGAGCATCATCTCTCTGATTTTGCCATAATCACACTCTTGAGCTTCTCATTTTATTTGCAGGTCTGCAAATCTGAGAGAAAAGTGCTACAAAATTTGGGAGAAACAATGGAGGATTCACACTAGTGGTCTAGGGTTTTATGTTTATGCTTGCATTTGTTTGATCCTAGGTTATTTAGTACTCCATTGGGTTGTTAGGGCATGTATTATACTATTTGTAGGTTTTAGAATATTTTTCCCTGACATCATTTGGTGAACCCGACGTGAATCATCCATACTTTCCATGAATTTGTGATTTTAGGGTTTGCAGGAACAGTGCGACACATCTATAGGTCTATGCGACACTTCCGCCTCTCTGGGTGACGCATGTGAAGTACGACCGAACACATTCGTTGGAGTCTGTGACGCTTGAGAGAGATTCTGTGACACATTCAACTCTGCATTAGATAGAATCTCTTTGTTTTTCCTTATCTAGTCTTACCCATATGGTTTTGCAGGGTTTTGATCATACTACCTGATGCTTTATTTGTTTTGCTAACCCTTTGTCATTAGCATGGTTTCTTTCTAAAGCATTAGGGTTTATTGTTTCAAGGGTTTATCTAGGGTTTGTGTAAACTTGTTTAATCATTTAAGTATGCCCTATGAATGTCTGAAAGTTTCTCATCTTTCTGACATTAGGGAAGCAACTCTGCAATCTTAGGGTTTTCGTTTTATCACTAGGGTACTTTTTTCATCTGCTATTAGGGTTTTTCTGTTGCTTTTGGACTTGTAGACACAAGGCAATGCTTCTGCTGGTTCGTGCGACGCAGCCGCCATTTTGTGTAACACCCTCAAAACTCTCTGCAATGCATCTGCATAACAGTAATTTGCATCTACGCCTCCCTACGATGCAGTCGCCATTCCTTGTGACACATCTGACTGGTAAAAATAATTTTTTTTAGGATTGCTTTCATGTTTGATATTTCAGTTTGCACAGTAGGATTAGGGGTTTTTCTCTATTACTGATCTCTGGTCTACAACTTTGTGGCATCAATTGGAGAGGAACCTTGTTTAAAATCACTAACTTATTTGTTGCAGGTTTTTTTTCTTTTATTTCTATGTATGTGTGTGGTTAGATTAGGAACACTTTGATTTGGGTTTAAAAAGAACTACAATATGTTTGCTTCTACAGTCATTTGGTTTGAAAAGAACCACACTCATTTAAGCTAAAAAGAACCACAACTTGCATCTTTTCACACTCTTGGTTAAAAAGAACAATAGTCTGCATACTTTCACGCATTGGATTAGAAAGAACAACAATCTGCATATTTCACTCATTTGGCTTAAAAAGAACTTGCATTTCACATTCATTGGGGTAAAAAGAACAACAAGTTGCATCATTGTCTTCTTTGTTTGGTGATTTTGTTAATGTTGAGAAAAGTGTATGCTCTTCCCTCACACTCTAAGTGATCTTGGGAATCAAAATCTTTTCTCAACATTCTCATAAATCACACCACACACTTAGATTTCTAAAGGTAAATAAACTTTGTCTAGTGTGGCCTGTTGATAACTGAGAGGGGGGGTGGAATCAGTTATCTTAATTATTTTAGCTTTCTGAACTTTCTTAATAATTAGTGCAGCATCAATTCAAACAAGCAAACATAACCATGAAATGGAAATACACATGACACAATATTTTTGACGTGGAAACCCTGTTAAGGGAGAAAACCACGGGGTGATTAACCCAAGATTGTATTCTCTGTTAGAAGAATAGGATTACAAAATGGCACTTGCCAATTGGGGCTCACTGCCCGAGCACACTGCTCACAAGAGGCCCACTGCCTACAAGAGACTCACTGTCTACAATTTACAAAGAGTGTAATACAATACTTGAATTGATAAGGAGCATCTACATATGCTGGAGTTCAGTTCTGGTTAAACTCAGTACACTGATCTGCTGCACTTCATCCTTTCTCTTCCTTAGTGCTGTTGTCCCTTCACATACCGGACCTGCCTTTCTGCTTTCACTCTGCTGTACTGCTTTTTTTCGCACTACACAAAAACCACGACTCATCTCACAACTAAATCCATCCTATATATATATGCACAAGTGATTTCATCACCTTTCTAGTCGGCATCTGGAATAGTCAATATTTTCCATGAACTCTGATCTGTCAACTGAATCCTTGCTTACCAAGTAATGCAGATCAAGGATATACTTGTAGAAGTCATCAATCATGTCGGCCAATTATAACTTATTCCTTAAGAATCTTTACCGTCATCAGTAACGCATCTAGAATAATGTCTGATGTTCTGCCAGTTAGTTCTTCCTCTGTCCACACTGCCAATCAGGAACCCGACACTCAAGTATTCATATCTTTTTCTTCATCTATCATTGGAGGCTAAATCCTTGGAATCTATCAATCAAGGTAGTCCTCTTGACTTCCCCAAATCCGCACTTCACCAAAATACTTCCTCTGAAAGATCCGGACCTGACTATCGAACCTTTCCACATACTCTGTTCTTGCTTACTGGACCACAACATTCTTCAATCTGACTTCCGGTATAGACACACCATGTCCTGCGGATGTGTGGGATGAACTTTGTTGCCATCAATGACAACATTCATGAATCCATATAGTGTCTCTTGCCAACAATCTCCCCCTTTGGCATTAATGGCAACACTTAGTAAAAAATGACTAAGTGTCACACTATACTCCCCCTTGGCTGATGCTCTATTTTTATATACAATTCTCGGAGCTCCCCCTTAGCTGAATTCCTCATTTTTCACTATTCTTCACTCCCCCTTTGACATCAATGGCAAATGGTAGGATCCGCACACCAAAATTTTTAAAATTTCAACTATACTTGGCCACATAAGTATATACATATGGCATACTTACATATGCTAAAGAATGTCTGCAAAATTTGTCTTCAATTGGACAAATTCTGTTGCCCAACTTTGCTTCATTCTGTCCAAAATTGATATATGACCACTTAATAGGAATGCAAACGCATCTACTCTTTTTAGATCTATCGGATCACTGGTCTGGACTGTGATCTGGGCTTCTTTTATGGCCTCATGCATGGCCTCTAACTTAGGGATAATTATCCCTCTGAGTGCACCCAACCTGCTTATTCTATTTTTATTTTCCTTCTCTAGCTTCTTGATTTCATTTAAGACTGCAATAGTCTGACATTCTTGATTTATTATGGAGGATGAGAGAGGATCAAAATTCTTTGATAGATTTGTCAATTTGTCCTCCTGTTCTTTTACTTTCTTCTCAATGTCCAATGTTGCTTTGGACCATGATAAACAAAATTTGTACATTTCTCCGCCATCTTTAAGAGCATTTTCTAAGCTCTTTATCCCTATACTCATATTCCTCCTATCATTAGTTATTAACCCTTGTACCCCTGATAATCTTTTTGTCAAAAATTCCTTCCAGACCTTATCTTCTGCTAACTTCTCTAGGGAATCAAAATGTGTGCTAACACTATTTACTAGAGTTTTAAGATTACTGGATAGGGAGGCTGAGGGATCTTTCTGAAAAGATGGCATAATCTTTTCTAACACTCTGGATGCAGTTGTTATAAGCTCACAGTCTTCCCTGTGAGACTTCAGGAGTTTTTCTTTAGCCTTTGCATTAGCAAACAGAGCTATCTTCATTGTTTGTACTAGAGATAGAGAGTCAAAATCAAATGGCCCTTTTAGTAGTTCCAGTTCATCAATCTCCATAGTTTCTTTTGTCAAAAAGTCCTTGACCGATTCTGCAGTGTCTCTTGCCGGAGATAGATTCTTCTTTTCTTCTGCAGTCACAGAACTGTCTTTTGGAGCTTTCTCTCCTTCCACAACCTTTGTACTGTTATCTTCTTTTTCCTTCACCTCTGCTTCTTTCTCCTTTATTCTTTCTTCTTCTTTGGATCCGGAGTTAGCAGGGGAAACTGGAGGAGTGATGTTTGTCTGTTCATGCACTTCCTTTTTTGGAACAGAGGATTCCAAGTCCTTATCCTTTTCTGTACCGGTGTCCATGATTTGCTCAGTGGATTCTTTTTCAACACCTGTGACCGAAGGATCAACACCCAAGTCCTCTATAATAGGAAGATTGAATCTTTTGAAGGCCTTCTTGAGGATCTCTTCTGTTTCCTTGGCTATCTTGTCAGTCTCACCAAGCATGAGCTGATTCATTCTGGCTTTGCTCTGAAATTCATCCTTGCAATCCTTGAAGATCATGTTCATTTGCTTTGAATCGATTAAAGGATATAGCTAAATGGCTATCTATTCCCAGATCTCAAGATCTTTTGCCATGGCAGTATTCTTTCTTATTTCTAACTCTTTTTCTAGGCTTTTGGGAATAAGAGATATAATTTCAATAAAAGCCTTGTTATATATGTTTAGATACTTAACTGCTGCTTCCTGCAATATCTTTTGGTCTGCTTCATTGTAATCATCATAGAAATCAGCCATTGGCTGAAGGTTTCCATCCACAGTGACTGATTTGATGACATTATCTAAAGACAGAGTGGGCTTTTCTACAAAATCTTCCGCCTTTTCTTCTTCACCTTGACCGGTAGAAGGTTCACCGGATGTTTTCTTCTTCTGCTTCTTCATTTTCTTTATCTCCTCATCTGATTTAGTTTCTTCATCATCCTTTTGATTGACATAAGACCTTGTGGCCTTTGTTTTAGTTCTTTTCTCTCCTCTGCTAGATGATTTTGCTTCTGGTTTTGATATCCTTGAGCTTTTAGCAGTGACAGGTGCTGATCTCTTTGATGATCTTTTCCGGGTGGAAGATTCTACCGGAGCACTTTCCTTACTTCCCTTTTCTGCCTCTTTCTTCTCTTCCTCAGCCCTTTCCATCTTTTCCCTGTTGGCATCAAGTGCCTCCTTTGAGATGCCTAAGCCTTTGGCAACTTCTTCAACTTCTTTTCTCACTTTCCTCTTTATTTCCGGTTGTCTGAGTTCCACATGAACGTTTACACTTAGCTCTTCAAAGGATCCAAACCTTTCTGCCTTTGGATCCTTTGGTTGACTTAGCATGTGATTAACATGTAGCTCCACAATTTGTTCATCAACTTCATACCCCATAGGCATGATCCAGACTTTCCTTGGCTCTACTGCCTTCATTAGGCATTGATCAGTGTCTACCATGAAGCACATTGTATCTTTATATTTTTCAACCAATGATTTTGGGATTCTTTCTCTGATTTGCATAGTATTTTGGAAATTCTTAAAGTACCCCCACAAAACTGTATTCCTTCCCTTGGCATCCCCAAGTTCATGCAAGTAATCTCTGATTTGAATTGCTACCGGTTTGTTATTTTGCCATATCCATCCATTGGATCCGGGTAGCTCATTCATGAAGTAGAAAAATAAACACAATATCAGTCCACCATATTTAAAGGAGTTCTTCTTGTCCTTTTTGATCTTTTGTATGTTCTCCATCAATTGACTTAGAAGAAGTTCACAGAGATCATACTCTGCATTCTTTCTCAGCATCTCATAAGCAGTATACACTGCAGTTCCGGACACTGAATTCTCCCTACTGGAATGATATATCTTATACCCTATTATCATAGATGCAAACTTGATATCTGGGTCTATGATATCTTCAATGGTCATTGCCCTTTTATCAAATTTTGATCCGGTGGCCTTAGTTACAATTTGGTTTTTGACAGATTTGAGGACAGGTATCCCTCCGGAGGAGTATAAGCCGGTTACTGCCCTAATTGCCTCCTTAGTGATTTTGCAAGGTCTATTCAGCCATAGGAAGTTGTCATGCATCCTACTCAATACATACCGGACCCATTCATCTTCTTCAAAGTAGGGGAAATGAATGAATTGATCAAAATGTTTCTCCTGGATGCCCTTATATTGAGGTTTAAGTTCAAAAGCATCATCTATCAATTGTTTATGATAGATATCTCTTAGTTTGAATTCCCCGAACTCTTCAATATTCGCGTGTATGTAAACCCTAATATCTTCTATATGCAACACACCATGCAGAACACTGGAAAATGCTCCTAGGGGATCTACTTCCAAGGATTTGTATGGATGTTTCTTGAATTTGGGGCGAGGCCTATCAGAGATCTTCACAATATTTGGAGTACCCATCATTCAAGGATTTACAGAGAGATATTTGATAACGGAGAATACCTTTTGCGCCTTTTGGTTTCACGGAGTTAGCCGGATCGATTTCTAGATGAATTGACTTCTACAAATGATCTTTGATGAGCTTGAGGAATTTTGTTGCAGAGCTTCTCTTTTCGTTTCTTCTTGAATGCAGAATGAACAAATGCTTAATGAGAAAACCCTTATATTGCTTCGCAAACCCTAATGTCAAGTTGCAATAAATGCTCGACCTAAGTCATTCTGGTTTGCCTTATTTGGATTACTTGAAGAACCGGATCAATCTTGATCTTAAACATCTTGCAGATCTTCCAAATCTTAACCATAGTTTATTTGGATGTTTCTCTTATGAACCCTTTAATCCGCAACTCGTCTTATGCCAGTTCCGGCACCAATTGACTGGCTGGGGGAACAAGGTTTTCTTTGTGTCTCCCCCTGAGCCAGAGCTCACTTTTTAATTTTTGGAAGGAATATCAGCACCAGAGTCTAGTGCGGATCCATCCCCTACATTCTTTGTACTTTTCTTCACCCAAATCTTGTTCATCTCACTTTGAACTTCATCTGCATTCACTTTTTGTTTTCCCTTATCTTGATTCTGATTATGATATACCGGACCTCTTTTGTCCTAATTCTTGCTTCTATAGAATTTTGCAATATGACCGGATCTATTGCAAATTTGGCAAACAACATTTCTTTGCATATTTGATTGATATCCTCTTGATCTGCATTGATTAGCCATATGACCCATTCTATTGCATGCAAAGCATCTACCATTAAATGAATTATTTATTTGCATATTTCTGCATTCATGAGATTTGTGACCATACCTTTTGCAGTTGAAACACTGTTCGGAGAAGGATGTATTAGTCTGATTCATTTTCTTTCTGCACTGATTAGCTTTATGACGAAAGTTATTGCAGTTGTGGCAATATCCATTGAAGGATGGATATCTTTGAGCATTAGGCTGTCTTACCGGAGGTCTTCTAAGCCTGTTCCTTGGATTTTCTGATCTAAGATTCTTCTAACCAGATCCAGAGCTTTCTCCTTTCTCATATCCCAAACCACACTTGTCATCTACCCTCTTTTGACTTTCAAGAAGAACTTCAAGTTGAGCATAACTTATCTTAAATTTCTCTTTATATTCATTTGCTGTTTGAAGATCCCTTTTAAGAGAGACAATTTGATCCTCAAGTTTTTCTTCATTATCTTTAGCATCTTCAAGATCAGATTCAAGATGTCTGATAATTCTATCCATCTTGTGGCAATCTTCTGATTTCTCTTTGAGAGATTGTCTTAGATCATCTTCAGTTTTTCTTTTCTCTTCAACCTCTTGGGTAAACTTCATAACTCCTGATTCCATTTCATGTCTTACCATAATGATTTATTTTGATAACTTTTCACATAACTTGGTTTTCTCCTTCAGATCTTCATTTGTATCATTGGCTTCTCCTTGACTTGCCAATTGCTGAAGTAGCTCCTTTCTCTTTTTCATAGAAAGACTTAATTTGTCTTTTAGTTCTTTCATGAAATCATCAGCCTGTTTGAGTCTTTCCTTTAATTCATTGACTTCAGAGTTTGACTGCTCAAGATCATCAAGGGCAGTCTTGAGTTGCTCCCTTAAACCATATACATCCATTTGAATTCCCAGGTCTTCCTCAAGCTGTTAGACTCTGTTAGGAGGAACTTGGCTATGATACCAATTGTTGATAACTGAGAGGGGGGGTGAATCAGTTATCTTAATTATTTCAGCTTTTTGAACTTTCTTAATAATTAGTGTAGCATCAATTCAAACAAACAAACATAACCATGAAATGGAAATACACATGACACAATATTTTTGACGTGGAAACCCTGTTAAGGGAGTAAACCACGGGGTGATTAACCCAAGATTGTATTCTTTGTTAGAAGAATAGGATTACAAAATGACACTTGCCAATTAGGGCTCACTGCCCGAGCACACTGCTCACAAGAGGCCCACTGCCTACAAGAGACTCACTGTCTACAATTTACAAAGAGTGTAATACAATACTTGAACTGATAAGGAGCATCTACATATGCTGGAGTTCAGTTCTGGTTAAACTCAGTACACTGATCTGCTGCACTTCATCCTTTCTCTTCCTTAGTGCTGCTGTCCCTTCACATACTGGACCTGCCTTTCTGCTTTCACTTTGTTTTACTGCTTTTCTTTGCACTACACAAAAACCACGACTCATCTCACAACTAAATCCATCTTATATATATACGCACAGGTGATTTCATCACCTTTCTAGTCGGCATCTGGAATAGTCAATATTTTCCATGAACTCTAATCTGTCGGCTGAATCCTTGCTTACCAAGTAATGCGGATCAAGGATATACTTGTAGAAGTCATCAATCATGTTAGCCAATTATAACTTATTCCTTAAGAATATTTACCATCATCAGTAACGCATCTGGAATAATGTTTGATGTTCTGCCAGTCAGTTCTTCCTCTGTCCACACTGCCAATCAGGAACCCGACACTCAAGTATTCATATCATTTTCTTCATCTATCACCGGAGGCTAAATCCTTGGAATCTATTAGTCAAGGTAGTCCTCTTGACTTCCCTAAATCCGCACTTCACCAAGATACTTCCTCTGAGAGATCTAGACCTAACTGTCGAACCTTTCCACATACTCTGTTCTTGCTTACCGGACCACAACATTCTTCAATTTGACTTTCGGTATAGACACACCATGTCCTGCAGATGTGTGGGATGAACTTTGTTGCCATCAATGACAACATTCATGAATCCATATAGTGTCTCTTGCTAACATGGCCAAGTCCAAATGCGTATGCTCTCTCTTCGCATCATCGTATGAATTTGGAGATCAAAAGCATTTTCACTTGCACTGCTTTTCTTACCCCTTTTAGAGAGGCCTGCCTTGGTGGGAAAAGAGGTACCCACCCCAAGGGAATGACCTCAAGCGGTACTTGGTGGAACAACTATTGGTCCCAACCTTTGATGTCCTTGAATCCGAGCTAGTGTGCGAAATAGTTGGTCCCATGTCTCCCTGGTATCATGATATCCATACATACCTCCACGACCAAATTCTCCCACCTAACCTATCTGCCAATCAACATAAATCCTTCATATGCCAATCTGCCAAATATGTCATCATCGGTGACACTCTCTACCGCCGTGGATTTGACAATACTCTCCTACGATGTCTCAACACTCAGGAAGCACAAATGGCTCTACGTGAAGTACATGAGGGTATATGCGGAGCTCACTCTAGTGGTCCTACTCTAGCTAAGAAGATTCTCAGAGCTGGATACTATTGGCTCACCACGGAGAAGGATGCCTATCACTTCGCCAAGAATGCAAACAATGTTAGATACATGGAGATCTTGTGCATGCACTGGCCCAAGATTTGTAGCCACTTACATCTCCATGGCCATTCTCTCAATGGGGACTTGACCTCGTGGGCAAAATCCATCCCACCTCTGCCAACGGCCACAAGTTCATTATTACCGCCACATAGTATTTCACAAAGTGGATTGAGGCCATCCCCATGACATACATCACTGGCAAACAAATAGCCAAATTTATCCTCAACTACATCATATGTCGGTATGGTGTACCTCAGTCTATTGTCACAGACAATGGTCATCCTTTTAAAAATCAAGATGTCTGTGAGTTATTTGAAAGATTCCACATTCAACACCATTTTGCCACTCCATACTATCCCCAAGGCAACGATCAAGCTGAGGCATCAAATGAAACCATTATAAAAATTCTCAAGAAGATTGTTAATGACGATGGTCATGAATGGCACGTACAACTCAATCCCGCCTTGTGGGCTTACCGCACCAGCATCCGCACCCCCACCGGAGCCACCCCATATTCCCTTGTCTATGGTTCCGAAGCCATCCTACCCATTGAGATTGAGTTACCATCCCTGAGAGTATCTCTAAGGCAATTTATGGACGATGAAGACTATAGAGTATCCAGGCTAAATGAGCTCTAGCTACTAGATAAGAGAAGGCATAATGCCCTAGTACACTTACAAGCATATCAGAATCGTCTCTGGCGCACCTGTAACAAAAGGGTCAGAGTTCGACAGTTCAACATTAGAGACTTGGTCCTGGAAGAAAACCCTAAGAATCAAATGGAAAGGGAGAAGCAGGGAAAGTTTGAACCAAACTGGTTGGGTCCCTATATCATCATTGCGGCATATGGATCGAGAGCATATCAAATTTCTACCCTCGAAGGTGAACCGCTACCAGAGCCAATCAATAACATGCACCTTCGAAGATATTATACCTAAATCAAAAAAGCAAAAAAGTTAAAAAAAGTACAAAAAAACACAAAAAAAATCAAGAAAAATAAAAAAGCAACAAAATAGTAAAGAGAAATAATTCATCCAAAAGTGAAAACCACTTCGGTGGTGCTTTGGATAAGTACCATGGTGAAAACCTGGCAAACATGCGCCATGCGTAGTTGATCTTGGCTCCATTGTCTACCATCACTCTACCTAGTCTTCCGTAAATAAATACCACGTAATCCACACCATAATCCATGTCATAGTCCATACTCACCCACCTTGTCCTCTTCATGGCTTGGAAATAAGTTGGCATTTCACATCATCCTATCCCATCCCATCATGGTCATAACTTTACCCCATACATGACTGGGGGCAATTCCCGATCCTAAAAATCAGTAATGGAGGACATCTTGTGAATATTTCCAAAAAATCCAAAAACATCCAAATATTTCCACAAAATCCAAAAACATCCAAATATTCTAAAAAAACCAAAAACATGTCAGAAAATCACAAAAAAAATCACATAATCAAACAAAATCCCAAGCAATAAACCATGTCAAAACCACCTTGTCAAACTACGACGCCTCTAAGGTTTCACGTAGGCAAGGCCATCTCTGATGAACCCCTGAGGCATCCCACCCTTAGGTCTTAGGTCAAACAGAGTCCACCCAGTTGAACTATGTTGTCTCTGCGTTGTCACGTAGGCAAGGCCGTCTTTGATGAGCCCCCAAGACATTAGGTCAATGCCTTAGGGTCCGTTGAGTCAACTATCATAATACGTCATCCCTTAATGAGATGGACACTTTGGCTAGACTAAAGCAATAAGTCTTTCACAAGGAAAACAACCCCAAAACAACAACAAGACTACTTATCAAAACAACCAAGCAATCATTCCTTATCACTTGCATAGTGATAATCACACATCACCATAGACAATCTTCATCAATTCCCACATGTCTTTCAAACAAAATGGAGCATAGTCAAAACCAAGCTTTACGCCTTAGACGACATGTTTCATCATTTTGAACATTCACAATCATCACATACCAAGCATTCTTCACAACTTGTGGCATTCTTGAAACAAGACAACATGTCTTATATGAGATATCACAATCGTACCACTTGCCTTAGATAGGTAGGGGCATTGTCGAAACTAGACCAGGCCACGTCTTATATGACATACCTCCCATCTTGAAACTAGGCATCATTCAACCTATCACAACCAAACAAACAAACAAACACATGCACACTCAGCAAACGATCCAAATGGCTGTTGACTCTGGGTCTTACCCATCTTATTTGCTTTGCAGTCTCGTTCTTATGCTTCTCAAGGCAGTCCCTAAGTGATGAAGAGAAGCGAGGATAGAACGGGACCTTTTCTTTGATTGTTGTTTGAGGTTTGTCATGGCAAGATGACTAGGGCAACTAGGTTTCTTAGGTGTGATTGGGATTCCATCAGGTGTGAGTCAAAGACATCCTATGCATCGGAAGGAATACATGCTTCCTTGCATCAGGATTCACATACCCTATTGCTATCTCATCGCATGTACTGACAAGATACCACGGTTACTTAGTTTGAGTCAGGCACTCTTTGTCTGCCTTGTGCATGTTTCACAAGAGACCACACTTTACACCTTGGTCTTTGACATGCCATGGTGTTTGGCATCCTTTGACATAATAAGCTCTATGATGATAAGCAGTAACTGCAAGAAAGAAGCTCAAAAATCACTCGGCAAAATCAGGATCTATTCTTCTAGACAATCTTCATCCTTCATGCATTTCTCATCTCCATTTCTTCTGATCATCTTTCGTCCTACTGTGACACACCAAAAGAATGCATTAAATCTCGTAGGTCAACATGCACACACATGTTAGTCCATCATATACATCCCATCACAAGCATAATACCATAACCATCATAAATATCATCATCATATTAGATCATCAATACTGCATTATAACACATAACATCATCATCTACATACATTCTACATCTAGCATAAAACATTTAATACATACATATTTGCATCCATGTAGTACACATATAAGCATCACATAAAAATAAAATACCATCGCATGAACATGTAATAACATCTCAACATAATGCATTCATGAGTTGCACTATACATTAGATCATAAACATCATCATATAACAATGCATAATCAATAGGTCTACATCATCTCATCATAAATCATAAATCACAAAGCATAAACACAGAACCATCACATAAAAATAGCATAGTCATAAGCATCCATCACATCACATCACCAAAATGTGTCACTGTACAATCTGAATCTATGTGTAAAAAATGGAGCTCACGGGCTCAATAAAAAAACTAGAGCACGCAAACTCAATCATAATATACATCATACACATCAAATAGCCTAATGACTGCTATCATGGCCTCCAGATCCTATTGGGCCTGCAGGTGGACCCCTGTGCTCTGTTCTTGCCCTAGAACTAGATGGCCTATCATATGGCGAAGCTCTCGTCTGAGAATGAGAGACTCCCACACTGCTATGTGACCTCCGTGAGTGAGACCTACTAGCACTCCTACTCTGGAAGCATAGCATTCTCTGATCCATTGGCACCAACCCCTCATATAGGCCTCTGTAATACCGAGCCTCCTGTGCTGCTTGGTACAAAGCCTGTGCAAACTCCATGGCTGGCCCGCCAACAATAGTCATGAAATCGATGCTCCTCTGCTCATCTCTCTAGGCCCTGATGATAACCATATCCCTCTTTGTCATCCTCTGTGTCACCTAACCCTCCAGCTCCTGAATGCGTAGCTGCATCCCTTGCATCTGAGCTTGGAGAGACTCTATCTGAGAAGCCAAATCCCCTCCTCGATCTCCAACATCCTCCTCTGCCTCATCATCACCGATCTCCTCAACTAGCACATCATGAAGTGCCTCCTCCTTGACCCGCTCCTCCTCCTCCTCATCTATCTCCTCCTCCTCCTCCATCTCATCTCTGCTGACGTCCTCTCCACCGACGTCCTCCATCGCCATATCCTCCTCCCTCTCCTCCACGTGCATCTCCCCACTGCAGCAACTACTTGTCCCACAACCTCCTCCCTCCTAAATTGGAGCAAGTCGAGGACCTCCCTGTTGTTATGTTTGGCATGATGGTTGTCTTGCCATTGATGTCAAAATAGGTGATCTTGAGATGCAATGAGGTCATGTTGTTCATGGGTGTTCATTCTCATCTTCATGATTAACAAGTAATTCTTGCAAAGAAAGTAATTGTGTTTACATTACAGTAGCAGTGTTGTAAAGTGATTCAATGTGCTCATCATCTTGTTTCAGTTTGTCTTCAAGATCCTCTTCATGTTGATAGTGTGCTCATCATCAAGATGGTGATGCAGCAAGATTGGGATGTTTTTCATACATGTTTTGGACCACAGGAGTTCATATACATTATGATATTGAGATTCTTGATGCTTGTCAAGGTTGTCAAAGATGACAAATGGTTTCAAAGTCAGACAGAGGAGTTGCAGTGGTATTAGTATTGTTGAGGATGCTTGCTCATTCATTCTTTCATGATGTGACAGAATGCAATAAGCATGTTGATGTGCAATTAGGATGCTTGCTCATTTATGATTGTAAAGATGTTCAAAGTGTATGATGTTTATTCTTTGCAACAATGGGTTCATAATGTGTAAAAAGGCCTTGAATGTTCACTACACTGAGCTTCAATGAAACAAAATCTCAGGATATGTCTTGATGTTCATGTTTACCAAAATTTCCTCATTTCTGCATACTTAGAGTTATGCTTAAAAAGTTTGCTCATATTGATGATACTTAAATTGTTATGAATTTATTCATTCTTATGGCTGCATACTGATGATAATGATTTGATCTGTCAAGGTTCTCATGTCAAGGTTCTGATGATAATGATGCAGACTCAGTTCAGATCTATGATTCATGGTTAGTGACTGATTTAGGGTTTAGTAATGAAAGACTTTAAACCCTAAATAGAAGCTCCTAAGGCACATTCAAAAGCCCTTGATTGAATGTCAATAACTTTATTTCTAATTTTGCATTGACCGGGCAAGCAGGTTAAAAGATGACTTAAGTTATTAACAAGGGTCTTTGTCTCGTGGGGTGACTAACTCCGATATCCTAGGGGATCCGGTAGCTCAAAGTTGTTTTAAAGCTTGTGGCGGTAAAACACATCAAACGATCCAAGTCAAAAGTTAAGATGGAGCGAAAAGTCTATCAAGTGGATGTCATTTAAAAGGCATTTGAAGCCCAACGGTCATGATGTTGTTTCTAATTTTGATGGGTAGTGCCTTATAAAAGGCTTTAAATCTGATTTTTTCATATTCATTTTAGACAGTGAGGGCCATAGATTTTTACTATTGAAATTGTTTGATGGTTTTTTGATATTTGATTGTTGTTGTGTGTTAGTAAGATCATTACCTACATGCAGATATGATTATTATCACATTTATGAAGAATATATTGAAAGCAATGTGCAGGGATTCAAAGAAGATCAATATGTCCTGAAGAATGAAGGTGAACTATGATATGGAGGTGATTTTTTTCAATACACAAGAGAATTATGAAGATGCAGTATATGATTTTAATATCATTATTGTGATTTAGAGATTGGAGCTTGACAAATGTATAATTGAAAGAAAGATTGTTGAGTGAAGATTAAAGGAGAAATAAGGTTTCGTGATAAAGTGAACAGGGTGTTGGTGCTCATTTTGACTTAGAAGTTGATTCTTAATGTTTAGAGGGTTTCTTCATTTAAAACCTATATCTTCTTGCCCATCGGCATGACTTCGTAGGCTTCTTGGCGATCAGGTTGGTAGTAGGGAGGTGTTCATCGGTGTAACGCTCTTCATCGGCGAGGTAATTTTATGCTAGACCGATAAGGGGAGGTCTGGCCGATAGGGGAATTGATGTTCGACATGTCGGGGTGAATTTTGTGTTGTTCTCACCGATGGAGATTTGCCATCGGCATGATGGAGGCTATCGGGTATGATGGCGAGGGGTTCACCGATGGAGTGGTGTCTGGCCGATGGTATCATCGGCGTGTGTTTGGCCGACGGAGGGATGAGGCCCGTAGGGCCATCGGTGGAAGAAGTTATATCGGCAGTGAGGTTTCTTGCTTGCTCGATCGTTCATTTCTGGCCGATGGAGGAATGTGAAATAGGCGTCGGCGTAACCTTTGAGGTCGGCAGGAGATTTGTGGAGCTGGCCGATGGTTCTTCTCTGGCCGATGTAGAAGTTAGAGGCTATCGGGAGGTGTTTGTTGGTGTGACTAAGGGTGTCGACGGGAGGATTTTCAGGTTGGCCGATAGTGTTGGTCTTACTGACAAAGGAATGTAATGTAGCAGTCGGGGAGACTTTTGAGATCGACAGGAGAATTTGGGGTGTTCACCGATGACTTGTGTCACAGCGATGGGCTCTTGGGCGAAGGCTTGTGTGTCGAGCACGGCAAAAGCGCTCGACACTTAGTATGTGTGCAACCATGTTTATGAACTACTGATGTGATCTCCTCACCTTGCATGTGGGATTATTCACCTGTGTATTTTCAAACTTTGAGCGAATCACTTTTGGCGGGAATTCCTCTTTGAAGTGCTGCGATAGCTTTCAAGCGGCCGCGGGTGGTTGAGGCCTTTAATGGCGACTGTAGCGGGGGCATGGGCGAGTTGTTGAATGGTCATGTACCCGATTTTTGGCTTGAGGACCCTAGATGGTGGCGCATGGCTCGAGGCCCCCCTTTTGTCTGCTGCATTAATTTTTCCTGAGCACCATTCCTTCTGAGGACTGTATCTGGCGGATTTTTTGTCAAGGCCATGTAATTAATGCTGAGTATGCTTCTCTGGCTGTTATAAGCAGGAAGTGTTACTCATTTTTAGGTTGTTGAAAGTTAAATTTTTGGCTCTGTGATACAATACAGTTGGTTTTGGCTGCTCTGTCCATAAAAACTTGTGAGTCTATGTATCTCTTGTTGTATGTTTTTGCATGAATCCACTGATTTCATGGTTAATTTTATATGAGAAATGCTATGTTGGCATGTGTTTTGTTAATTCTGTCTCCAGTATTGCATGTATCTTTCTTCTGAGTCTGGATATTTAAGGAATGTTGAGACTCTAGAACATAGAATTCCTGTGTTGAATGTCTGATCTTTTGACTTCTTCTCAAGTGGTAGATTAAACTGTTTTCAGATTGAACATTGAGAAGGGTATACTGCAGTAAGGATGCCATAAGTATAGATAGCTTAAAACTTTGTATTGGGAGATATCTGTAAGGCAGGTATCATATGTATCCCCCTGAAATCCAGTTTTAGTTGTTCATGCATATCATTCACAGGTGTATGTCTACTGACTCCAGGCCCTGGATAGGCACCAATCTTGCTTTGTGTTTGTGTTACAGCCATGTCCAGCTTTGCATCCAAACTTAAAATCAAAATCTAAATCTAAAACAACTATTAGGACATTAGAATTAGTTTTAGGATCCTCAGTCCTCTGTCTACAACTGCAAATAGGCCCAAAGCTAGCCCCTTTGCTCTTATCTTACAGTTTTGGTCTACTTACAGGAGGACTTATCTGCTTTCTGTCAGCATCCCAGCCTTGTATGTATATCCTCATGGATGTTGAGTAGGGAATACCCCCTAGGTTTTGTAGAGCTTGAAGAAGAAGAGGAGATAAAATATAGAGTCTATCTCCTATACTGTTGGCCCATGGCCCAGAGATCCTGTTGATCATTGATGGCTACCTTGTAGGGAAATCTGGGAATAAGCATCCAGTCTGGGAAAAAACCAACACAGGGTAACCCCTTGAGATATTTTGCTTTGTATTCAAGGTGTTTTCAACAAGTTTGTGAGATTTTCTTAAGTCAGCGAGACTTTCATTTTGCTAGTGAAGCATTCATAAGTCAATGAGACTTTGTAAATGGTGATACTTTCATACTTAAGCCAGTGAGGCAGTTTTGAGTGGTTTTTCTACCCCAGGAGGGTTTTCCACTCGTAAAATCTTTTGTGTCATGGTCTCATGTCTTGTGTGAGTTCATTTATTCTATATGTTTGAACATTTAGTTTTATTTGTTCGGTATTTAACTCATCTTTTTAATAAAGTTCATTGTCAAGTTTGATAAGTTCTAAAATCTGGTTTTAGATACAACATTGATTCACCCCCCTCTCAGTGTTGATTGGACTCCTACAATTGGTATCAGAGCATAGGTTCCCCATAGAGGCTTAATTAGCTTGGGTAGGTCCTATAAGTGGAGTAATAGTCATGACAAGTCAAGAAGGATTTTCTACATTCAAAACACCTTTATTTGATAGGTCTAATTATGCTTTCTGGAAGTATAGAATGGAGTCATATTTGTCTTCTTTGGGGTATGATGTGTATGCTGCCATAGAAAATGAGTAGAAAGAAACAAATCCTCTCTCTACTCCTGATGAGAAGTAGGCATATGAAAATAATGCTAAGGCCAAAAATGCAATATGATGTGGTTTGTCCAATGAAATACTTGTCAAAATTATGGATTGTAAGTCAGCTAAGGCTATATGGGGCAAGCTATCTAATATCTATCAAGGAGATGATAAAATCAAGGAAGCAAAGTTACAATCTTACAGGGCTAAATTTGAAAGTCTCAAAATGAGTGATGATGAGAAGGTGGTTGATTATCTCTTGAGAGTTCAAGAGATTGTTAATGCTATTAGGGTTTTGGGTGATACCTTAGAAGAAAAGGCAATTGTAACTAAGGTTTTAAGAACTCTAACTCCTAAATATGAATCCAAAGTGTCTACAGTAGAGGAGAGAGATTTGAGAAAAGTAACTTTTGATGAGCTTCATGGTACTTTCACTACTTTTGAGATGAGAATTTGTAATGATACTCCATCAAGTAAAGAAGTTGCATTCAAATTAGTTAAAAAGGAGAAAGATTTAAAGTCAGATTTAGAAGAGGTAGATGATGATCAGGAATCTTCCTTTGTCAGCAAATTGAAAAAGGGATCAACAGGAAAGTATAAAGGTAAACTTCCATTTAAATGTTTTGGTTGTGGAAGAATAAGACACTATGCTGCTAAATGTCCTTACAAAGATTTAGATAGTGATGAGGAAGAAAATAAGAAAAAATTCAAGAAGAAACAGTTCAATCCCAAAAAGAAAAGCAATTTCAAAAAGAAGAAGAGTTTGTTTATAAAAGATGTTGATATAACTGACAGTGGTTCAAAGGATTCACTTGAGGAAGGTGCAGAGACTTAATCCATGGCTGTTATAAATGAAAATCAAACTAATAAATGTGAAGATTAACTAGAAAATGATGAGGCATTAATTGATCTTGAAGGTGAGTTAAAGTGTGCTCTAAGTGAAGTTAAGAAGCTCATAAAGGAGACAATTGCCCAAATAAATCAATTTCAAAAGGACAATGAAGTTATGATTAGTAAAGTCACTAATTATGAGAAGCAAATTGTAGACCTAAAATTGTCTCTTGAGGAGAGTAAAAGAATTGTTGATGTTACAAGCAAAGAGTTAGATGTCAAAGTCAAAGAATGTCATACTCTAGAAGCTGAAATTGTAGCCTTAAGAAGAAAACTTGATATGTGCAGGAGCATTGACAAACTTGAAGATCTCTTGGATAAACAAAAAGGTTTCAAAGACAAATCTGGTCTAGGATTTGAAAAAGAACAAAGCTCACATACCAAAAGTCCTCAACAGGCTGATATTAATAACAAAATATCATGAAAACAACAAATCTCAAAAGAAGTGAATCTTTCAGGTATAATATGTATTTTCTTGGTTATTTCTTTTGTTGTAATAGGTATGGACACAAAGCAAATGAGTGCAGATTTGGTTTTAGAAGAAGAGTAAATTTCTTGACAAGAAATCCTTTTGTGTTTTTAAGAGGATTGAAGTGTTTCAATTGCAATAACTTTGGGGACATAGCCAAGTTTTGTAAGCCTAACTTGAAAGTGCAGCAAACTAGGTTGAATATTCTTTCCAAAATGTCCTCTTCAAGTATTGATAAGAAAATGCATATTTGGAAACCTAAGATGAAGAGTAAGAATATTGAAGCTATGATTGTTCAAGCTGCTTTTCATGCCAAGAAGAATAAATAGTGGGTTATAGACAGTGGTTGTGTTGTAAGTATGGGCCTAACCGGTGTTGTCATTGATGTCAACATACTCTTGTTGCATTGATGTCAAGGATTGGATGAGCTGTGTGCTGAGGATATTAAGAAAATTAGTCCTATAAGAAACAGAGAAGAATGGTGAAGACAGTGAAGCTCTATGAAGTGAAGATCCCAGCTAGATGAAGATCAAAGAATGTGTATCAAAGGGTTTGTAGATATGTGTCTAAAGATGATCCAGTCAAGATTTGAGAGGTCGACATGAAGATTTGGAGAAGTTATGGCCATATGAGTAAAACTGGATCTGGCAGTTGGATAGAGGTGATAGAGTGACACAAATAGGTCTGGTGAGATCCGGAAATGTAATATCTTGTTCTGCAGATTTGGTGGAATGTTTAGGAAGCCAATGTGAATTGACAACTCAATTGGTTCGTGGTCTCAAGGTCCGTAAGCATTTATTCTAATGTGACAGTGATGACAGACTATGTTCTTGAGGTTCCGGATGAAGATGCAAATGATTTCAGTAAACAGAAGTGGTGTGGATGTTCTTGGTGATTTAGGCAAGCTTGTGGGGGTTTCTAGATTATGTCCAATTCATGTTGGCGGTCCACATTGAAGATCGAGCTCATAATTGAAGATTTACTCTCAGGTGATGGTGTTCTTCCTAATCATGGCCGACCAGATGTTTTACACATCTTACGGATGATCTTGAAGATGTTCTGCAAAGCATGGTGTGTTCCTCAAAGAAGATTGAAGTCCTAGATATGTGTGGCCGACAGTGTGGTGATACACATGAAGTTTTGTAATAAGTCAAGTTGTATTTGTGTAATTGCTCTGTAATAAAATAAAGTATGTATTGTGCCGACTTGGATGATTATCCCAAAGTCGATGTCTTATATAAATAAGATTTGTAAAGTCATTTCAAAGTATCCTTGGTGAAAATGAGAGAGTGGTAGAGAGGAGAAGAGTGAAAAGCAGAGCAGAAGTGTTGAGCTTAAATGGAACTGTCTCAAGCATGGTGAAGATGCTAATCTCCAGTTCAAGTATGTAATATCTATATTATTATTATTCTGTAGACAGTGTGTCTCCTGTAGGCAGTGGGCCTCTTGTGAGCAATGTGCTCGGGCAGTGAGCCCGAATTGGCAAGTGTCATTTTGTTCTTATTCTTTTAACAGAGAATACAATCTTGGGTTAGTTACCCCGTGGTTTTTTCCTTAACCGGGTTTTCCATGTCAAATTGTGGTGTCATATGTGTTAATGTGTTTTTGCTCTTGAGATATTGCATTGTGCTTCTGTGATTAAATCATTATTATGTTGTAGAAATATAAGAAGGATTTAAGTGTTTATAGAAAGGAAAGTTTTGGTGACAACTGATTCACCCCCCTCTCAGTTGTCTATCCTAAAACCAACAATTGGTATCAGAGCTAAGTTCCTCTAAAAGAGCTTAATCGCTTGAGGAGATCCAGGATGTCTTCCTACAAGAAGGATAGTCTGAGGTTTGATGGAACTAATTACACTTTGTGGAAAAGCCGCATGGAATGTCACTTGCAATGTATGGGAATGCAATATTGGACCATGACTACAAAGAAGTATGTTCCTCCAAAGAAAGGTCTGACAACTGTAGATGAAATCAGAGATGCTGAAGATAATCTTCGAGCTAAAGAAGCCTTACTAAGTGCCTTATCTAATTCAGAGCTGAAAAATCTTATGGATTTTAAAACTGCATATGAGATTTGGGCAAAGCTGGAACTTCTGCATGAAGGAGACAAATATGTTAAATGTGCCAAGTTATAGAGTCTGAAAGGAAAATTTGAAAACCTGAAGATGAATGAAGATGAGAATATCACTACATTTATGAGAATTCAGATCTTTATCAAATATCACAAGAGATCAATTGGTTGGAAAATTAGCTGCATTTGAATTGGTTGAGTTTGGAGATGCACCCCCCAAGACTGAATCTGCATTCAAAACTAGTGCCTCTGTAAAAGGTAAACAAAGGTATGACCTAGGAGAGAACTCCTCAAAGAAAATATCATGGTATGAAAAAACATGAAAAGATCTGGAAGAAGATGAGGTAGAAGTTGCTCAACTTGAAGCCCTTATTGCAAAAAGACTGCCAAGAGGATTTGGTAAGTATGAAGGAAAATTGCCCTTCAAATGTTTCAATTGCAACAAGATTGGTCATTTTGCTTCAAGGTGTCCAGAAAGATTTTTAAGGACTAGTCCAAATAGATCAAAATTTCAAAATAAATGTTACTATTTTCATGAAGATGATGATGATGAAGGATTAACAGATGATGAATTAGAGACAGGAAACAAATCTGGAAGTGACTAGGTGTTTATTGCCATCAAGGAAGAAGATCCAATGCCCATTGAATCTGTCAATCATAAAATGATAGAAAGAGCTCTGGCTGCCCAAGTTGAAGAAAATGATGAATGGGTCATTGACAGTGGATGCTCCCACCGTATGACTAGTGACAAAAATAAGTTCATAGATTTGGAAAGATATGAAGGAGTTGTAAAATTTGGTGATAATTCTGCTGGCAGAATCAGAGGCAAAGGAACTATTTCTTTTGATGGAAAGAACAAAACCAGTGATGTACTGTATGTCGAAGGTCTAAAGCACAATCTTCTTAGTGTTGGGCAGTTGGTGGACAAAGGCTATGATCTCCGATTCAAAAATAGAAAATGTAAGCTCTTTGAAAGTTCTGAAACAGAGATTGCATCCGATACTCAAACAAAAGGTAACATCTTCCACTTGGTTGGTACTGGCAAAAGTTGTTTATTTGTTTAAATTGATCAGAGTTGGTTGTGGCATAGGAGAATGTGTCATATAAATTTTGATAATATCATCAAGATAAGAAACGCTCAAGTGTTAAGAGATCTTCCAAGACTGGTGAAACCTACTTATAGTTTGTGCAAAGAATGTCAGTTGGGTAAGTAGAGCAGAGTCACATTCAAAAGTAAGGAACATACTAGTTGGACTTAGTACATACTAATTTATGTGGACTGGTAAGAATCAGGAGTTTGCAAGGTGATAGATATTTCATGTTACTAATTGATGACCATTCCCAGATGATGTGGGTGACTTTCCTGAAAGAGAAATATGAGGCTCTTGTGAAATTCAAAATATTCAAGGCTATGGTAGAGAATGAAACCGGGTTTAACATAAAATGTCTTAGGTCTGATAGAGGTGGAGAATTCACATCTGGAGAGTTCATAGAATTCTGTGAGAAACATGGGATAAAAAGATAATTATCTGCTCCAAGGACTCCATAGCAGAATGGAGTAGTGGAGAGAAAGAATCGGACCATCCAGAAAGCATCTAGAACCATGATGATGGAGGCAAATTTTCCTCAGATTTACTGGAGAGAAGATGTAAGCACTCTTGTCTATACTCTTAATTGAGTACAAATCAGAAGCAATATTGGTAAGACCCCTTATGAACTCTGGTTTGGCATCACTCCCACTGTAAAGTATTTCAGAGTCTTTGGTAGTAAATGTTACATTAAAAGAGATGAAGACCTTTGCAAATTTGATGCTAGAAGTGATGAAGGAATGTTCTTGGGTTATTCTACTCAAAGCAAAGCATACCGGTGTTATAACAAGAGATTGAGAAAGATTGTAGAAAGTACAAATGTGAAGGTTGATGAAGGCATTGAAAAACCTTCAAGGTTTTATGAATATGAAGAAGATGATTAGAATGATGTTTTGGTCCAAGAAGTTCAAGCTCCTTCTGAAATTTAGATCCAGACTGATTTGGAGAATCCTGGAATACAGGAAGAAGAGATAAGTTTGAATGAACCTGTCCAAGATATAGTAGTGCAAGAAATTCCCAAAACTCCCAGGTATGTAAAATCATTCTGAAGACCAGATCATAGGTGATAGAAGCAAAGGTGTTCAAACAAGAAGAAAGATTGGTCAAGACTCAGAAAAGTATTGTCTGATTTCAAAGATTGAACCAAAAATAGTAAGTGAAGCATGCAATGATGAAAGCTGGACTAAAGCAATGGAGGAAGAGTTGATGCAGATTGAGAAAAATCACACTTGGGATCTTGTTCCTAGACCTAGAAACAAAAATGTGATTGGGACCAAGTGGGTCTTCCGGAATAAACTGAATGAAGATGGTGAAGTAGTCAGAAACAAAGCCAGATTGGTCTGTAAGGGTTATTCTCAAGTAGAAGGAGTTGACTTTGAAGAAACTTTTGCTCTGGTGGCAAGAATTGAAGCAGTCAGATTATTTCTTGCTTTTGCTGCCTTCAAGGATTTCAAAGTATATCAGATGGATGTCAAGTCTGCCTTCCTGAATGGTGACTTGGAAGAAGAAGTATACATTGAGCAACTGGATGGATTTCAATTGTCTGATCATGGTGATATGGTCTGCAAGTTGAAGAAAGCATTGTATGGACTCAAACAAGCCCCAAGGGCCTGGTATGAAAGATTGGATAAACATCTTTTAAAAATTGGTTTCAACAAAGGTACTGCTGACAGTAACTTGTACTTCAAGATTGATCATGAAAATATCTTGATTGTTGAAGTATTTGTTGATGACATCTTTTTTGGAGGAAGAGATAGTATGTGCAAGACTTTTGCAAATCAAATGAAAAGTGAATTTGAGATGTCTATGTTTGGGGAAATGAATTTCTTCTTGGGTCTGCAAATCACTCAAACAAAGAAAAGAATCTTCATATCACAGACCAAATATGTGAAAGAATTGTTGAAGAAATTTGGGATGGAAGATTCAAAACCAATGAATACTCCCATGGCAACTGGATATAAACTAAGCAAAGATGATGAATCTCCTAAGGCTAATTAGAAAAAAAGTACAGGTCAATGATTGGAGGACTACTGTATCTTACTCAAACTAGACCTGACATTATGAATGTTGTTGGTCTTGTTGCCAAATTCCAAGCTGATCCCAGAGAATCTCATGTCATGGCAATCAAGAGAATTCTCAGATATCTAAAGGGAACAATTAGTATGGTTTATGGTATCCAAGGGATCATGATTTCTCTCTTCATGCATATACAGATGCGGATTGGGCAGGAGATGTGGATGACCGGAAGAGTACCAGTGGTGGTGCATTCTTTTTGGGGAAAAGATTGGTTTCTTGGCTAAGCAAGAAATAAGAGGCAATATCTATGTCCACTACAGAAGAAGAATATATTGCAGTAGTAGGTAGTTGCACTCAAGTATTGTGGATGAAGCAAATGCTAAGAGACATCAAAGTGGAGTATGAGGAACCTATCACAATCTTCTGTGATAACTCAAGTGCAATAAATATATCAAAAATCTGGTGTTGCATTCAAAGACAAAACATATATCCATCAAGTTTCACTTTTTGAGAGAGAAGCTGAACAAGAATGAAGTTAGATTGGAGTTTGTGTCCTCAAAGGATCAGATTGCAGACATTTTTACTAAACCTCTACCTAAGGACTCTTTTGAGTATCTCAGAGAGAAGTTAGGGGTTATTACCCCTTCAGTTCTGAATTAAGGTGCACTGATGTGCATCAGTCCGGTGGATCTCACAGTCATATCTTGTGGTCCAGATTGATGATAGGAAGCTGCTACTCATAGGGAGCAGTCTGTATGATTCAGATTGATGCAAGTATGTGCCATTTGCCATTGATGTCAAAGGGGGAGAAAAGACATGTGAAAAACAAAAGTGGTTGATGATCAAAGGGGGAGCAGTAAAGAAAGAGAAGACATATGAATGATTGTTGTTGATAGGGGGAGCTATGTCAATTAGTGAGGAGAAGTTCTTGTCTTGATGGTTAACACAGTTTTTCACATCATATGTTGCCATCAATGACAAAGGGGGATATTGTTGCAAGTATGGGCCTAACCGGTGTTGTCATTGTTGTCAACATAGTCTTGTTGCATTGATGTCAAGGATTGGATGAGCTGTGTGCTGAGGATATTGAGAAAATTAGTCCTATCAGAAACAGAGAAGAACAGTGAAGAAAGTGATGCTCTATGAAGTGAAGATCCCAGCGAGATAAAGATCAGAGAATGCATATCAAAGGGTTTGTAGATATGTGTCTAAAGATGATCCAGTCAAGATTTGAGAGCTCCTCATGAAGATTTGGAGAAGTTATGGCCATTTGAGTAAAATTGGTTCTAGCAGCTGTTCAAAGGTGACAGAGTGACACAAATAGGTCCAGTGAGATCCGAAAATGCAATATCTTGTTCTGCGGATTTGGTGGAATGTTTAGGAAGCCAATGTGAATTGACAACTCAATTGGTTCGTGGTCTGGAGGTCCGTAAGCATTTATTCTAATGTGACAGTGATGACAGACTATGTTCTTGAGGTTCCAGATGAAGATGCGAATGATTTCAGTAAGCAGAAGTGGTGTGGATGTTCTTGGTGATTTAGGCAAGCTTGTGGGGGTCTCTAGATTATGTCCAGTTCGTGTTGGTGGTCCGCATCGAAGATTGAGATCGTAATTGAAGATTTACTCTCAGGTGATGGTGTTCTTCCTAATCATGGCTGATCGGATGTTTTACACATCTTGAGGATGATCTTGAAGATGTTCTATGAAGCATGGTGTGTTCCTTAAAGAAGATTGAAGTCCCAGATATGTGTGGCCGATAGTGTGGTGATACACATGAAGTTTTGTAATAAGTCAAGTTGTATTTGTGTAATTGCTCTGTAATAAAATAAAGTATGTATTGTGCTGACTTGGATGATTATCCCAAAGTCGATGTCTTATATAAATAAGATTTGTAAAGTCATTTCAAAGTATCCTTGGTGAAGATGAGAGAGTGGTAGAGAGGAGAAGAGCGAAAAGCAGAGCAGAAGTGTTGAGCTTAAATGGAATTGTCTCAAGCATGGTGAAGATGCTAATCTCCAGTTCAAGTATGTAATATCTATATTATTATTATTCTGTAGATAGTGTGTCTCCTGTAGGCAGTGGGCCTCTTGTGAATAGTGTGCTCGGGCAGTGAGCCCTAATTGGCAAGTGACATTTTGTTCTTCTTATTCTTTTAACAGAGAATACAATCTTGGGTTAGTCACCCCGTGGGTTTTCCCTTAACCAGGTTTTCCACGTCAAAATCTTGGTGTCATATGTATTAATGTGATTTTGCTCTTGAGATATTGCATTGTGCTTCTGTGATTAAATCATTATTATGCTGTAGAAATATAAGAAGGATTTAAGTGTTTATAGAAAGGAAAGTTTTGGTGACAACTGATTCACCCCCCCTCTCAGTTGTTTGTCCTAAAACCAACAGGTTTTTCTAATCATATGACAGGAGATAAAGGCAAATTCATCAATTTTGAACACCTGATTGAAGGATCAGTTATGTTTGGTAACAATGATTGCATTTTGATCAAAGGAAGAGGTACTATTCTTCTAGATGATAAGACTCCATTACATGATGTTTATTATGTTGAAGACTTAAAACATAATCTATTGAGTGTAAGCCAAATTTGTGACAATGGATTCAATGTTGTTTTTAATGCTCATGGTTGTGAAATCAAAAAGAAATTAGGAAAGGTTGTTGTAGCAGGGTTAAGGACAAGTGGAAACATCTATAATCTTCATGAAACTGAAAATAGAAGTGCAGATGGACATATTTGCTTCATGGGTCAAGTTGAAGAAAGTTGGCTATGGTATAGGAGACTTGGTCATGTAAATTTTGACAATCTTGAGAGGATTAGCAAAAATCAGAATGTAAAGAATATGCCTCACATCTCCAAGCCAAACAATACTATTTGCAAAGAATACCAATTTGGTAAGCAAACTAAGGTCAGTTTTAAATCTAAAGAGTATTCTTCTTCTAAACCTCTACAACTTGTTCATTCATATTTGTGTGGTCCTACAAGGACTAAGGATTTAGGTGGTGAAAGATATTTTATGCTCTTTATTGATGATTCTTCAAGAATAACCTGGGTGACCTTTTTGAAGCACAAATCAGAAGCCATTGACAGATTTAAGATCTTTAAGAAGATGGTCAAAAAGGAATCATATTTCAAGCTCAAATGTCTAAGGTCATATAATGGTGGAGAATATACATCCAAGGAGTTTGAAGAATATTGTGAGAAACATGGGATAAAAAGGCAATTTTCAGCTCCTAGAACTCCAGAACAAAATGGAGTAGCTGAAAGGAAGAACAAGACTTGAAGTAGATGGCAAGGACATTACTTCATGATGCAAATCTGCCCAATACTTATTGGAAGGAAGTTGTCCATATAGTAGTATATACTCTAAATAGAGTACAATTGAGGGTAAAAGCTAACCATACTCCTTATGAATTATGGTATGGTAGGTCAGCTAATGTTGGCTACTTTAAGATTTTTGGTAGTAAATGCTTCATTAAGAGAGATAATGATAATTTGGGAAGTTTTGAGTCTAGGTGTGATGAGGGCATATTTCTAGGCTATTCTACACATAGTAAAGCCTACAAATGTTTTAACAAGAGATGCAAAAAGTTTATAGAGAGTGCTAATGTAAAAGTGGATGAGAATTTGCAGCCATGTGTGCAGCTTATCCAAAAAAAAAAAAGAAGAAAATCATCATTCAGAAAAAGAAGTTCAAGTGGAAGAAGAAACTCCTGAAAATCCTATTGAATCTAAAGCCAAAACTCCTTCAAAGACATTGCAAAGAGATCATCCAAAAGAGATGATTATTGGAGATAAAGATATTGGTGTGTCAACAAGGAGTAGACTTGCTACTGCAAATAATCAAGCACATGTTTGTTTGATATTAGAAATGGAGCCAAAAACCTATGAGGAGGCCAGCAAGGATGAAGCTTGGATTAAGGCTATGGAAGAGGAATTGAATCAAATAGAGAAGAACAAAACATGGGAACTTGTGCCAAGACCTGAAGGTAAAAATGTTATTGGTGCAAAATGAGTATTTACAAACAAACTTGATGATAAGGGAAGAGTTATTAGAAATAAAGCTAGATTGGTTTGTAAAGGTTACTCTCAAATTGAGGGAATTGATTTTGATGAAAATTTTGCACCTGTGGCTAGTTTAGAGGCAATAAGAATGTTCTTAGCTTTTTCAGTTTATAAGAATTTCAAGGTATTCCAAATGGATGTCAAATCAGCCTTTCTAAATGGTGATCTTGAAGAAATTTACATGGAGCAGCCTGAAGCTTTTGAATGCAAAGACAAATCAGATTATGTATACAGGTTGAAAAAAGCTTTGTATGGCTCGAAAAAAGCCCTAAGAGCATGGTACTACAGGTTGGATAAGTACTTGCAAGAGTAAGGATTTACTAAAGGAGGTGTGGATAGCAATTTTTACTATATTGCCAAAGGTGAGGATATCTTGGTTGTAGTGGTTTATGTTGATGATATTATTTTTGGAAGTAATAATGATGATATGAGCCATTCATTTCCCAACATCATGAAGTTAGAATTTGAAATGTCTATGTTGGGAGAATTGTCTTTTTTCCTTGGTTTACAGGTGTCCCAAAAGGGGATTTTCATCTCACAAACCAAGTATGCTAAATAAATGCTTAAGAGGTTTCAAATGGATGAATGTAAACCATTGCATACTCCTATGGAAACAGGGTACAAACTAAGCAAAAATGATGATTCACCTGAGGTGGAACAGTCCCTATATAGATCCATGATTGGCAGCCTTCTATATCTAACTGCTTCTAGCCCTAATATCATGCAGGCAGTTTGCTTATTGGAAAGATTTCAAGCATGTCCTAAACAATCTCATTTAAATGTTGTTAAGAGGATTTTTAGATACCTTAAAGACATTCTTGATTTTGGTTTGTGGTATCCTAGACACAATGATTTCACTCTTCTTGCATATACAGATACTGATTGGGCAGGTTGTCCTAATGACAAAAAGAGCACAAGTGGAGTAGCCTTCTTTCTTGGTGGTACACTTGTAGCTTGGCATAGTAAGAAGCAAGATTGTGTCTCTTTATCTACTGCTGAAGCTAAATATGTTGCAGCATCTTCTTGTTGTACTCACATTCTTTGGATGGTTCAGTCACTCCAAGACATCAAAGTGGAGGTATCTAAACCTGTACCTATTCTTTGTGACAATACAAGTTCCATTAATGTCTAAGAATCCAATCATGCATTCTAGAACCAAGCATATTGCCATTAGAAATCATTTTCTAAGAGAAAAGGTGCTTGTAAATGATGTGGTGTTGGATTATGTTCATACCTCTGATCAATTGGTTGATATCTTTACAAAGCCTTTGCCAAAAGAAGTGTTTGAATCCCTGAGACAGAGGCTTGGGGTTTTATCATTTTCTTCTCTTCAGTAAGTTCATAATGATTTTGGATTCAGGGGGAGTAATTATTTGTTTATAATGTCCTAAAATCCAATCGATTCTATTTTTTTGTTTTTTTCAAAGTTTTCATAAAGTTGCAAGGCAGCCATGATAAGTTGCAGGGCAGTATCTTTGTATATTGGTGTTTGGAATATCAGGGGCAGCATTTGGTTTGTTATGGTCTCTCATATGTAGCAGAAGATAATTTTGTATGAACATTGATATATATTCACTTCTGAGTTCTTTTTAGTTTTGACAGTCTTAGTTGTGGCAGCTTTGAGAAGTGTACTTTGGGCATAGTTTCTTCATGTTTTGAGTGTGAAGACTGTGAAGATCTTCATGCCAAGGGTTTTGAAAGTAATCTGGTCAGTGTGGTATGCATAAGTTGCATGTTTGATAGTGTAAATAGACTGCATATGTTGACTAAAATATGAGGGCTGTTATGACTGTGATTCAGTGTTCTTTATTAGCAGCTCTCATCATGTTTTGTAGAGTCCTTGATAAGCATCAATGGTTCACAACTCTAAAGGACAACATTGAATATTGACTGCAAATTTTAGAAAGGACAGTGTTTGGACTGTATTTTTATTCTTTTTCCTCTTCTAAATCTTGTTAGACAGGGGGTCAACAATTCTACAGAGCAAACAGAGGACAGATCACAAAGTAATTTGGTGCAGGTCAACAAACATAGGACAAAGGAAGTCTTTGCCATGGATTACCAAAAAGGGGGAGATAGATTGACAAAGGAAGTCTTTGCAGTGTTGTGTTTTTACATCAATTCCAAAGCCAAAGGGGGAGTTTGTTATGTTTGGCATGATGGTTGTCTTGCCATTGATGTCAAAATAGGTGATCGTGAGATGCAATGAGGTCATGTTGTTCGTGGGCATTCATTCTCATCTTCATGATTAACAAGTGATTCTTGCAGAGAAAGTAATGGTGTTTACATTACAGTAGCAGTGTTGTAAAGTGATTTAATGTGCTCATCATCTTGTTTCAGTTTGTCTTCAAGATCCTCTTCATGTTGATAGTGTGCTCATCATCAAGATGGTGATGCAGCAAGATTGGGATGTTTCTCATACATGTTTTGGACCACAGGAGTTTATATACATTATGATATTGAGATGTTTGATGCTTGTCAAGGTTGTCAAATATGACAAATGGTTTCAAAGTCAGAGGTTACAAAGGAGTTGTAGTGGTATTAGTATTTTTCAGGATGCTTGCTCATTCATTCTTTCATGATGTGACAGAGCTGCAATGCAATAAGCATGTTGATGTGACAGAGCTACAATGCAATAAGCATGTTGATGTGTAAAAATGTTGATATGCAATTAGGATGCTTGCTCATTTATGATTGTAAAGATGTTCAAAGTGCATGATGTTTATTCTCTGCAATAGTGGGTTCATAATGTGTAAAAAGGCCTTGAATGTTCACTACACTGAGCTTCAATGGAACAGAATCTCAGGATATGTCTTGGTGTTCATGTTTACCAAAATGTCCTCATTGCTGCATACTTAGATTTATGCTTAAAAAGTTTGCTCATATTGATGATACTTAAAGTCTTATGAATTTATTCATTCTTATGGCTGCATACTAATGATAGTGATTTGATCTATCAAGGTTCTCGTGTCAAGGTTCTGATGATAATGATGCAAACTCAGTTCAAATATGTGATTCATGGTTAGTGATTGATTTAGGGTTTAGTAATGAAAGACTTTAAACCCTAAATAGAAGCTCCTAAGGCACATTCAAAAGCCCTAGACTGAACGTCAATAACTTTATTTCTAATTTTGCATTGACCGGGTGAGTAGGTTAAGAGATGACTTAAGTTACTAACAAGGGTCTTTGTCTCGTGGGGTGATCGACCCTAATATACTAAGGGCTCTGGTAGCTCAAAGTTGTTTTAAATCTTGTGGCGGTGAAACACATCGAATGGTCCAAGTCAAAAGTTAAGATGGCACGAAAAGTCTATTGAGTGGATGTCATTTAAAAGGCATTTGAAGCCCAACGATCACGATGTTGTTTCTAATTTTGATGGGCAGTGCCTTATAAAAGGCTTTAAATCTATTTTTTTCATATTCCTTTTAGACAGCGAGGGCCAGAGATTTTTACTATGGAAATTGTTTGATGGTTTTTGATATTTGATTGTTGTTGTGTGTTAGTAAAATCATTACCTACATGCAGATATGATTATTATCACGTTTATGAAGAATATATTGAAAGCAATGTGCAGGGATTCAAATAAGATCAATATGTCTTGAAGAATGAAGGTGAACTATGATATGGAGGTGATTTTTTTCAATACACAAGAGAATTATGAAGATGCAGTATATGATTTTAATATCATTATTGTGATTCAAAGATTGGAGCTTGACAAATGTATAATTGAAAGAAATATTGTTGAGTGAAGATTAAAGGAGAAATAAGGTTTTGTGATGGAGTGAATAGGGTAACTCCCTGAGATATTTTGCTTTGTATTCAAGGTGTTTTCAACAAGTCTATGAGATTTTCTTAAGTTAGTGAGACTTTCATTTTGCTAGTGAAGCATTCATAAGTCAGTGAGACTTTGTAAATGGTGATACTTTCATACTTAAGCCAATGAGGCAGTTTTGAGTGGTTTTTCTACCCCAGGAGGGTTTTCCAATTGTAAAATCTTTTGTGTCATGGTCTCATGTCTTGTGTGAATTCATTTATTATATATGTTTGAACATTTAGTTTTGTTTGTTCAGTATTTAACTCATCATTTTGATAAAGTTCATTGTCAAGTTTGATAAGTTCTAAAATTTGGTTTTAGATACAACACTGATTCACCCCCCTCTAAGTGTTGATTGTACTCCTACACCTATCACTCCCATCCTCTACCCCTGGCCCCCCTCCCCCGGCCTCCTCGGCCCTTATCTCCTCGGCCACCACCTGCACCACCATCATCATCTCCTCCATCGCCATCCCCCCTGCCACCATCCCGTCAGCCTCAGCCTTTGCCTCGGCCCCATCCTTTGAACCTGCTTCTCGGCCCCCTCCCCAATATCTCCACTGGCGCTAGCTCATCAGGATGAAGAAAAGGAATAGGCCTATGATCAGCCCACTAAGTATCATACGCAGGTGTGGTACCCGCATCAGCAACATCATCTGCTCCCCATTGTATCGGCTGTAACCCAACGATCTCATTGATCATTGTCTACACTGCAATCATGGGCCCCCAAAATGGAATCTCTTGAGTGACTTGAGCAAATATGTGATGCCAGCTAGAGTATCCTGGCGCTCTCCAAACTGTCTAAGAACGTACTCTGGCAAATGGCACTCTATGATATGCTGGGTCTGTACAGTCCACCCAATCAGATATCGTGTTTGTCTACAAAATGGGAACTACTCTGCATCCTATGTCCACCTGGGACAAGATCTATAAGGCCTCCACACAAATGTATCCATATGAATGACGTGCCTCCAATACCCGACATCGCCCATCCGCACCTGCAAAACCGCCCCGGTGTAGTAGAAAATATATGGCAGCTCCTCAAAAATGTTTCGCTCCACTGGCAGTCTACATACGGGAATGTGCTCCCAAGCCCAGATCATCAATAATGTAATGTCGTAGCTGATGGACTTCTCACCACGGTAAGCTACCCCATGCAATTGGAAATATAACTGAGCTAGGAGGCAAGGTCCCCATGCATATACTGTCGCATCTACCATCATGCCCTCATTCATCTCACCCCAGCCTACAGGGAATCCATGTCCATGCCAATCCAGACACACAACACCGCCAATGCAAGTGCACATAACCACAATCAGCTGATCATACCGATCTGTTAGAGTATCCTAATGAATCTTGTGATCCTCAACCCTTGAGGCAGCATCATCATCCAAATCAAATAAACGCCAAAGTGCAGGCAATCCTCCCTCTGTACTATAGATGACTTGCTCCCCATGAATCAACAACCATAGAATCCGCCAGACATCCAACACAGTGACAGTCGCCTCTCTTGTAGGTAGGTGAAACAAACTCGTCTCCGAGTGCCACCACTCGGCCAGTGCAGTCAGTAAGCCCCGGTTTGTCCTAATCATGGGCATAAAAGCAACACCATATAACCCTAAGGCATCAAGAGTATCCCACTCAACCACTGACAGATGGTCTCGCAACTGGTACCCTATAGGACGACTCTCACATGTATAAATCGGTGGTAATCTCACCTATATTCACAAAGGCAGGACGCTGTCAATATCAAAACCCTAAGCAAACTATCCGCAGCAGAACAGGGGAAAAAATAAGGTAAAATGCATTCCTAAACTTCTAAACACACGCATGCGTCGCACTGTCATTTCCATGTGTCATAGCTAAGCACATGCATCATACTGCCTTGTGCATGCATTGCACTTTGGTGAGTGTGTCGCACTATCTGTCACAAGTGTCACTCTTCTGCGCATGTGTCTCTCTGTTTCACCAATGCGTCGCATTTTGTAGATGTGTGACACCTAAATTGGAGGTGTCACACCCCCTTGTGCAGGCGTCACCACAAATCACATGTGTCACACGAAAACACATGCGTCGCATGACTTTGCATAGGCGTCACACACGATAGTGCATGCAGCACACAAAAGTGCACTGCATGTGTGCCCTATTTTTGGGCCCCTAAATCTACCTAAAAACATCAAAATTGAAAAACTAGGGTTAGATACATATTGTTGCGCCTATCCTAGGGATCTGACCGTGGGTCCTGACCCTCATGCCACGATGTAGGTGAACTGGAATGGGTGGCATACTAATAGGAGCTCTGCAGGAAATCTCAAAATCACTGCTCTACACTCTCTAAGATCTCTACAAGCTAAGTGCACAAATGAGCTTTATGGATCCCTCCAAGGGTTATTTATAGCACTTTTTGACCTAGGTGGGCCTATTTTTTCGAATTTGAACAGCTTGAAGCCTCTTTTTATGCGCTGAACACCTTTCGGGACCAATTTGTCACTCCTAGACTACCTTTCGACATCCCGTACACCTTTTCAAAAAAATTTCCAAATTTTTTTAGAAAATTTGGAAATTTTCCCAAGGGGGCATAAGGCCATCACGCCTCATTTGGGGCACATCGGGGCATGTATAGAGCATATTTCTCAATTTTTTCTTTGACACAACGCCGAAATCAACATTGTATCAAAGAGGGGCAAAATGTAGACACTTAAAAATGTCCCGAGCTTGCAAATGCCTTTTTGACACTTAATTCATCCCAATTCAACATTCTACTATTAATTAAATAATTTTTAATCATTTAATTAATTCACTTTTCCCCTTGTGCTTTTAATTAAATAATTTTTATTTATTTAATTTTTTTAAAGATAATGCACCTGATAAACTTTTTAACGTGACCGGTGACGCTGGCACAACACGCCCTCCAGCTCCACAGTAACGCTTTTTTTTCCCGGAGGTATGAACCAGTGAGGCCACAACATGGGGGACCTCATCCACAAGCAAGAACATTTCAAACCCGCGAACTGGTTGGCCCAGTGGGGGTTTGAACTCTGGTGGCCGCCACTACAACTGAGCGACTTAACCACCGAACCACGTACTTAACGATAAATTTTATTTATTTAATTACTTAAGCTATTTTCTTCTAATTTCTTCTATAATTAAATAATTATTTAATTATTCATTATACCAATGTCCACCTTATCCTATTAATTTAAATAAATACATTTATTTTAATTATAGGTCTTGCCCTAATTAAATAAGTTCTACTTATTTAATTAAACCTCGTCCCATTATCCCCTTCTCAAATAAATTAAATAAATGAACACAATTTATTTAATTTAAAATCACATTACACCTCACCATTTCCTCAAATAAAAAATTATCCTTTGTCGTCTAGTGACTAGGAACCCTAATCAATCTACACCCTTCATCTTATCAAAAGTCAAACTCTCAATCGTAGCCCTCCATTCAAACCCTACTCCTCTATAAAACCACTCTTTCTGTCTCATTTCTTCACTTCACACTTGCATAATTTGAGCATCCTCTCTTTGATTTTGCCATAATCACACTCTTGAGATTCTCATTGTATTTGCAGGTTTGCAAATCTGAGAGCAAAGTGCTGCAAAATTTGGGAGAAACAATGGAGGATTCATACTAGTAGTCTAGGGTTTTATGTTTTATGCTTGCATTTATTTGATCCTAGGTTATTTAGTACTCCATTGGGTTGTTAGGGCATGCATTATACTATTTGCAAGTTTTAGAATGTTTTCCCTGACATCAGTAATCACAACATTTTATGTTAACCACTAATAGTTATTATAATTACCAAGATAGCCTTTATTTTTTACTATTAACATTAACATTTAATGTTAACATTAGTATTTCTTGTTAGCCGCTAACCTTTTTACTTAACATTTAATACTAACCACCAATGGTTATCTCTAACCTCTAGCATTTTATGATAGCTACTAGACTAACCACTAGCTTCTATCTAGTGCTCTACAAGGGGGAGTCATTTTCCTTTTCGCAATAACTTTCAAACCAGCAAGTGGATTTTCACAAATTTATAGTCGACAAAAATCTAATTATGTCCACTATGTAGTGGTGAAGTTACTTTTCCCAAATTATGTTGTTTTTAAATGTTTTCTGGGCTCCAAATTTAAATGTTTGTATTAAATTTCAACGGGGCATATCTTTCACCCTGTTTATCGAAATTTTGCACAATTTTTTAAAAATTACCAGAAAAATGGAAGGATCTTGATTATTCATGTAATTTTCAGCTTTGGATAGCCATTTTTTCAAAACTTGTAAAATCATCGTGTCTTATTAACAATTGATTTTGGCTTCCAAGTTGCTCACTTTGTAATCAAATCTTGTCAAATTTTTCTAGGGGGGGCCTATATTACAACAATAATCAAATTGGGGGGTTTGAAAGGCATGATTTCAAGTGCCTCTTTGTGTTTCTACAACATTGATCCTAAAATTTATCTTCTAACTCCACACAACTATCACACTTGGAATATTAAAGTGAAACAACTCTCACAATCTAAGGGATTATGGCAGATGTTAAGTGAACAATAACTACAATTTACTAGGGAATATGAACAATTTGCATATAGGAATGAATCATTAGCTGCACATGTCTGATAATCTTCAATTCCAATCAATGGCTTTGAAGAAGAGTACTCCTTGATTTTAAAACTTGTCTTTGTCTGCTTTCCCATTTGACATTCCTTGCATACAGGATTTGTAAGCTTGATTATCTTAAGCACATCTCTCACTGCATGAGTTGAGTTGATTCTTACCATATTATCAAAGTTGTTGTGTCCCATTCTTTTGTGCCACAACCAACACTCACTAGATTGAGATAACAAACATGTTCTTCCATTTGCTTCTTTCAAGTGATAAATATCACCACATGTCTTGATACCTTCTGTAACTAGCTTTCCAGATCCTGCCTTCCTGATTTCACAACCATTAGCATGAAAAGTAAGATTGTAACCTTTCCTGCACATCTGACTGACACTGAGAATATTGTGTTGTAATCCTTTGACATAGAGAACATCCTCAGTCTTGTTATTTCCATCAAAAGATATGACACCTTTTCCACAGATTTGGGCTGACTCATCACCTCCAAACTTAACAGCTCCACCATCCCACTTCTTACGACTGATAAATTTTTCTTTGTCACCAGTAATGATTTGAACAACTATTGTCAATGACCCAGGCTTTGGTTTCTTGTTTTGTATGGAAGGCAGTCCATACAACCATTGATTTTTCATTGTTTTGAACTGTTTGCAAGGTATCAATTTTTCCACATTTTCCAACCTCATTCTTTTTGTCACCAACATTCATGGCCAAGACAAGTGTTTCATCATTTGAATCATCATGATCCTCATCTTATGAAGAACAATTATCTTCTACGAAAAATAAACTCCTTTTGAATTTACTATTTCTGTTACTTCTAGTTTCTTTAAGAGGACATTTAGAAGCAAAGTGACCAACCTTTCCACAATTGAAACATTTGAAGGGCAGCTTACCTTTGTATTTGCCAGAGCCTTTCTTTAGAGTTCTTACAAAGTTTGCTTTAGCATCATCAAGACTTTCATCTTCATCAGCAGTCTCATCCTTTGTCTTTTTACCAACTTTGAAAGGAGCTTCTTTCTTTGGAACATTACTGTCAAACTCTCTCATTTCAAAAGTAGTAAGGGTCCCAAACATTTGGTCTAAAGAGTATGTATCCAAGTCAACGGTCTCCTCAATAGCAGATACTTTGGAACTATTAGATTTGGGAAGAGATCTCAGAACCTTTTTCATAGCCTCATCTTCTTTTATTTCTCCACCAAGACCTTTGACACCATTGACTACTTTATTCACCTGAAGCATGAAATCAACAATATTTTCATCTCCTAACATCTTTAGGGATTCAAATATGTTCTTGAGTATTTGTATCTTGGCTTGCTTTACTTTCTTATCTCCTTCATAAATAGTTTCAATTTTATTCCAAACTTCTTAAACTGAGCCACAACCTATGACCTTTGAAAGTTATGAATCACTTAGTCCACCCATGATAGCAAACCTGGCCTCAGAATTATTATTATACTTCTTGATTTCATCTACATCTATTGGAATAGAAGCAAGGACAATGTAACCTTTCTTGACAGAATCCCAAACTCCACAGCCTAATGAATTGATGTAGCCTTCCATCCTTACCTTCCAAAAAGCATAATTTGTTCCATTGAACATGGGAATCTTGTTGGATCCTCCTGATGCCATCCCGGACCTTCCTTAAGCGGTTAAGCTTCCTACAGAGGAACTTGGCTCTGATACCAATTGTTAGGCGCACTAGGATACTGAGAGGGGGGGTGAATCAATATCTAATCAATCTTCAAATTTAACAACTTTAACTTATCTGGAGCAGATCAGAACTTAAGCATCACAACATTAACATGAACATGAAAGATTAACACAATGCACCACAACACATAACACCAAATACGTGGAAAACCCTAGAAGGGAAAAACCACAATGAGGATTAACTCACAATATATGAAGCTCAAATAATAACTTTGTTTTAGGGGCTTTAACCCAAGGAAGCTGCTACTCCCTAAGTAACTTTGATTTAGGGTCACTCCCAAGGAAGCTTCTACTCCCTGATGACTTTGTTTTAGGGTCACTCCCAAGGAAGCTTCTACTCCCTGATGACTTTGTTTTAGGGTCACTCCCAAGGAAGTTGCTACTCCCTGAAAAGAATACAAAAGATTATAGTATAACAGTCTTTTCTTACTGTCTAAAAACTGGCATTGAAGCTCACACCTTGATGATTGCACTTCTGCCTCCACACACTTTCTTCTGAAGATCTGATCAATCAGGCACACTTTATACTTGATCATTGTCATAAATATGTCTTCAAAATGAATCCAGACATCATCAACATCTGCTCTTTCTCTCATAGTTGCCCATCAATAATGCATTTATTCTTCTTTTATTTTCTTGTGAATCTTTATAATCAACTTGCAATCATACCTTCCTAACTCAATTTGATTCACTATTTATACATGATATTACATTGATTACATTGCTTGTCATCCAGATACAACATGCAAAATACATTTACAAGATGGCTAGACAATACACACTATGAAACATGTAGAAGATAGGTCCTAATTGAAACAACACGTTACACTAGTAGAAGATCTAGGCTTTGCAGACCCCAACACTTTCTTAACTAGGTTCAAAACATCCTTCACTACTTCAAACATCAAGGAATTAGATCCACACACTTCGCTCATTTAAAAATAGGACAACTTTAAGGAAATCACATGAAGTCTTGAAGTATAACGACCATATCAACTTAGGAATCTTGTGTGATACAGGAAAAAAGAAAGATCTTCATGAAACTTTTCCAGATGAGTTCACATGACTCATAAAACACCCCCATACACACCTTTTCCATCACACATCAAAGAATTATGTTGTACAGCTTCAAACATTTTGTTGATAACTAAGAGGGGGGGTGAATCAGTTATCTTAATTACTTCTACTTCAGATCTTCCTTAACAATTAATGCAGCATTAGATCATATAAGCAAACATAACCATGAAATGGAAATAACATCAATACACATTACACAATGATTTTGACGTGGAAAACCCTGTTAAGGGAAAAAACCATGGGGTGATTAACCCAAGATTGTATTCTCTGTTAAAAGAATAAGATAGTACAAAATAGCACTTGCCAATTAGGGCTCACTACCCGAGCACACTGCTCACAAGAGGCTCATTGCCTACAATAGTTTATACAAGGAAACTAGATACTTGAATTGATGAGAAGCATCCACACATGCTGAGGTTCAGTTCCGGTTAGGCTCAATACACTGATCTACTGCACTTCATTCTTCCTCTTCTTTGGAGCTGCTACCATGTCACATACCGGACCTGTATTACAGCTGTTACTCTGCTCCTCTGCTTTTCTTTGCACAACACAACTTACAACACTCACCTTCACATCTAAATCCATCTGGTATATATATATCCATACAAATGATTTCAACACCTTTCTAGTCAGCATCTGAAATAGTCAATATTATCCCAAACTTTGATCTATCGGCTGAATCCTTGCTTGCCAAGTGATGCATATCAAGGAGATGCTTATAGAAGTCATTAATTATGTCGGCCAATCATGAGTGATACCTTAGGAAGCTTGAACACCATCAATATCTCATCCGGATTTAGGTCTGATGCTCTACTGGTCAAATCTTCCTCTGTCTACTCTGCCAAACAGGAACCCAACACTCAAGTGCTCATGTCTCTTCATTCTTCCATCACCGGAGGCTCAATCCCTAGAATCTATCAGTCAAGGTACTCCTCTTGACTTCCCCAAATCTGCACTTTACTAAGATACTTCCTCTGAGAGATCCGGACCTGACTGCGGACCTTGCCACATGCTCTATTTTTGTTTACCGGACCACAACATTCTTCAACTTGACTTCCGATATAGACATATCATGCCCTACAGATGGGTGGGATGAGCTTTGTTGCCATCAATGACAACATTCATGAAGTCATATAGTGTCTCTTGCCAACAATCTTCCCCTTTGGCATTGATGGCAACACTTAGTGAAAAATGACTAAGTGTCACACTATACTCCCCCTTGGCTAATGCTCTGTTCTTACGTACATTTTTTGAATCTCCCCCTTAGCTAGATTCCTCATTTTTTACTGCTCCTCACTCCCCCTTTGACATCAATGGCAAAGGGTGGGGTCCGCACACCGAAATTTGCAAAACTCAATCTATTCTTAATCGCATAAGTATATTATCTGGTTATACTTTACATATACTTTAGTATATCTGCAAAAGTATTCTTCAATTGTACAACTTATGTCGCCCAACTCAGCCTCATCCTGTCCAAAATTGAGATGTGACCACTCAACAGGAATGCAAAAGCTTCTGCCCTCTTCAGATCTGTCGGATCACTAGTCTAGGTTGTGGTTTGAGCATCATTTAGGGCTTCATGCATGGCCTCTAACTTAGGGATAATTATCCTTCTAAGTTCACTCAACCTACTTTTTCTATTTTTCTTCTCCTTCTCAAGCTTCTTAATTTCATTCAAGACTGCAATAATCTAACATTCTTGATTTATTGTGGAAGTGGTAAGAGGATCAAAATTCTGAGATAGTCTTGTTAGTTTATCCTCCTGTTCTTTCACTTTCTTCTCAATCTCCATTGTTACTTTGGATCATGATAGACAAAATTTATACATTTCCCCGCCATCTTTAAGAGCATTTTCTAAGCTCTTTATCCCTATATCCATATTTCTCCTATCATTGGTCATTAGTCCTTGTACTTCAGAGAATCTCTTTTCCAAAAACTCCTTCCGAACTTTATCTTCTGCTGACTTCTCTAAGGAATCAAAATGTGTGCTAACACTATTAACTAGAGATTTGAGATTACCGGATGAAGAGGTTGAGGGCTCCTTCTGAAAAGATGGCATGATCTTCTCCAATACACCGGATGCAGTTTCTATGAGCTTGTAGTCTTCCATGTGAGACTTCAGAAGTTTTTCTTTTGCCTTTGTTGAAGTAAAGGCTGCTAACTTCATGGTTTGAACCAGAGAGAGGGAGTCAAAATTGAACGGTCCTTGAAGAAGTTCCGGTTCATCAAATTCCATCATCTCCTTGGTTAAGAATTCTTCAACTATTTCTACTGTGTCTCTTGTCGGTGACAGGGTTTTGTCCCCTTTTGCAACCTTACCACTATCATCTATGGTCTTTTCTATTGGAGTTTTCTCTCCTTCTGCATCCTTACTACTGTCATCTTCTTTTTCCTTCTCCTCTTCTTCTTGACTGATCTTCTCTTCTACTCTTTCTTCTTCTTTAGATCCAGAGTCTGCAGGGGAAACCAGAGGAGAGATGTTTGCTTGTTCATGGATCTCCTCTTCCGGAGTAGAGGATTCTAAATCCTTATCTTTTTCTTCACCTGTCTCCTTTACCTCTTCTGCTACAGTCTCAGTAGATTCTTCTTTATTATCCATTCCCAAGGGATCATCACCTAAATCCTCTATAACAGGAATATTGAATCTTTTATAGGCATTCCGGAGGATTTCTTCTGTTTCTTTTGCCACTTTATCAGTTTCTCCAAGCATGAGTTGATTCATTCTATCCTTACTTCGGAACTCATCCTTGCAATCTTTGAAGTCATATCCATTTGTTTCGGAGTAATTGAAGGATAGAGCTGAATAGCTATCTGTTCTCTAATCTCTAAGTCCTTAGCCTTGGCATTTTCTTTTCTCATTTCAAGTTCCTTCTCTAAACTTTTAGGAATTAGAGAAATTATTTCAATAAATGCTTTATTGTATATGTTCAAGTACTTAACTGTGGCTTCCTCCAAGATCTTTCTATCTGCATCATTATATGCATCATAGAATTCTGTTATTGGTTGCAGGTTCCCATCCACAGTAACTGCTTTAACTACACCATCTAAGGACAGAGTGGGCCTTTCAACAAACTCTTCTACCTCTGCCTCCTTGTCTTCACCGAATACTTTCTTCTTCTTCTTCATCTTCTTGATTTCTTCATCAGATTATGTCTCTTCTTCATCCTTTTGACTGATATAAGACCTTGTTGCCTTTGTCTTTGTTCTCTTTTCTCCTTTACCGGATGATTTTGCTTCCGTTTTTAATGCCTTTGAGCTCTTAGTAGTGGCAAATGTAGAGCTCTTAGAGGATCTGGTCCAGGAGGGGGCTTCTACCAGAGCACTTTCTTTTTCTGCCTCTTCCTTTTCTTTTTCTGCCCTTTCCATCTTTTCTCTGTTTGCATCAAGTGCCTCTTTTGAGATGCCATACCTTTTGGCAACATTCTCTACTTCTTTTGTCACTTTTCTCTTCATCTCTGGTTGCCTTAGCTCCACATGAATCTTCACACTCAACTCTTCAAAGGTTCCAAACCTTTATGCCTTAGGATCCTTGGGTTAACTAAGCATGTGTTGAATATTTAGCTCTACTATTTTCTCATCTACTTCATACCCCATTGGCATGATCCAAACTACCCTTGGCTCCACTGCCTCCATTAGGCACTGATCAGTTTCTACCATAAAGCAAATTGTATCCTTATACTTTTCAACTAGAGATTGGGGGATTCTCTCTGGCTTGCATCATATTCTGAAAGTTCTTGAAGTAGCCCCAGAGTGTTGTGTTTTGTGCCTTGGCATCACCAAGTCCATACAAGTAATCTCTGATTTGAATTGCAACAGGTCTGTCATTCTGCCATACCCAACCACTGGATCCGGGCATCTCATTCATAAAGTAGAAGAACAAACACAGTATCAACCCACCATACTTGAAAGAGTTCTTGTCCTTCTTGATCTTTTGTAGGTTTTCCATCAGTTGGTTCAGAAGGAGTTCACAAAGATCATAATCTACATTCTTTCTCAACATTTCATAAGCAGTGTAGATTGTTGTTCCAGATATAGAATTTTCTCTGCTGGAGTGATATATCTTGTAGCCAATAATCATGGAGGCAAACTTGATGTCTGGATCTGTGATATCCTTAATTGTCATTGCTCTTTTATCAAATTTAGATCCGGTAGCATCACTCATAGTTTGATTTTTGACTGATTTTAGAGTAGGTAACACATCGGTTGAGTGTAATCCAGTTACTACCCTAATGGCATCCTTAGTGATCTTAAACGGCCTGTTCAACCACATGAAGTTGTCATGCATTCTGCTTAAAACATATCGGACCCATTCATCTTCAACAAAACAGGGGAAATGAATGCACTGACTGAAATGTTTATCCCTGATGACCTTGTATTGGGGTTTGAGATCAAATGAGTCATCTATCAGTTCCTTGTGGTAAATATCCATTAGTTTGGAGTCTCTGAATTCCTCAATGTTTGCATGAATATATGCCCTAATGTCTTCAACATGTAAAACCCCATGCAGAATGCTGGAAAAAGCACCTAAGGGATCCACTTCTAAAGATTTGTAGGGATGTTTCTTAAATTTAGGGTGAGGCCTATTAGAAATCTTTACAACATTTGGAGTAGCCATCTTCAAAAGATTTAGAGAGAGATATTCAACAACGGAAAATACCTTTTACGCTTCTAGGGTTCGCTGAATGAGCTGGATTAATTTGCTGGATGAATCGACTTCAACGGTTGATCTTTGATAAATTTGAAACAATTTGTTGCAGAGCTCCTTTTCTTTTCTTCTTGAATGCAAATGTGCAAATGACGAACGAATGAACCCTTTTATTTCTGGGAAAACCCTAATTCCACACTGCAATAAATGTGCAACTTAAGTCATTTTAGTTTCCTTGTTCTTCTTATTCTGAGACAGATCTTTTCTGGATCACTGAGATACACTTAGAGTTATTCTTGGTGAATAGTGACAATCTATCTTCCTTTCCCTAATCATTTGATCTATCTGTAGATCAAGATTCCATAATTTTTGAATCAAGCCAGATCTAACTGTGAGAATCCTATTTTTACTGAATGACTGTTAAACTGGATCAATCTTGGTAGATTAGACTCTTCAAATCTTCTTGTGAATCTTTCATATCTTTACCAAACCTACTTTAGATGTTTCTCTAAGAACTCTTTAATCCGCAACTTCCCATGTGCCAATTTCAGGCACCAATTGACTGGCTGAAGGAATTGGTTTTTCTTAGTGACTCCTCCTGAGCTAGAGCTCATCTATTCAATTTCTGGAAGGATTATCAGCACCAGATTCTGGTGCGGATCCATCCCCAACATTCTTTGTGCTTCTCTTCACCCAAATCTTATTCATCTCCCTTTGAATTTCATCCGCGTTCACTTTTCCTTTTCCTTTGTCTTGGTTATGATTATGTTGTTTCGGACCCCTTTTGTCTTGATTCTTACTTCTACAGAATTTGGCAATATGACTAGATCTATTGCAATTGTAGCAAACAACATTTCTTTGCGTATTTGACTGATATCCTCTTGATCTACACTGATTAGCCATATGTCCCATTCTATTGCATGCAAAGCATCTACCATTGAATGAATTGTTCATTTGCATGTTTCTACACTCATGGGATTTGTGACCATACCTTTTGCAATTGAAGCACTGTTCGGGGAAGGATGTATTAGTCTGATTCATTCTTCTTCTACACTGATTTGCTTTATGACCAAAGTTATTGTAGTTATGGCAGTATCCATTGAAAGATGGATATCTTTGAGCATTTGGTTGCCTTACCGAAGGTCTTCTAGGCCTGTTTCTTGGATTTTCTGATTTGGAGTTCTTCTGACTGGATCCGGAGCTTTCACCTTTCTCATACCCCAAGCCTTGCTTGTCATCTACCCTCTTTTGGCTTTAAAGAAGAACTTCAAGTTGGGCAGAGCTTATCTTGAATTTCTCTTTGTATTCATTTGTTTTTTGAAGATCCTTTTTAAGATTGTCAATCTGATTCTCAAGTTGTTCTTCATTATCCTTAGCTTCTTCAAGATCAGATTCAAGATGCCCGATTATTCTATCCATTTTGTGGCAATCTTCTGATTTCTCTTTGAGAGATTGTCTTAGATCATCTTCAGTTTTCCTTTTTTCTTCAATTTCTTGGGTAAATTTCATAACTCCTAATTCCATTTCATGTCTTACCATAATGACCTCTTTTGATAACTTTTCACATAACTTGGTTTTCTCCTTTAGATCTTCATTTGTATCATTGTCTTCACCTTGACTTGCCAATTGCTGAAGTAGATCCTTTCTCTTTTTCATAGAAATACCCAGTTTCCCTTTTAGTTCATTTATGAAATCATCAGCCTGTTTGAGTCTTTCCTTCAATTCATTGACTTCAGAGTTAGATTGCTCAAGATCATCTAGGGCAGACTGAAGTTGTTCCCTCATACCATACACATCCATTTGAATTCCCAGATCTTCCTCAAGCTGTTAGGCTCTGTTTGGAGGAACTTGGCTCTGATACCAATTGTTGATAACTAAGAGGGGGGGTGAATCAGTTATCTTAATTACTTCTACTTCTGATCTTCCTTAACAATTAATGCAGCGTTAGATCATATAAGCAAACATAACCATGAAATAGAAATAACATCAATACACATGACAATATTTTGACGTGGAAAACCCTGTTAAGGGAAAAAACCATGGGGTGATTAACCCAAGATTGTATTCTCTGTTAAAAGAATAAGATAGTACAAAATGGCACTTGCCAATTAGGGCTCACTGCCCAAGCACACTGCTCACAAGAGGCTCACTGCCTACAATAGTTTATACAAGGAAACTAGATACTTGAATTGATGAGAAGCATCCACACATGCTGAGGTTCAGTTCCAGTTAGGGTCAATACACTGATCTACTGCACTTCATTCTTCCTCTTCTTTGGAGTTGCTGTCCTATCACATACCGGACCTATATTACAGCTGTTACTTTGCTCCTCTGCTTTTCTTCGCACAACACAACTTACAACACTCACCTTCACATCTAAATCCATTTGGTATATATATATCCATACAAATGATTTCAACACCTTTCTAGTCGGCATCCGGAATAGTCAATATTATCCCAAACTTTGATCTGTCGGCTGAATCCTTGCTTGCCAAGTGATGTGTATCAAGGAGATGCTTATAGAAGTCATCAATTATGTCGGCCAATCATGAGTGATACCTTAGGAAGCTTAAACACCATCAATATCTCATCCGGATTTAGGTCTGATGCTCTACCGGTCAGTTCTTCCTTTGTCTACTCTGCCAAACAGGAACCCAACACTCAAGTGCTCATGTCTCTTCATTCTTCCATCACGAGAGGCTCAATCCTTGGAATCTATCAGTCAAGGTACTCCTCCTGACTGTCGAACCCTGCCACATGCTCTGTTCTTGTTTACCGGACCACAACATTCTTCAACCTGACTTCCGGTATAGACATATCATGCCCTGCGGATGGGTGGGATGAGCTTTGTTGCCATTAATCATAACATTCATGAAGCCATATAGTGTCTCTTGCCAACACATTTACTCTACAAATACTCTATTATCCGGAACACACTGCACCAAGTTGTCAATTGAAAAACTAAGTTGCGGACCACCAAGAAGCCTAAAATAGAAAAGAGGCTAGTCATGCACATCTAAGAACATGTTCACAATTTTGCAATGTCAATCATTCACTTCCAGAGAAATGCAAAGCATTCCAATTGGTCTTCAACACTGCACCATTTTGCCAGAGCACATACCGGTGTTCTATCATACATAACTGTCACAATAGAGGGAAATTGTTAGAAATGAAAGCAACACTACTTCAATGGAAATTTGATTCAATATAAATTTCTGCAATCTTTAACTATGTGTTATTAATGGAGATTGTAACACGGAAACAAAACTATGCTTCACAGAAATGCAAAATCAGAAATATGAACATATAACACAATGTTTAACGTGGAGAAAACCCTTTCAGGTAAAAAACTCCACACAGGAAAGAGGCCCAATGTTTGTATTAATCTGAAAATGATTTACAATACAACAACACTTCAACTCTCTCCACCAGTCTTCAATCTGACAGCATTCCGGCAGCACCCGAGTACCTAAAATCTATATTACAACAACTAATACATGGCAAATACTTATAGAAACATTTTCTAACTCATCTTAGGAATTCACCTTCTCTCTCCTAAGATTCTCTAACCTGTAAGCATTAATTACCATCTTACAAGCATCTTACACTTGTCCAAAAATAGCCATGCAAAGGTTGGGTGCCCAAGACTAAATCTGGCCTCTTACATCATCTTATGACATGTCATAACTGTCAGAGATTCCAGCAAAAGAGTATCTTTCCAAGATAGGAACCTTGGGCTAAATATAGCAAATATACAACTAACATATCCATCATAGAATCTCAGAATCTTATGACAACTTGCAACTGTCATAGATTTACTCACCAAACATTATGACAGTTGTCATACATTCCAAAAATAGTATATTCCTCAAGGGAGCATGCCTACCCTCATTTACTTTGAGTTTTTACATTTGCTAATAGTAAAAGTCACTCTGTAACTGCCACCGGTAACTCTGAAATTACAACTGTCAATGAGACTACCTTATTCCCTTATGGGTAATTACAAATAATAAATGGAATAAAATACAATATTGGAATTACAAGGTTAATGGCACCTTATTCCAACATTCTCCCACCTGACATTATACATTGTAAATCAACCCATAGGAAAACAAATGAAAAATAATCAAGCACTAGAAACAAGGCCCATGGCCTCTCTGCACCATACAAACTTCTCTGTGCTCACAGGCTTGGTCAATGAATCTGTAACATTCTCCTGAATGTCTACCTTCTTCAGCTCAATCTCTCCATTTGCAACCAACTCTCGAACAAAGTGATACTGAACATCAACATGCTTAGTTTGAGCATGATACATGGGGTTCTTGGCCAAACAGATAGCACTCTGGCTATCACAACCAATCTGAATGATCCTGCAATCAAAACCAATACCTGTACATAGTCTCCTCAACCAAACTACCTCCTTAGAGACATGAGTAGCAGCCATATACTCTGCTTTTGTAGTGGACAAAGCAACTGTGGGCTGCCTCTTACTCATCCAACTCACTGCACCTCCAAACAGAGTAAACACATAGCCACGAGTGGACCTTCGACTATCCAAGTCACCTGCCCAATCTGCATCAACAAAACCATGTATGTCTAAAGATTTATCAGCACTATTAGTACCAGAATAAACCAAACAATGATCAAGAGCACCTGCAAGATATTTAAACACCCTCTTCGCATAGTTCCAATGCTGTCTACAGGGGTTAGACATAAATCTGCTCAAAACTCCCACTACTTGGGCAATATCTGGTCTAGTGCAAACCATTGCATACATCAAACTCCCTACATCACTAGCATATGGCACATTAGACATATCCTCAAGATCATCCTCAGTCTTTGGACACATATCTAATGAAAGTTTAGTACCAATGGGTAAAGGAACTCTAACTGGCTTACAATCCTGCAAACTAAACCTCTGCACAATAGTATTCACATACTTACTTTGTGACAACCAAAGCTTTCTGTTAACTCTGTCCCTCCTGATCTCCATTCCCAAAATATACCTTGCAGCACCAAGATCCTTCATCTCAAATGCACCTGAAAGTTGGGCTTTAAGCTCACTGACCATACCCTTAGTATTGCTGAAAAACATGTCATCAACATACAAAGCAATAACCAGTATAGAATCATCAACACAATGAATGTAAACACAATGATCCTCCTCGCTTCTAACAAAACCCAATTTCAAAACAAATGAATCAAACTTTTGATACCACATTTTGGGGGACTATTTTAGACCATAAAGAGACCTCTTTAACCTACAAACCTAATGTTCTTTTCTTTTTACCTCCAAACCTATAGGCTGTTGCATATAAATATCTTCTTCAAGATCTCCATGCAAGAATGTAGTCTTAACATCCATTTGCTCAATCTCCCAATCATAAGCTACAACAATGGATAAGAGAAATCTAATAGAAGTCAATTTAGCAACAGGAGAGAATATCTCACCAAAATCAACTCCCTCTCTCTAGGAGTAGCCCTTGGCTACCAGTTTAGCCTTGTACTTCTCCAATGACCCGTCTGCTCCAAAGTTCTTCTTGAAAACCCACTTACATCCTATGGCCTTTCTTCCTTTGGGCAAATGAACAAGATCCCAAGTGTTACAAGAGTCTAAAGCCATCATCTCCTCCTACATGGCTAGTTGCCAAGACTCACTATCATCTGCAGAAATAGCTTCCCTGTAGGATTTAGGTTCATCGTTAGTACTCAATAAAGCATATACACAATGGAAATCTGGTGGGCTATACCTATCAACTGGATTCCGTTGTCTTGTGGATCTCCTCAAGGGTGGAGTAAGAGACTCTACTCGTTCTTTTGCATGATCATCTACATCAACTTCTTCTGTAACAACAAACTCATCTTCATCAAAACTACTTGAATCTTCTTCTTCTTCACCCCCCAATCCATCATTATGTTCTTCCTGAGGTGCATCTTGTTTCTCTAAATTAAAGTGCACCTTCTTTACCTTTTCATCTTTTTCTTTTGGCTACTCAGGTTCAGAAATAGCTCTAAGTTCCCTAAAAATAACATCTCTAGAAAAGATAATCTTGCGGGTTAGTGGATTCCAAAGCTTATAACCTTTGACATTGTCACCATATCCAATGAATGTACACTTTTTAGCCTTTGGATCCAATTTAGATCACTTTTTCTTAGGCACATGAACAAAAGCCTCACAGCCAAAAACCCTTAAATGTGAAACAAAAGGTTTCTTACCTGTCCACACTTCATAAGGTGTCGAATCAAGAGCCTTACAAGGAGATCTATTTATCAAGTAGCAAGCAGGACACACAACCTCTACCCAAAAGCATTTATCCAACTGTGGATCACTAAGCATACTTCTAGCCCTTTCCATAATTGTTCAGTTCATCCTTTTTGCAACACCATTCTACTGTGGTGTATACAGAGTTGTCTTTTGTCTGATTATATCTGCATGCTTGCAAAACTCATCCAATTCCTTAGAACAATATTCCCCTCCATTGTCAGATCTTAATATTTTTATCTTTAAACTTGATTGGTTCTCTACTAAGACTTTGAATTCCTTAAACTTAGTGAAAACTTCAGATTTATGCTTCATAAAATAAATCCATGTAAATCTGGATACATCATCAATGAAGGTTACAAAATAACAAGATTTTTTGATAGATTCATTATCCACGGGTCCAAACACATCCGTATGAATAATTTCTAACTTCTCTTTTGCTCTATTACTTCCTGAAGGAAATGATTTTCTGTTTTGTTTACCAAACACACAATGCTCACAGAAATCAAAGTGTTCATCAGAATAGGAGAAACCATCCAACAAATTTATATTCTTAATAGTTTTTAATACATTATTGCTTGTGTAGCCCAATCTACAGTGCCATAACATACATGCATTTTTAGTATTAGCCTCAGATACATAAGAAGCATTATAAACTGTAGTGGCTTCAAGCTTGAATAGGCTTCCAAATCTCTTCCCCTTCGCTACCACCAAGTTCCCTCTCACTAATCTGCAACCATGCTTGTCAAATGTCACATGCATTCCCAAATCATTCAACTTCGAAACTGAAATCAAATTTCTAGCTAATCCGGGAACATGCAAAACACCAGAGAGGGTTTTAATCCTCCCATCACTGAAACACAACAATACCTTTCCATTCCCGACAATCGGATATGTAGAGTTGTCACCAAAGTAAATATTACCTCCATCATATTCTTCATATGAGGAGAACCATTCCTTATGCGGGGTCATATGAAATGAGCATCCTGAGTCAATCAACCAGTGATCATTAGAAACAAGATTACATGCAGAAAGTAAAACTTCTTCACCTACATTCGAGGACTTATCCGAAGCACTCTTCCATTGTTTCTTGGGATTTCTACACTCCTTCTTCACATGTCCCCTTTTACCGCAGTTCCAACACTTAACTCTGTTCTTTTTACCAGGAGTCTTAGATCATCCCTTGGACTTGTCCTTAGCCCCTTTCTGATCTCCTTTAGGTCCTCTTTCCTTAGACCTTCCCTTGACACTGAGAGCATCCCTTGAAGTATTTGAACTCTTCTTCCTCAATTCCTGTGATAGTAGCACTGAAACAAATGCATCCAACTTCGGATCCATGAGTTTAGCAGTGATAGCAAGGATAACATTCTCCCAAGACTCAGGTAAAGAATGAAGAAGTAAAATACATTTATCTTCCTCACTAACCTCAACATCTACTGAATCAAGCTAACTCACTAACAAATTAAAAGAATTTAAATGCTCTGCAACTGATTCACTTTCTTGCATTTTCATGGAAAACAATTTTCTTTTTAAATAAAGTTTATTTACCATACTCTTGGCTTGATAGATCTCACCCAACCGTTTCCACAACTTGTATGCAGTCTCTTCCTTTGCGACATTCAACAGGACAGAGTCTGAAAGACAACCAGATGGTTCCCCGTGCCTTCTTATCCAATCTATCCCACTCATCTTGAGAGACATCATCGGGTTTCTTCTATTTTTGAACAACCAACCATTGGTTTCTTTCTTCCAACAAATCTTCCATTTTCAGCTTCCACAACTCATACCTTGTTCCGTTGAACTTCTCAATGTCCAATCGAGAGGTTGATGCAACGGTGGATGTAGCCATAATAACAACACAAGATCTGCAAAACAAACTCATCCAAATCTCCCACTGTAGCTACAACTTCCACACTACCACCCAAGAGTCAAAGCTGGCCAGGCTCTGATACCAAATATTAGAAATGAAAGCAACACTACTTCAATGGAAATCTGATTCAATATAAATTTCTGCAATCTTTAACTATGTGTTATTAATGGAGATTGTAACACAGAAACAAAACTATGCTTCACAGAAATGCAAAATCAGAAATATGAACACATAACACAATGTTTAACGTGGAGAAAACCCTTTCAGGTAAAAAACTTCACACAGTAAAGAGGCCCAATGTTTGTATTAATCTGAAAATGATTTACAATACAACACTTCAATTCTCTCCACTAGTCTTCAATCTAACAGCATTCCGGCAGCACCCAAGTACCTAAAATCTGTATTACAGTAACTAATACATGGAAAATACTTATAGAAACATTTTCTAACTCATCTTAGGCATTCACCTTCTCTCTCCTAAGATTCTCCAACCTATAAACATTAATTACCATCTTACAAGCATCTTACACTTGCCCAAAAATAGCCATGCAAAGGTTGGGTGCCCAAGACTAAATCTAGCCTCTTACAACATCTTATGACATGTCATAATTGTCATAGATTATAGCAAAAGAGTATCTTTCCAAGATAGGAACCTTGACCTAAATATAACAAATATACAACTAACATATTCGTCATATGCATCATAGAATCTCAGAATCTTATGACAACTTACAGCTATCATAGATTTACTCACCAAACATTATGACAGTTGTCATACATGCCAAAAATAGTATATTCCTCAAGGGAGCATGCCTACCCTCATTTACTTTGAGCTTTTACATTTGCCAATAGTAAAAGTCACTCCGTAACTACCGCCGGTAACTCTAAAATTACAACTGTCAATGAGACTACTTATTCCCTTATGGGTAATTACAAATAACATAATAAATGGAATAAAATACAATATTGGAATTTACAAGGTTAATGGCACCTTATTCCAACAGAAATATGGTTTGAAACTTTGGAAATAACACCTTTATTGTCTTCTTGACACACCTTCAGACCCGCATAGCCACATCCTCAACTACGGAGGAATGCGGAGCATTCCATCACCCTACTAGGAACCTCTTTTCAAAAACCAACTCTATCTTCAAGCTGTCCGCAGAAATATATCCTTCCGGTGATCAAAACATCATGAAACTTGGAACATACATAAAATAACACTGTATGAAGCTATGTTCAAGAACCGCAAAATCTCAATAGTAAAATGATGAAAATGCGGAGCAATCTTCTGGATAGTCTTCAAAGAGAAGAAGGACTGTCATCTTCTTCCAGAGGCCAAGTCTTCTTTGCATCACCACATACAACTTAGGATCAGTAGGATAGATCATTCAACATGCTTCAAACCATCAGGCATCCTTCCTTAACATCTGATTCTTTTAGTGCTTCTAATTCCCATATTAATAAGGCTTAAAACTCAACTCTGCTTTGATTAGAAATATAGCTTTTATGACTTCAATCATGAGATTTCTCTTTCTTAGGAATATGCAACCAAGAACAGTATCTTACCTTCTTGACATCAGTGTATGCTATGTTGACATCAATATATGCTATGTTGACATCAATGACAACACATATGGCCAACAAGGTTCACCAACGGGTGACTTCGTTGATAGGCTTTTATACAATACTTTTTTTCATTTATCTCAACTTCGCAGTGTGGATAGAGCTCATTATCAGCAAAGGCTCAAGTTTCAGATTTCTATCGACAATCTTGCGAGTTAGCAAACTCATGCGTTCGTCGATAGTCTCTTTTGCTGACAGGCTTCTCTTTTCAATGTTTACTTTTCAAATATAAAGGCCCTGCAGTGTTCGATCAGAGAAATATCAAGATTTCAAACTTTATCAGTAAAAGCATGAGTTAGCGAACTCATCAGTTCACCGATAGCCTATATCGCCGACTAACCTTGCCCAACTGAAGTCGGGCCTTTGGTTCGTGAATGAATGAAACTGCTGATTGAAAGAGTATCGCTTAGTCAGATAAAGGCTCAAGCATGGAGCTTCGTGGGTTCTAACATTCGTTGATAAGTCGATTAAGGCTCAAGCATGGAGGTTCGTGGGTTCTAATATTTGCTGATAAGCTGATAAAGGCTCAAGCATGGAGTTTGAAAATTTTCTAAGTTGCCAATGGTGCTGAAGTCCATTGACTAAATCCCAAGTTTTGAAAGGATGAACTTTTCCGATAGAAGAAAATCGCTTAGTCGGCACACCTTAAGATTTTCTAACTAGTTCGAGACTTCCAAAAGTTGTCGATTCGCCGACTAGGTTCGGAAAAGCTTCGTTTTGTGGATAAAGGGAAATTGAAGACGTTGGATGGTTTGGGATAATTAAGTTTCACCGATAAGGGAACCCAAGGTTCATGAAAGTGATAATTTGCTGATAACTTGGGCAAGTGGCTAAGTTCGTAAAATCTTTATTTTGCCGATAACAAAGGGATGTTCCCAAGTTTGTGGAAAATGTATTTTGCCGACAAGCTATTCAAAAGAAAGGTTCACGAATGGGTCAACTCGTCGATAAGTTCAAGAAAGAAGACTTTTGTCGATAAGCCTTTATAATGAAGGTTCAGAAAACTGATAGTTTGTCGATAGGCATTTATTTCTCAAGTTCAGAAAACTAGACAATTACCAATAACATGTGGAGAGTTTTGCACAGTTTGATTTCACTGATAGATGGCTCCATGGTTGCGGAAAAGGGTATTTTAGCCAGTGATTTCTTAGAGCCGAATATGTCTAAACTAATGAATTTGCAATGGCGATTGGAACATCCTTATGAAAGAATTGATGCTGGCAGTTAGTTCGGTTCTGATAGTTCTGATTAGTTGTATAATGATCTCGACGGTTGAATTGTTTTGGGCAAAGGGTCATAAATACATTTGTGGGAGCCAAGTTGGGGGTTCGGTCTCGGAGTATTCGATGGTGAATCGATTGGTGAACTAATTTTGTCTTAGTTCGATCTCTTGGAGGAGAGATATGTTGGAGAAATCTTTGTAAAGGAAGATTGATGTATCTGATGATTATGTAATGACATTTCGTACTCCTGTAATCATTCTATTGCTGATAATAATAAAATCATTTTTGTGGCGTGGTGTTTCTATTGTTGTTTGTATATGCTGCTTAATCTAGTTGTCTGATAAGATCCCTGAGTTTAGTCCTACATTAAGTGGTATTAGAGTCAGTTTTGTGAGAAGACTGTGGACATGTCCAAGAAGAGATTCTAATATTTTTGTTGTAGGAAAAGGAGAGCAAGTGTAGACCTACAACTACAGAGAATTTGAAGCAGACATGGCACAGAGAGGACGTGGTAGAAGTGGACCATGGGGAGATATGGTGATTGCAGAAATGTTGAGAGGGGTAACCGCATGATTAGATGCTATTGAGATGGCACAATGTAGAGGAGTACATATTGAAGATGTTAGTGAGGATGAAGAAGAAGTTGTAGTAAATGAAGATGATGCAAATGAAGGAGACGAACTGAACAAACAATTTTTGAGAGCAATATCCAGAATAAACAGTAAGCCTTGTTTAGACCTTCCTAGTTATAATGGTAGTTTAAATCCAGAAGAATTAATCGATTGGATTTTAGAAATGGATAAATATTTTGATTTTGAATCGATTGAAGATCCTAAGAAAGTGAAGCTTGCCTGCCAAAGTTGAAAGGTCATGCTTCCCTATGGTGGGAACATGTTCAATTAGAATGACAAAAAAAGGGAAAGGAGAAAATTCAAACCTGGGAAAGAATGGTAACTAAATTGAAGGCCAAGCTTTTTCCTGTAGATTATCAAAACATTACTTTGTTCAAGAAATTACATAATTTGAAGTAGAAGGAGAAGAATGTACAAGAATATACCAAGGAGTTCTATAGATTTAATATTTGGGTTGGTCATGTTGATGATGATGCTGAGAAGGTTTCTAGATATATCAATGGATTGCATTACTCTAGAGATTCAGGATGAATTAAGTATGGTGCGAATCTCCAGTGTTGAAGAAGCCTACCAATATGCCCTGAAAGCTGAAGACAAGCTTTCCAGAAAGCAAAATAGTTCTAGAGGTAGGGGTAAATTTTCACATGGAAGAGGCCAGTCTAGTGGTGGAAGAGGATACCAAAACAAGCAAGGAGAGGCCAGTTCATCCCAAACTAATACCTAGGAAGGCAGAGGAAGGAGAGATCCCTCAAGAGGAAGAGGTGATTATTTCAGAGGCAGAGGATCTTTTGGCAGAGGTAGGGGAAGAGGATTTAGTGGTACTTGTTTTCAATGTGGGGAAATTGGACATAGGGCATTTGAGTGCCCGCAGATCCAACAAAGTATTGGAAAAGGAAAAGAAGCAAGGGTGAATGTGGCACAAGTAGAATGTGAAAGTGCAGCTTCACTTAAGTATGGAGAGGATCCTGAGGATGGAGAATCCTTGACATTGAGAAGGATTTTGTTAAATCTAGAAAAGGAGAAATCTGAACCTGTTCAGAGGAGAAACTTGTTTCAAACCAAATGTAAGTCAAGTGGTAACTGTTGTAAAGTGATAGTAGACAGTGGTAGCACATGCAATATTGTGTCTGAGGAAATGGTAAACAAACTGAAGTTGAAGCATCCCAGTCCTTACAAAGTTTCATGGTTGCAGAAAAAGCATCAATTGGTGGTAAGTGAACAATGTCTAGTTAACTTTCAAATTGGTAATTATAAGGATGAAGTTTTGTGTGATATAATGTTGATGGATGCATGTCATATTTTTCTCGGTAGACCATGGCAGTTTGATAGACACACTATCCATGAAGGAAGGACAAATACATATAAGGTAAAGAAGGATGGGAAGGAGTATATTTTGAATCTTATGAAGGAGAAAGGAGATGAAGTAGAAAGTAACCCTAGAGTTTGTTTGATTTTTGGGAAGAAATTTCTGAAAGAATTGAAGAAAGGAGGATCATGTTTTTCTTTTATTCCTAAGCCAGAAGTGTTGATGACAACATAAATACAAGAAGAGCCACCGAAAGAAATTCAAGAGATGTTGGAAGAGTATTCAAATATCATGATGAAGGAGTTACTGGATGGATTGCCACATGTGAGACATATTAGTCACTGTATGGGTTTAATACTTGGTGCAAGTTTACCAAACAAAGCACTGTATAAGATGGCACCTATGGAAAATAAGGAAATAAATAGGCAAGTTCAAGAATTGTTGGATAAGGGACTTATCAGGGAAAGTCTCAATTCGTGTGCAATACCAGCAATGTTGACAGCAAAGAAGGGTGGAGAATGGTAGATGTGTACAGACTCGAGGGCCATTAACAAAATAACAATAAAGTATAGATTCCCATTGCCATGAATGGATGATATGATGGATTGTCTAAGTGGAGTGAAATATTTCACGAAGATTCATTTGAAAAGTGGATACCATCATATTAGAATCAACGAAGGGGACGAGTGGAAGACAACTTTCAAGACAAAAGATGGATTGTACGAGTGGTTGGTGATGCCTTTTGGGCTGACGAATGCTCCCAGCACTTTCATGAGGTTGATGAATGAAGTGTTGAAGCCATTTCTTGGTAAGTTTGTTATTGTATATCTTGATGATATTTTGATTTTAGGAAGAACATTTACTACATGTTAGGGCAGTATTGCAGAGGTTGAAAGAAGAAAAATTGTTAGTTAATTTGAAGAAGTGTAGTTTTATGAAGAAGGAATTGATTTATTTAAGATTTGTAGTTTTTGGTGATGGCCTAAATATGGATCCAAAGAAGGTCAAGGCAAATGTGGATTGGCCTTCACCTCATAGTATGTTTGAAGCCGGAAGTTTTTATGGCTTAGCGAGCTTCTATAGGAAGTTCATTCAAAATTTTAGTGGGATTTGTGCACCTATTACTAAGACAATGAAGGGTAATAGGAAGGAGTTTGTGTGGACAACAACAGTTGAGAAGAGTTTTAAAATTTTGAAGAATAAAGTGATTAAACAACCAATTTTGGCACTCCCTGATTTTGGAAAAGTTTTTCAAGTAGATTATGATGCAAGTGGGACAACGATTGGAGACATGTCCTTAGTCAAGAGAGAAGACCAATTGTACACCTCAGTGAGAAGTTGAATGAAGCAAAGAAGAAGTATTTTGTATATAATCAAGAATTCTATGCAATTGTACAAGCTCTCAAGAAGTGGAGACATTATTTTCTACTGAAGGAGTTTGTATTGTATATTGATCATCATGCTTTGCAGTTCATTAACATCCAAGGTAAGTTAAATCAGAGACATAAAATGGGTTGAATTTCTGCAGAGTTATTCTTTTGTTTTGAAACATAGAAGTGGAAAATCTAATATGGTAGTTGATGCATTGAGTAGAAGATGTCTATTATTGAATGAAATGAGGGTGAGTGTATTTGGTTTTGATTTTATCGGAGAATTGTATAAGGATGATGTTGATTTCAAGGAAGCATGGGCTGCTTGTACGAGTCCAGTAGAGAAGGATAGAACACCCTAGTTGGAATATTTTATCCAGGAAGGTTTGTTGTTCAAGGGACAAAAGTTGTGTATACCTCAGGGATCAACGAGAGATAATTTGCTAAAAGAAAATCATAGTGGTGGTTTAGGTGGACACTTTGGTGTTGACAAAACATTGGTATAGTTGAGTGAAGGTTATTTCTGGCCTGGTATGGCTGCAGATGTGAAGAAGTTGGTACAAGGTTGCAGAATTTGTCAATATGCCAAGGGAGTCAGTTAGAATACTGGTTTATATGCCTATACCAAAGAGACCGTGGGAACACATAAGTATGGACTTTGTTTTGGGGTTGCCTCGAACACAGAGAAGTAATGATTCTATCTTTGTTGTTGTTGATAGATTTTCTAAAATGGTTCATTTATACCATGTCAAAAGAGTAATGATGCTTCCCACATTACTACATTATTTTTCAAGGAGCTAGTTAGCTTGCATGGCTTGCCCAAAAGCATAATTTTAGATCATGATGTAAAATTTGTTGGGCATTTTTGGCATACCTTGTGGAAGAAAATGGCTACACAGCTGGGTTTCAGTTCAGTGTACCATCCTCAGAGTGATGGTCAAATGGAAGTTGTAAATATAAGTCTGGGTAAATTGTTGAGGTGTTTGGTAGGGAATAAGCCTAACCAATGGGACTTAGTTTTGGCTCAGGCATAATTTGCCTATAATAATTCAGTCAATAGGAGTGTGGGTAAAAGTCCTTTTCACATTGTGTATGGTTATAGTCCAAGAGGGGTAGATGAATTGTGAGATAGTGATGATTTGACTCATACGCGTGTTGTAGCTGAAGATTTTGTAGAATATATCCATGATTTGCATAAACATGTGAAGGACGAGTTGGAGAAAAGTGCCACCAAATACAAGGGGCATGCTGATATTCATAGGAGAGAACAAGAGTTTCAAGTTGGAGATTTGGTTTTGGCGCACTTGCGGAAGGAGAGGTTCCCATAGGGAACATATAATCAACTCAAATGGAAGAAGATTGGACCTTGTAAGGTCTTACGTACGTTTTCATCCAATGCTTATGAAATTGAACTTCCACCAGGTGTAGATATTTCGCCCATTTTCAATGTGGCAGATTTGTATCGTTATTACGAAGAGGAGTCACACACACCAACAAAATTTAGTTCAGCTATTCAGGATAAATGTGAATGGATTGATCAATTGCCTAAAAAATAGTTTGAACAAGTTGATCATGTGATTGACTCTCATTTGGCTAAACACACAAGAGGCAAAAAATACATGGAGTATCCTGTCCGGTGGAAGGGTAAACTAGTTGAAGAAGCCTCTTGGATGCAAGCTTCTGAATTGGCTAAGTATGGGATTTCTATTCCAGACTTACCAAAATGTTCTTGAGTTTCAGCCTTAAGAAACATTTCTCTTCCCTAGCATGTCTGATGCAAGAGCATCCGAGTTCACTGGCAATCTTGTGACACCAAAAATATGTTTTATTTCTTAAGTTGTTTGGCTTTGTTTCCTTGCAATTTTGGTTTTTGTGTTTCAGGAGCAATCTCAGTCAATCTAAAGACATCATCTTATAGAAGACCCAAATGGGTATCTGCAGTTAAAATTTTGTGAAGATTGGATGAAATTTGGCTGAGTTATAGCCAGTCAGAGAAATCCCGAGTTCGCGAACCCATAGGTTCATCGATGACTCAGTTCGCTGATAGGCATTTATATAATACTCTTTTTCATTTATCTCGACCTCGTAGTGTGGACATAGCTCATCATTGGCGAAGGCTTGGGTTTTAGAACTTTATCGACAATCTTGCGAGTTAGCGAACTCATGAGTTCGCCAATAGTCTCTTTCATCGACATGCTTCTCTTTTCAATGTTCGCTTTTCAAATTTAAAGGCTTTGTAGCGTTCAATCAACGAAATTTTAAGATTTCAAACTTTATTGGTAAAAGCACGAGTTAGCGAACTCATAAGTTCACCGATAACCTATGTTATGTATGAAAAAAAAGGATGATGATAATGTTTGATAGTGTGATTAAATCCTCCTCTCACATATAACATTCAAGGACATTAAACTGAGTCAAGTCACAACTTTTGCAAGAGGACTCAACTACAAGTTTGGTGCCACTTGGAATGCTAAGGAAATTTGGAATTTGTTGATTAATTTGTTAAACCCTAATCTGATTAAGCCCTAAACCCTAATTATATGAAATCATAAGCAAATAGATGAAACATGACAAATGATAGCACATGAAGGCACTAAATGCAGATTAGAAACATACCAAGACTCGGATTCCAGAAAATGAAAACTTCAGGGACCCTGGTGCGAGCACCCTAGTCTCATAGGCCACTTTTTTTGTAGATCTAGAATTGTAAGGTGATGTAGTTTGCAACTTGCTTTAGAGTTTCCAGCAACAGTAATTGGGAGGACACATGTTGTCCAAAAAGGAATATTCTTCATTATTTTCTTCATATCCCAAATCTTTTCTGTTATGATCTACAACTCCTCTCTGCAAGATTCCACACCTGTGACCTGCAATCACAAGAGATGGGTTGGGGGTTGTGGTGTTTAGGAGCTTGCCTCAGTCAAGCCCTAGAATGGCATTCAAGCCTTCCAACATCGTTGTTAGATAGAGTGTGTGTCCTTGGTGGATAGAGGCAAAAACAAATGACAAGATTGATTGATTGAAACGCAAAGTAGATATCACCTTAGTAGGTGTAAACCCTCACGGAGATGAAATGCCTTCACATCATGAGGAAATGAGTTGATGGAGCCAAATCTGCAACAAACACAACACAATACTGCTCTTCAACATAATGAATTCATTAAACGCTCTTTGCTTGATGATCATAAGTTCACCTTCATCAACCAAGAGTAAAATGAAGTTCTAAACATTTTTATATATGCATTCTTGCTAAACATTCGTAATTCAAATTGAATAGGCCGACAAAGGTAAACCTTTAAAAGGTCACTTTGTCGACATTTAAAATTTGGGTCTTGACAAAATAGGTCTGGAATAGGGCGCGGGCGCCCAAGTCCAGGGGCCTATTTTAGGACTTGATTAAGCTTAAGATGCACCCCTAGGCTCCATTTGACATGGGTTTTAGGGGATTTTTCTCCAGGATTCATTTTTAACATGCATGATTAAATCTAAGGGACCTAGGAGCTAAACTTAGAAGGTAAAAGTCCTAGGGGGACATTTTACGACATAACATCCTATATCGCCGACTAACCTTGCTCAATTGAAGCCAGGCCTTTGGTTCATGAATGAATGGAACTGCTGATTGAAAGAGTATCACTTAGTCAGCGAACAATTGAACTTTCTAACTAGTTCGTGGGTTCTAACATTTTCCGATAAGCCGATAAAGGCTCAAGCATGGAGTTTGAAATTTTTCCAAGTTGTTGATGGTGCTGAAGTCCATTGACTAAATCCCGAGTTTCGAAAGGATGAACTTTGCCGATAGAAGAAAATCGCTTAGTCAGCACACCTTAAGATTTTCTAACTAGTTCAAGACTTCCAAAAGTTGTCGATTCGCTGACTAGGTTCGGAAAAGCTTGTGGTTTTGTCGATAAAGGGAAATTGAAGGCCTTGGATGGTTCGGGATAATTAAGTTTTGCCGATAAGGGACCCCAAGGTTCGTGAAAGTCATAATTTGCCGATAACTTGGGCAAGTGGCTAAGTTTGTAACATCTTTATTTTGCTGATAACAAAGGGATGTTCCCAAGTTCGTGGAAAATGTATTTTGCCAACAAGCTATTCAAAAGAAAAGTTTATTGAACATTATAGTATTATAGTTTTAACATCATGGATTTTAGGGTCCTCCTTTTGAATTTTGTATCTCTCTAGTATATACTTATGTTTTAAATCTTAAAACTGTCTGTATATATTAGTGAAACTATAAGTTTTTGGATTGCTGTAAGCTGCAAATATTTTAATGTGGTCTACTTGATCACAAGGTTGTAACTCTTGTTTTACTTTGAATATAATTGGTGCACGATTTTCAATCCAAAAGAAAGGTTCACGAATGGGTCAATTCACCAATAAGTTCAAGAAAGCAGACTTTTGTTGATAAGCCTTTATAATGAAGGTTCAGAAAACCGATAGTTTGTCGATAAGCATTTATTTCTCAAGTTCATAAAATTAGACAATTGCCGATAACGTGGAGAGTTTTGCATAGTTTGGTTTCGTCGATAGATGGCTCCATGGTTGTGGAAAAGGGTATTTTAGCCAACGATTGCCTAGAGCCGAATATGTCTAAATTAATGAATTTGCAATAGCGATTGGAACATCCTTATGAAAGAATTGATGCTGGCAGTTAGTTTGGTTCTGATAGTTCTGATCAATTGTATAACGATCTTGGCGGTTGAACTGTTTTGGGCGAAGTGTTATAAATACATTTGCGGGAACCAGGTTGGGGGTTCGGTCTGGGAGGATTTGATGGTTGGGGATTCGATGGTGAATCAATTGGTGAACTAATTTTGTCTTGGTTCGATCTCTTGGAAGAGAGATATGTTGGAGAAATCTTTGCAAACAAATATTGATGTATCTGGTGACTGTGTAATGACATTTCAATGTACTTCTGTAATCATTCTATTGCTGATATTAATAAAATCATTTTTGTGGCGTGGTGTTTGTATTTGCTGCTTAACTTAGTTGTCTGATAAGATCCCTAAGTTTGGTCCTGCATCATAAACTTTAAAATAAATATATTGTGATTGTACCAAATAAATTTTATTTACACTTTCATTTCTATTATACTACTAATGACACTTATCTATCTTAGAGAATGAATATCTATCATTTCTTCATGGTTTTTACTGTACAATCTTCATTTCATACACAATAATAGGTAATTTTTGGTGTCATCCTTTTGAAGTGTCATGTACCTTACACTCAACAATCCTTGATTTCTGATAGACTTTTTACAAATCATTCAACTTTACCAACAAACCAAAACCTATTTCTATTCCTACAAATTTTAAAATGATTTTTTCTTTTAAATTTTAAATAGATGTCACAATTTTTTACCAATTAATATAAACAAAAAAAACAAAACATAGATAGAAGTCCCTAGTGGAAGAAACATTGATCCCCTCACCAATATCAAATTTAAAATCTGGAATTCCATATATATAGAGTTCCTAGGTAGTTATCAAAAGATTCATACCTTATTTAATTGGACGAGACTCTAAACAGGTCATTGTGAAAAGATACACCTTTGAAAAGAAAAACCCTAACCCTAATACGTAGAAACCGGTGACCAAATGCCCTCGTTTGAAAACATGGTTGAGCATTATTTAGACCACATCTCACTCTGCTACCAATCTGTTTTTTCACAGAATGCCGTTAGTATTCATTTATAAGTCCGTTGCTTGTGCAATCAGATGTTCATGCCTCCCTGTAGCAGAAACACTGCATCCTACATCATTTATAGACAAACCATTCTTACCACTTTCTTCATTATCTCATTTCACAACCTCGCACAGTGTCATTTCAGATTTATTGATAAAAGAATGTGGGTTTTGCTCTTCTCAAGTAACAAAACTCATGACAGTATATCCTCCTCTTTTCAGGATCAAATCCGACCACACTGCGAGAGAAGTCATTCGTTTCTTGAGAGATTCTGGACTCACTGAAAAGCAGCTTAATAAGATCATTGGTAAAAACACATATATTCTTAGATACAAGGTGAATCAGTTGAAGGTAAAGATGGAATTCCTGAAAACATTAGGCTTCGCTCCCCAAGACCTTGCATATCTCATATCCGCCCAACCCAGATTGCTTAACTTCAGTTTAGAAAACTTTCTTGCTCCTAGAATCCTCTATCTTAAAAACCTATGTGGTCCAAAGGTCAAACTGTGCAAGGCGCTTAAAGCTACAAAAACCCTTCTTTTGGGTGATATGGAGAAGCAGGTCAAACCCAAAGTGGAGTATGTCAAGAATAATATGGGCATTTCTGAAGGCTCTACACGGTTTTTATACGCTGTGGACGCAGTTATGTGCCAAGGGTTTGAAGGCGTGGAAAAGAAAATGAGACACATGGCAAGCCTTGGTTTCTCACAGCAGGAGATCTACAAGATTCTTAAGAGCATGCCTCGAGTGCTTCGTCTTTCAATGCAGAAGACACAGGAAAACATTGATTTCTTGATACATACTGCAGGTCTTGAGACCAGGACTGTTACTGCAAATCCCATATTCTTTTGTTATAGTGTAGAGAAAAGGCTCAAACCACGCCTAGAAGTCTTTGAATCTCTTAGGGCAAACAATTCCAAGGGTTTACCTACTCTAGTTGCCTTCTTTAAGCTAAGCGAGCAAACATTTTGTCAGAAGTTTGGCCAATGCAATATTCAAGTCAAGTCCACTGAACATGCAATTACTTGAAAAAACATTTAGGAACAGTAATGGGAGTTTGACTGGAACGTTTTTGGAGTTTGACTGAAGGGGCTCTGGAACCCGTTCAGGCCAAGGTAATGTTTTAATCATCTTTCACTTCTTTATTGCAAGAATGAGTGCTGTTATGTATAAACAGTGCGTTTATATGTCATACTAGCGTCAGAGAACAATGCTGTTAAGTATATTTCATTTTGAAACTGGAAGAAGAATCCTTTTTATGTCAAAAAAACTTGTAGAATATGGTTTAATTAGCACAATATTTAATATCCTCATCTGTATGGACAGTCTGTTGTTCTGTTCTGTTTTTCTCCAAATATGGCTCCTATGGTCGAGACTAAGCATTGGATATCAGTTGCTTAACTTTGCAATATTAGAGGCGCCTCTCAACATATTGATACCCTGATGTCGCCAGTTTTATTGTGTAGCCTGTCAATGCAATATCATGTGTGGTTCGTCTCTGCAGGCATTCAGCGTGATTATGAAGGGTTATTTAGATTTGGTGGATAGCTTGCCATTGCTCACTTAAACAATATTGAAGATGATTTTGGCTAGCACGTTTGGATTAATTGATCCACACTTTTGTGATATTGAGTTTCAGGGAAACAATTATTTCATATGTGATTCTTTAAAGGATTTATATGATTAGTTAACCAGAGCAAATAATGAACATTCAGTCATCAAGGGCTTTCAGCTTCTTTAGTTAACTCGTTTTCATATAAGCTATGAACTTATTTTGAATAGTTGAGTGGAAAGTCATATAGCGTTTATTCATGTTTGGATGGTCATGAAACTTGTTTAGCTCCACCCTCAGTTTTCCATTCAATCTGTAAGTAAGATATCGACTTCCAGAGTATGTTGACAGTTGCTTTCTTCTGCATAGTTTGAGCTTTAACATTGAAGGTGCCGAGGCAGCCTATTTTCTCTAAGGCCAATGGCAATTTTACAATGTTGGGCCATAGAACATCCTCAACAGGCTAGTAGTGTACGCAAGATATTTCATCAATCTTTTACTTCTTTAGATTGGTTTGGTTGGTCAATTTGATATCCTACCATAGTTGTTGTGGTTTAAACTTTAACATACTTCACCCACGGGGTTCTGAGTCTGGACCTTAGATTTCTCATTCACATGTGTTTCCTTTCCCCTGCCTGTGGCTAATAGTAGTATAATTATTGATCTGCAATATTCTTATTGCTTCTGTACATTTATTATAGCAATGCACTAGTTACCTTGGCTGAGGTTGATCTCCTACTTTCTAGATGATTAATACCTCTTTTTCATTGAAACTTCTTAAGATGGTTCAGTTTGATGGACTGATTTGAGTTGTGTATGGAAATGATTTTAGCCACTACAATTTGTACTAGAATTGGTTTGATGTGGTCGTCTTCCAAGAGATATTATTGTTTGATTGCAAATTTGGAATGATCAAGAAGTACAAGATTACTCAGAATGCACTTAAACTCAAATGGTATGGAATTATGCTTGTGATTGGTTTATGTGCTTTGCAAATTGAGCTTCATTACATTAGTGCTAGGACTATTTTTCTTGTGGACAGGTAATTTGATTCCACCACAAGTAAGAAGCAATTAACAACCAAATTGCAGACCATAGAGTTTCTACTTTCAACAGAAGGGATGGTTATTGGAGCCTTAAGTTGTCAAATGGAGAAATCATGTCATTTCATATAGACCTTGACATTTTGATGGAAGCCCCTACAAGTTTATGGACAATCCACATCAAACACAAAAAAATGAGGAAACATTTTTTTTAATTTTTTTGTCTTATTTGTTTTGTCTACGAGTGTTTGACATGGTCTAGGAATTCCAAGTTGGAACTTTCTAATTCGATGGCTGATGTAATGGGATGGGCTTTCTAAAAGCACATTTGATTTTATTTAACCCTCACAAGTTTTTGAAGTAAAAATAGAGTCTATAAAGATGACTGGGTAAACCATTTGAGGCCATCTTCTAGCAATTGAAGAGGTTCCTTCCTGTGTCTGCACCCAGGACCTTGTGTGGATGCATATTGAAGTATTGAAGCAGAGTATTTCTATTACCAGAGCCCTGAAACATTGGTGAGGAGTATCTAAATATTGTTGTAAGCATAAGTTGGAATTTTTTATTTTATTTCCTAGATTTGTTTTTGAGTCCATTGTGATGTGTTGTCACTCTCTGTGTGGCTGTAATAGGATTGTGATTGCCTTTTGTGTTCACATTGAGTCTCATTTGCTTTGTATTTGGAATCTGAAGGCTACTAATACCTTGTGTTCACTTCTTAGTAAATTGTTTTAAAAGCTTCTAGTGTGTAATTGTGGTCTACACTGCTTGGAGTATGTTGGTTTATTTGACTCACCCTAGCTACTGTTTCAAGTGGTAATCAGGGCTTGCTGAAGTATTTGGGAGTTGAAGAATGGCTCACAAAGGTCGAGGAAGAGGAGTACTTGTTTGAGGTTGAAGAGGCCCTGGAAATGTTAGAAACATTATTGGAAGCTATCAGAGGCTTACTGGTTTGAATGGAAGCCAAGGAAATTGCCCAATGAAGAAGAGTGGAGGCAGGAGTGAGTGATTGAGAAGAAGATGACAAGGAGAGGAAAGGGAAGAACATGAAGAAAGGGTAATCAAGGCTATTGAAAAAATTGGAAGTAAGCCTGGAATTTACCCAATTGTGTTGGTAGTCTAGATTTGGAAGAGCCAATCAATTAGATATCAAACATAGAGTAGTACATAGATTTGGAGCAATTTGAAAACCTTAAATGAAGGTTAAGATTGTTGTTACTAAACTGAAGGGTAATGCATACTTATGATGGGACCAAGTACAAGAAGCAAGAGTTCATGGAGGAAAAAAATAACCATGAGAATGGGATTGGATGGTGAGTAAGTTGAAGTACAAAATTTTGCCTTGTCATTATTCTATGATGTTATTTAAGAAGTTGTAGAATCTTCATTAGAAGTAGTTGAGTGTGAAAGAATACGTAGAAGAATTCTATAGATTGACAATCTAAGTTGGTCTTTCTGAACATACTAAAGAAAACATTCAAGATATATTAATCGGTTGAGATTGACAATTCAAGGTAAAATTAGAATGCTTAATAATAGATTGGTGGAGGCGGCATACTAGTATTCATCAAAGGTTAAAGATAATCTGGCTAGAAAGCAACAACAAAGTCATGGTAGAGATAGAGGTCATGGCAAGCAGTCAGTTGGATGTGAACAAAGCTTCAACAAAAAGGAGGATGAAGGTTTGAGTAGTTCATAGAGAGGAGGATTTCAATATTTGAAAGGAAGAGGATTGGACCATGAGGATGTGATTGAGGGTTTAGTGGCACTTGCTACAATTGTGTAGCACATGGGCATCACAAAAATCAATGTCAAAAAGCTACTAAATATCACATCCCTTATTTTACCTATTGATAAGAAGAACCAATAGTCATGGTTGTTGAATAAATTTTATGTTGTATTGAGATTTCTCTGGATGAGAGTCTTATTTTTCCTTAATACTTACAACATAATTTAAGGTGATACTAAGGTATGGTTTCATTTTGCTTGGTATGGTTTCATTTTGATGTGTCTATAGGCATTGTAGTGGTGATAGGTACATTTCTACATGATTCTAGAGTCTGGACAATAGATAATTTATAATTAATTAATCAAGATAATAAATAATGGATTGTAAATAAATAATTGCATTATTATTTATTTATGAAGATGTTGAAAACTAATTTAATTAATTATCTATTCAGGATAACTTTAAAAATAAAAAAAACTAAATTATTTCTAAATTCATGCAAATGAAATGGATGGATAACCTTTTGGTGGTTGGGTAACTGAATTGGTGATAAGTATCATTGAGCTTTTCATGGCCATTTTGGGCATGCTTTATTTTGTTTTATTCTGAGTACTACTTATTGGGAAAGAGAGGATGGCAAAGCCAAAGGGTTTTGGTGGCAATGAACTTAAAGCTTAGTATGGAGAAGTTCTATTGAGCAGTTTGCTCTGATAATTGTTTGTGTGAATTCTTGGAAGATTGTGGGAAAGATAGTAGGAACAGATCTTTAATGCTACCAAGTATGCTTTTACTTTTGATGATTAAGTAGTGATTGTTGGTTGTAATCCCTAAGTTTTGTAATTATATTATTTCTTCACCTTTATGCCCTACCATTCATTCATTGCCATTTCTTTCTTTTGCATACAAATCCTTGAATTGATTGTTGATGGAATACAAATACTTTTTGGTAAATGACATGTCCATTCATCCAATCGTTGTTTTGACTATCCAATGAAGTGCAATTTGTTGATTTAACTCAATAGCACACTTTCTAGATAACAATCTTACTAGAGAGAAGAGATTCCTCAAATGACCCAATAAGAAGCCCAATTGTTGGCAACCCATTATTGCTTTCATACAACTAGATCTCATTCTACATCATATAAGTTGATGTGCAATCATTTTGCATCTCTTGTCTTGCATACTTGTGGTGTAGAGGGAGGTTAATTTGTATAGAAAATTTTGAATCACTAACACAACTTTCTTGCAAATCTGACTTCATTTTCCAATTTTGATGTGTCATCTTTACATTGTTGCTTATTATTTTATTCCATTGCCAAATCTAGGCAATCCATCCATTGTTCCTTTAAATTTGTTTTACTATTGAAATTGTGTGAAGCCTTATGAGTTGATATTTCAAAGGTTATGCTGGAATTTAATTAAAACGAATGCGATTAAGCCTGGAATTTAATTAAAACAAACGCGATTAAGCCTGAAATTTAATTAAAATGAATGCGATTAAGCTAACCCCTAGACTAGTGTTTATTGTTTCATCTATGGAAGTGATTTGCTTGTTTTAGAAATTCAGGGAAGACATCTATTGGATATCATTTAGCATTATTGATGCCTCATTAAAATATAATATGAATGTCTCCTTTCTCTACCCATTCCCTATGCACTTGCACAACTCTATGTTGTGGGAAAATCTTAAATTTGAATCAAGCATTGCTCTTTACTTGTGCAACAATATGTTAGACTTTGAATTGTTGGATTAGTTATTCCTTCATGCTAGTGCAATGGTAGGTTGTAGATAGACTTTGAATAAGATAACTTGGCATATATTTTGAATGACTGGAATGGAGTCGTATATTCCATGTGATTTTCTTGTGATTGTAATCATGTATTGCATTTTTTTTTTATCTGGAAAGGATAGTAGTAATATTTGAGGAAGTCTATGTATTTTATGATATGGCTCATCCTCTTGGAGGTCATAAATAGGGCTATGTAGGCTGTGACATCCTTGTTATTAATATAATAACATGGGGACTGGAATCCCATATTCTTCATGGGTTTATAACAACAAAGTTTGCAAAGTTTCCTTAATTCAAAAATGGAAACAAATAAGTTTAACATGGAGAGATTAGGACTTTGAGATTACTCTAACATTCGATTATGTCTGGATCAATCTTCTGACCAAAGCCACAAACAATGAAATTTGGTTGAAAACTATTTAATTTAATAGATCTCAAATTGAATAGAAATAAGGTGTTTAAATTATCATAGAGAGATAATTAGTGTTGCAAGTATGAGGTTAACCAGTGTTGTCGTTGATGTCAACATACTCATATTACATTGGTAAGAAGGATTGGATGAGCTGTGTATTGAGGATATTGAGAAAATTAGTCTCAATCAGGAATAGTGAAGAACAGTGATGAGAAGAAGGCAAATGTACTCAATAGGTTGAGGATCAGAGGATGCGGATTAAAGGGTTTGTAGGTATGAGTCTTGAGATGATCCAGTTAAGATTTCAGAGGTCCGCATGAAGATATGAAAAAGTTGTGATCGGTCAAGTAGAATCGGTTCTGGGAGATGCTCCGGAGTGACAGAGTGTTACAAAAAGGTCCGGTGAGATCCGAAGGTGCATTGTTAGACTCTGCGGATTGGAAGGAGTGTTTGGGATGTCCTTGTGATGTGTCATCTCGGTTTGTACATAGTTTGAAGGTCTGGAAGAACCTGGTTCAGTTTGACAGTCGTGACAGACTGTGTTCTTGAAGTTTCGGATGAAGAGGAGAAGAGATTCTAGTAAGTAGAGGAAGTGCGGATGTACCTGGTCACTCAGGCAAGCTTGTGAAGGTTCTTGGATCATGTTGAGGTTGTGTTGTTGGTCAGCATTAGTGTTAAAGCCTGGAATTGAAGATATTCTTCTGGATGAAGATATTCTTGTTCAGACTGGCCGACCGGATGAGTTATTCATCTTGCGAATGTTCTTGTGGATGATTGCCGACTTAGATGATTGTTCCTAAGTCGATGCCTTGTATAAATAAAGGTTTGTGAGTTCATTTCAAAGTGAGTGAGTAGCGGATGAGTGTGGTATAGCGAAAAAGTGAAGGGCAGAGCAGAAGTATCTCGGGCTTAAATGGAACTGATCCAGACATGGTAAAGATGTCAATCTCCAGTTCAAGTTTGTGATTCTTATCACTTTGTAGATAGTGTGTCTCTTGTAGGCAGTGTGCCTCCTTGTGAGCAGTGTGCTCGGGCAGTGAGCCCTAATTGGCATGTGCCATTCATTTTTCTTATTCTTCTAACAGAGAATAATCCTTGGGTTAATCACCCCGTGGTTCTTCCCTTAAGTGGGTTTTCCATGTCAAAATCTTGGTGTCCAATGTGTTGATGTTTATCTGCTCCCGTGTTTATGCATTATGCTTTCATGAATAGTTAACTGATATGCTATCAACTAACAAAGAAGAATCAAGTGTTTGAAGTAGAAGCAAGTTTTTGTACAACTGATTCACCCCCCCTCTTAGTTGTGTGCCCTAGATCTAACAATTGGTATCAGAGCCAAGTTCCTCTAAAAGGAGCTTAACCGCTTGAGGAGATCCAGGATGTCGTCATACAAGAAGGATAGTCTGAAGTTCGATGGAACCAACTTCTCTCTTTGGAAAGGTCGCATGAAATGTCACTTGGAGTGTATGGGCAAAGCATACTTGTCCATGGTCACAAAACCATATGTACCTCCACAGGGTGGTCCGACAACTTTGAATGAAATCACAGATGCTGAAAACAATCTGCGGACCAAAGAAGCTCTTCTTAGCGCATTGACTGACTCAGAACTCTCAAATGTTATTGACCTACCAACTGCATATGAGATCTGGGTTAAACTGAAACTTCTGCATGAAGGAGATGAGTTTGTTAAGAGTGCAAGGTTGCAAAGTCTCAAAAGGAAATTTGAAAGATTGAAGATGAGAGATGATGAAAATATCACTACCTTTATGCCAAGAGTAAATGAGCTGGTGTGTGGAATCAGGAATGCTGGTGGAGTTCTGGATGAAAATGAAATTGTTTGCAAAATTCTCAGATCCCTTCCTGCTGCCTACAAAATCAAGGTTGCTGCCATTGATGAATTCAGAGCCCATACAACTGTCACAAGAGAGCAATTGGCTGGCAAACTGGCTGCATTTGAAATGACTGAGTTTGGAGATGATCCCCCCAAGACTGAATTTGCATTCAAAGCCAGTACCTATGTGAAAGGCAAACAAAGATTTGATTCAGGAGAAAACTCTTCAAGGAAGCTGTCTTGGTATGATCAAGCAAGGAAAGACATGGAAGAGGAAGAAGTAGAGACAACTCATCTTGAAGCCCTCATTGCAAAGAGATTGCCAAGAGGATCCGATAAGTATGAAGGAAAGTTACCTTTTAAGTGCTTCAACTGCAATAAGATTGGTCATTTTGCTTCAAGATGTTCAGAAAGATCTACAAGGTCAAACTCTAACAGACAAAGGTTCCAAAAGAACTATTATTATGTTCATGAAGAAGCTGATAATGAAGGAGTAACAGATGATGAATTAGAGATAGGAGACAAATCCAGAAATGAATGGGTGTTTATTGTCATCAAGGAAGAAGAACCAATATCCTCTAAATCTGTCAATCATAAGGTTGTAGAAAGAGCCTTGGCTGCCCAAGTTGAAGAAAAGGATGATTGGGTTATTGACAGTGGATGCTTTCACCATATGACAGGTGACAAGAACAAGTTCTTAGATTTGGAAAGGTAAGAAGGAGGAATGGTAAAGTTTGGTGACAATTCTGCAGGTAGAATTAGAGGTAGGGGAACTATTTCTTTTGATGGAAAGAGCAAAATTGGTAATGTACTGTATGTTGAAGGATTGAAGCACAATCTTCTCAGTGTTGGACAGTTAGTAGACAAAGGTTATGACCTCCGGTTCAAAAATGGAAGATGCAGGATCTTTGAAAGCTCCGAAACTGAGATTGCATCCGGTACTCAAACAAAAGGTAATATCTTCCATCTGGTTGGTTCTAATAAAAGTTGTTTGTTTGTTCAAGTTGATCAGAGTTGGCTATGGCATAGAAGGATGTGTCATGTAAATTTTGACAACATCATCAAGATAAGCAATACTCAGGCTGTAAGAGATCTGCCAAAATTGGTGAAACCTACAACTAGTTTGTGCAAAGAATGTCAGCTAGGCAAATAGAGCAGAGTCTCCTTCAAAAGCAAAGATCAGTCCTCTACCGGACTATTGGAATTAGTTCATACTGATCTATGTGGTTCGACAAGAATCAAGAGTATGCAAGGTGATAGATATTTCATGTTACTGATTGATGACCATTCCCAGATGATGTGGGTTACCTTTCTAAGAAAGAAATCAAAAGCCTTTGAGAAGTTCAAAATCTTCAAGGCTATGGTAGAGAATCAAACCGGATTGAAACTGAAGTGTCTAAGGTCTGATAGAGGTGGTGAATTCACATCTGGTGAATTCATAGACTTTTGTGAGAAGCATAGCATAAAGAGACAGTTGTCTGCTCCTAGGACTCCACAGCAGAATGGAGTAGTTGAGAGAAAGAACTGAACCATCCAGGAAGCTTCCAGGACAATGATGATGGAAGCAAATGTCCCTCAAATGTTTTGGAGAGAAGCTGTCAGCACTGCAGTCTACACTCTCAACCGAGTTCAAATCAGAAGCAATACCGATAAGACTCCTTATGAACTTTGGTTTGGTATAACTCCTACTGTGAGATATTTCAGAGTATTTGGTAGCAAGTGTTACATCAAAAGAGATGAAGATCTAGGAAAGTTTGATGCTAGAAGTGATGAAGGAATTTTCTTGGGTTACTCCACTCAAAGCAAAGCATACCGGTGTTACAATAAGAGACTGAGAAAGATGATAGAAAGTACAAATGTGAAGGTTGATGAAGGAATTGAGAAGCCCTCAAGGTTTTATGAATATGATGAAGATGATCAGGATGGTGTTCTGGTTCAAGGAACTCAATCCCTTCCTAAAAGTCAGATTTAGACTGATCCGGTAAATCATGAAGAAGAGGTTTGTCTGAATGAACCTGATCAAGAAACAGCAGTGCAAGAGACTCCCAAAGTCACAAGGTATGTAACTCTAAATCACTCTGAAGATCAGATCATAGGTGACAAAAGCAAAGGAGTACAAACAAGGAAGAAAATTGCTCAAAATTCAAATGAATACTGTTTGATTTCAAAGATTGAACCTAAGACAATAAATGAAGCTTGCAATGATGAAAACTGGACCAAAGCAATGGAGGAAGAGTTGATGCAAATTGAAAAAAATCACACTTGGGATCTTGTTCCCAGACCTAGAAACAAGAATGTGATTGGAACCAAATGGGTCTTCCGGAACAAACTAAATGAAGTTGGTGAAGTAATCAGAAACAAAGCCAGATTGGTCTGCAAAAGCTACTCTCAAATAGAAGGAATTGATTTTGAAGAAACCTTTGCTCCGGTGGCAAGAATTGAAGCAGTCAGATTATTTCTTGCATATGCTGCCTTCAAAGATTTCAAGGTATATCAGATGGATGTCAAGTCTGCCTTTCTAAATGGTGATTTGGAAGAAGTATACATTGAACAACCGGATGGATTTCAATTGTCTAACCATGATGATATGGTCTGCAAGTTGAAGAAAGCACTATATGGATTGAAGCAAGCTTCAAAAGCATGGTATGAAAGGTTGGATAAGCATCTTGTGCAGATTGGTTTCAACAAAGGTACTGCTGACAGTAATCTATATTTCCAAATAGATAATGAAAACGTCTTGATTGTTGAAGTATTTGTTGATGATATCATTTTTGGAGGAAGAGAAAGTATGTATAAAACCTTTGCAAATCAAATGAAAAGTGAGTTTGAAATGTCAATGCTTGGTGAAATGAATTTCTTCTTGGGTCTGCAAATTACTCAGACAAAGAAGGGTATCTTTATCTCTCAGACCAGATGTGTGAAAGAATTGTTGAGGAAATTTGGAATGGAAGATTCAAAGCCAATGAACACTCCTATGGCAACTGGATGTAAGTTGAGCAAAGATGATGATTCTCCTAAAATAGATTAGACAAAGTACAAATCAATGATTGGAGGTTTATTGTATCTCACTCAGACTAGACCAGATATAATGCAGGCTGTTGGTCTTGTGGCAAGATTCCAGGCTAATCCTAGAGAATCTCATGTTATGGAAATCAAAAGAATTTTTAGGTACTTGAAAGGAATAGTTGAGTATGGTCTATGGTATCCTAGAGATCAGGATTTCTCTCTTCATGCATATACAAATGCAGATTAGGCAGGAGATGTGGATGACCGGAAGAGCACCAGTGGTGGAGCATTCTTCTTGAGAAAGAGATTGGTTTCTTGGCTAAGCAAGAAACAAGAGGCAATATCTCTGTCTACAACTGAAGCAGAATATATTGCAGCAGTAGGCAGTTGCACTCAAATCCTATGGATGTAGCAGATGTTAAGAGACATGAAAGTAGAATATGAGGAGCCTATCACAATTTTTTGTGATAATTCAAGTGCAATAAATATTTCCAAGAATCCGGTATTGCATTCTAAGACCAAGCATATATCTATCAAATTTCATTTTTTGAGAGAACAAGTGAACAAGGGTGAAGTCAGATTGGAGTATGTGCCCTCCAAGGATCAGCTTGCAGATATTTTTACTAAACCTCTTCCCAAAGACTCTTTTGAGTATCTCAGGGAGAAGTTAGGGGTCATGGCCCCTTCGGTGATGAACTAGGATGCACTGATGTGCATCAGTCCGGTGGATATCACAGTCATATCTTGTGATCCGGATTGATGATGGGGAGTTGCTACTAAGGGGGAGCAACTGGTATGATTCTGATGTGTTACAAGTGCAAGCATGAGCCCTTTGCCATTGATGTCAAAGAGGGAGAGAAGACATGTGAAAAACAAGTGGTTGATGATCAAAGGGGGAGCAGTAAAGGAAGAGAAGACATGTGAAGAGTTGTTGCTGATAGGGGGAGCTGTGACAGAAAAGAGAAGTTCCTGTCTTGATGGTTTTTCACATCATATGTTGCCATCAATGACAAAGGGGGAGATTGTTGCAAGTATGAGGTTAACTAGTGTTGTCATTGATGTCAACATACTCATATTGCATTGGTAAGAAGGATTGGATGAGCTGTGTACTGAGGATATTAAGAAAATTAGTCTCAATCAGGAACAATGAAGAACAGTGATGAGAAGAAGGCAAATGTTCTCAATAGGTTGAGGATCAGAGGATGCGGATTAAAGGGTTTGTAAATATGAGTCTTGAGATGATCCAGTTAAGATTTCAGAGGTCTGCATGAAGATATGAAGAAGTTGTGATCGGTCAAGTAGAGCCGGTTCCGGTAGATGCTCCGAAGTGACAGAGTGTTGCAAAAAGGTCCGGTGAGATCCGGAGGTGCATTGTCAGACTCTGCGGATTGGAAGGAGTGTTTGGGATGTCCTTGTGATGTGTCATCTCGGTTTGTACATAGTTTGGAGGTCCGGAAGAACTTGGTTCAGTTTGACAGTCGCGACAGACTGTGTTCTTGAAGTTCCGGATGAAGAGAAGAGATTCCAGTAAGTAGAGGAAGTGCGGATGTACCTGGTCACTCAGGGAAGCTTGTGAAGGTTCTTGGATCATGTTGAGGTTGTGTTGTCGGTCCGCATTAGCGTTAGAGCCCAGAATTGAAGATATTCTTCCGGATGAAGATATTCTTGTTCAGACTGGCCGACCGGATGAGTTATTCATCTTGCGAATGTTCTTGTGGATGATTGCCGACTTGTGAATGTTCTTGTGGATGATTGTCGACTTAGATGATTGTTCCTAAGTCGATACCTTGTATAAATAAAGGTTTGTGAGTTCATTTCAAAGTGAGTGAGTAGCGGATGAGTGTGGTATAGCGAAAAAGCGAAGGACAGAGCAGAAGTATCTCGGGCTTAAATGGAACTGATCCAGACATGGTAAAGATGTCAATCTCTAATTCAAGTTTGTGATTCTTATCACTTTGTAGACAGTGTGTCTCTTGTAGGCAGTGTGCCTCCTTGTGAGCAGTGTGCTCGAGCAGTGAGCCCTAATCGGCATGTGCCATTCATTTTTCTTATTCTTCTAACAGAGAATAATCCTTGGGTTAATCACCCCGTGGTTTTTCCCTTAACCGGGTTTTCCACGTCAAAATCTTGGTGTCCAATGTGTTGATATTTATCTACTTCTGTGTTTATGCATTATGCTTTCATGAATAGTTAACTGATATGCTATCAACTAACAAAGAAGAATCAAGTGTTTGAAGTAGAAGCAAGTTTTTGTACAACTGATTCACCCCCCCTCTTAGTTGTGTGCCCTAGATAGAAATAAGGTGTTTAAATTATCATAGAGAGATAATTAGATATAATCTTCTCTAGAGTTTTCAAAAGCAAAATTTATAATGTTGAAGGATATCACTGTCTAGTATCATGTTAACAATAGACAACCAAGAAAATACCCATCGCCCAACAAGATAAGGGCACCATCTAAACTATAGTAGTGTCCTTAATGCCCCATGTGCACTTGAAAGTCAAATGATTCAAGATGTGTCTATATCTTTATATATGTTATTTTCATACTAAGATCAAACATGCAATATATTGTGAAATTATAGTCTTGAGTTAGGAAATGTTGTGCTCAAGACAAGGAATTATTATTGCTTCGAATTGATGCATGAGGCCTTCTTGCATTCTAAATTTGTTAAGCTTGCTCATCTATTGAACGCTTCTAAGTAATGCATTGTTTTCAAATCCTTTTGAGTATGTTCCTTCTTTAAGAGATATGGAAGAATTTGTCATTTTGCTTCTTATTGCTTTAGCAAATAAATGATTTTCACACAAAGCGCTAGACATGAATTCGTGGGGAAACATAGGTCTGGTACAATTTGGTTGGAAAAGTTAGGATACAATATCACATAGGTGTAATCATAATGTTAAGAACAATCTTAGGTTGGATGGATGATATCTTTCAATTTAAATATGGTGCCTTGAATGAATTATCCTATCAATGGAAAAATGTCACCTTGAGTGTTGACTTATATTGCAACTTAGTTTACTTTAAAATAAATATCAAGAGTAGGTGCAGATGTAGCTAATTGCTTGTTAATATATTATTAAATGACATATCGTAACATCTAGTTGGGATGTGTTTGTTATTAATGATCATGGATTTAAGTCGATATAGGATGAGTTGTCATTCCATGCTCAGACTATGACTATGATTCTATATCATTGCACTTATGGAGTTGGTTGTATTGTCAAAAGTCATGAAGTAGACAAAGAGGGTATCTAGAGTCTACTTGATTGACTGCATGAAACATAGAATGTACTCAAAACACATGGTTCTCTGATATTTCTAGTATTCCACATTGATCATTATTTGCCACCCTTGTTGAAGGGTAAGGCCACTCCTAATTTGGGAGAAGTGCGGGGAATCATCAAGTTTGTGGATGGAGAAAAATTGTCCAGATGATGTTGTCCCTCCTTACAATTGATTTACTCTAGATTGCTTATTCAGATAATGCATGATATATGTATGTCAAAATAATTTGTAATAATTTCTCTTTGCAACAAATATATGTAACCAATTGTGATTAATGAAAATAAGCTTGCAATGTATTGTAATGATGTTTGGGACAATTGTTCTCACTACATTGTAACCTTGTTGAAACTTTTTTTTTTGAGCTAATGTAACTTCCATTTTTTAAGTAGTTTTGTTATCACAAAGGAAATTAGTTGATTGTGTTAGAAATATGATAGTTAGTAATATAAAGATTTATTTGTTTAATAATCTAGTAGATAAAATCTTAAGTATTTTTCAACTTGATCCCATGTGGGATCTTACACGTGGTATCAAAGCATAGGTTTGAACTCTGGAACGAAATGGATCCACTATTCAACCAAGTGTATGCTCTTTTGAGGTGTCATGGTAACTACCAGGGAAACAAATAGAACATGTCCTAACCATGGTCAAGATGATCAAGTAGCAAAGCTTGATCAGATCACAAGGATGCTTGTTGAAACAAGGGAATGAATGAATATCCTAGAACAAGAAGTTGCTTTTGTGTGAATTGCCTTCTTGATGACTTGAATGCTATGCAAAAATTCTTGTTGTTTGAATGACTTGATGGAGTCATGATTGTGCTTTTGTAATGACTCTTGATAGTGTGATTGTGAAAACCTTTGTATGAAAATGAATACCAATGTTCTTGAATTTTTAGTCGAACATTGTGTACTCCCTTGCGAGTGATTCATTTGGTGGTGAAAAAGTTGATGTTTTGCTCATATGTCTGGTATCTAGAAGGAAACGAATGTGATAATGCTTTTGTAATTGAACCTTGCATTGTGTACTCATGTTGTGTGGTCATATTCCAAGAGTAGCATACCTTCTTACCCATTTTCTCATATTTGGAATTGTTATTTCCTTGTTTTGTGTGATGATTAGAAAGAATTGTGCATTGAAAGAAGCATTGGGTTGGTGTGGACTAGAGTCCCCAACTGTACTATCATTCCTTGTTAAGCATGTCAAATGTTATTACTCTTGTTGTGTAGAGAATATGGTTATGATATTCTTCTTATGCAAATTTCCCCATTGATTGAAGTTGCACCTTGCATTCTCATTATGTGTGCATTTCATTATGGATGTGCTTGTTACCATGTGGTTGAAAAATTGTAGCATTGTAAGGATAGAATGTTAGGTAAAGGTTTAAGTCCCAACCAAATTCTTTCAATTTTTATGCTGCTATGTGTTTAAATCTTAATGTTGCATTCATGTATTACCCATATGACTGGTGAATTCTAATATGGTGTTGAATGCTAATCACTCCAGGGTGCATGAGTGGATGTGTTGAGTTATCATGACTCGTGAGTCAAATTTTGTCCTTGCTTAATCTTGAATTGGTAAATGATTGATAATGTGTGACAATGTGCATCATTGCTTATAATCCCCTTGAATGTGATATTTTGGTAAAATACCATTCATGTGTAGAAAGGTAAATTCTAGTGGATGCGTAGGTAATAATCTTATTGCATGATGATGTGCTTGTGTTGTGGTGAAACAATTGTTGTTTGACAACTTGAATCATGCTTAGTAATGATAAGTGAAAATTGCAATCTCATGCTTTATGATGTGATTTGGGTTTTATAAGACTCCCTTGTTTGGTGTTGTTTGAGCATGTTCTCTTACCATTGGTTTTGGAAATCTAGGTGGAGTGTAACTTTTTACTCCCTTGCTTGTGATTAGAATTAGTCATGTAGTGTATGCAAAGTGTACATTCTAGATTTTGATACTTTCTTTTGGTTATTGATGAATTCCCTAATTGTCTGTAAGGACCAACATCGACTAATTATCTTATTTAAGAGTAGCCTAACCACTAAATTTTGATGTCTATTTATCTTGTTTTTTATATGGTCACGCTTAATTTATTGTTGGAATTGATATTTATTCCAATTTGGTGTTTTTTTTTATTATAGTGGCTATGCTAAAATGTTTTAATTGTTGGTCATGTATCATTTAATGTTCTTCTCTATCATGTCCATGATGGACCTTTGGTGGATAGTATAAGGGAGTAGATTGCAGAGAGTGTACAAGTTCTTGATATTTGTGCTATGAGAACTATGGCATTGTGTCTAGGCTTAATGATAAGTATGGGAAGATATAGGTTAGCATCAAGATGCTAGAGAGGTCTATTCTTCCAAGTATGAAGGGAATTTGATAAACTTGGCCATGACATGGTTATGAATGAGTTATTGTAACTTGCTAACCTTGCATTTAATGATGATGATGAATTAAGACCTTATGATATGAATGTGTGAACCACTTTTAATATGCATCGATGATCTTCCTATTCTAATTATGTTCTCGGATATGTATTGGGTTAGAATGAAATTCCTTATGATTGCCTTTGCCAAATGTGGGCAACTAGCATAAAGTATTACTAAATGTGGTAATGTGTTTTACCTTTATATTTAGTTGGTGGATAATTGTATGCTAAACTTTATGATTAGTAATAAGCAAATGTTATATACTCAAAAGTAGAATATTGCCTAATATTATTATGTGAGTTTGAATTTTAATATGGTGTTTTCAAGTAACTATGTGAATGTATTGGATGGCCTTATATGAGGCATGCTATACACTTACAATTTAGCCAGTGATGACCACAACTAGTATGGGATACTTGTTTGTCATCACAATTGGTAGTGAACTAGGGAAAAAATATCACATGATTAATGTGGATAAGGATTGGGAATATTGGGTGTATGATATGTGCTTATGAATAGTGCTTTCATGCAAAGTAAAGTTTGATTATTGTTTTTTATAATTTAACTATCTGGTGGATGAGTTATAGTGCGTAGTTGTACAACTATAGATAAAACTTTGGCCAAAGTATTTTGAAATGTTTATTTCATGATTGTTCATATATGTTTTAGAATCATATGCAAGGTTTTTGTGTATGATAAATTGAGCAAATTTAGCACAAGATCCTCTACATTCCAGGTACCTCCTCCTATCTGTTGCCTCTACATGAAGGATGGATTCATCTTTAATGGTGAAGTATGGGGAGACTTAATAACTTTGTAGATGGTGGTTAAAACACCATGATGCATCTTTCTCTTTCCCAGTTCAGTTCCAGTAAATTGAATAGCTTTCAAGCAATGATGAGAGTTGCAATTATCACATATTATAACAGTTAAATGAAATGTTCTAGATTAGTTAACCTAAATAGCATAAGAGATTTTAACATTATGGATTTAAATTTTTAGTTTAAAGAATGTATGTTCTAAATTCTTCTTGTTAATGTGTATATGTGGATTTGTCATTGTTGATTTAAATCCTCGATGGTGTAATCATTGGATTAATTAGGATTTCCTTATTTGAGTACTTTGCATTTGTGTAATGTATTCTTAAGAGAATAATGTAAGGGTCGACATTAATCCTAGGGGGGAGTGAAAGGAAGCTAGGTATGCGAAAATCACTTCCTACACTAATCTAATGAGGAGAGAAGAGTGCAAATTCATTTTAACCTTTACAATTACAGAATGTTTAATACAACAACAGAGATATTGCAACAAAGCACCACATAAGAATGTAAGACAGAAAAAGAGAGACACAAGATATACGTGGGGAAAACCCTTATCGGGTGAAAAACCCCACACTCCAAAACTTGCACAATGTATTATCAAAACTATAATGGTTTACAATACAAGCTCTCAGGAGTCTTTGACACTCGTAGCTGGAGACAAACTGGCATCATAACAACACCTGTTAATCACCTTTTACATCTCTCCAAGCACCGACTTATATTGAAGTTTTAAATGCAAAACTAAACATATCTTGGAATGGGCGTCCAACTTGGCCTCATGGCCCAAGACCCACGCCTAGGGACACTTGTCCAACACTACAGCATGGACATGACACTTGTCATATCACCTCATACCAATATGGTCGCCTATTTCCAATTTGGGAAATGACAGATGCTCTTACGCACCAACCGACTGCCATAGAATCTGTCATAGCTGTCATAACTTACAGCTGTAAGAGAATTTGTCATAAACAGGCTATAAATAGCATATTCTCTTGCAACATGACATAACCCTCCTTGGGGCGCCCAAAGATGCCTTCTTCCAAGATGCCTTGTGACACATGTCTTCACCTTCATAGAACCTTCTATTTCTGACTCTTACATGTTATAGATTCTATCATAGGAATCTGTCATAACCATTTCGGTCAAGATTCACTTACACACTAGTCAAGATGCTGACACATGGCAGAAAACCTCTACCACACAAAAGGGATGCCTATCTCCACATGGAGTAAGTTGACCATCCTAGTCACATTACAGGTGGGGTGACAACTCATTGTGCCACTTCACACTAGATGACAAAATAGGATGTACAACAAAATTACAACATAGGCTAAGTAAATAAATTGCATTACAATAATAAATGCAAGAAATTACCAAGGTTGAGACACCTTAATTCCCAACATTCTCCCACTTGTCGAACACCTTGTAAGAGCCAATAGAAAAAATAGGATTTAACTGCTATAGGTCGAAAGGCCAATAGACTTCGAACACCATATGAACTTCTCTGTGCCCACTTGTTTCGTTAATGCATCTGCAACATCACACTCTGACTGTCACAACAGATAGTAAACTGTCCTGCACCAACACCAATATCTGAACACAATATCTCTTAAGCCAAATGGCTTCCTTGCAAGCATGAGTAGTTGCCAAATACTTAGCTCAACTGAACTCCACTATGCTCACTAGCTTTACAAAAGCACCTGTAACATCTTCCAAGTGATCACCAACATGACAAAAGATTAGAATGCCAAAAATATGATGAAACACTAAATGCCACATAGACACACCAATGTATCCAACTTCAAACTCGTTAACAGAACATAACTTTGAAGTCCAAACATCTTCAAAACAAGATCGAGCACATATGCTCCAAAACAGTTAGAACAACAACCACAGCTAGTTTACATCCAGCTAAAAAACCACCATTGATAGAACTTTTGCACATGACATATTCAGCCCATACTACAACTCTCATCCTTATATAATCCACTGTCATGCTCAACGTTACTGTCTCCCATGATAACAAATACACAAAAACCATTGATGTGCAAAAAATCTAAAGACCTTTGATACTGCAGTCCAATGAAAAATAATCTACCAAAGATATACATACATCCTAGGAATCAAACTACATGAACAATGCCAACTGAAGAAACTCAAAGTCTACCAATTAACACTTACATAAAAAGATGGCTTATAATACAAACATATAATACAAAGAATAATCACAATGATCTACAAACTGTAACCAACTGCTACAAAATAGAGCATACTTCCACAAATAGTTTTCTGCTCACTTTCTCACCTCTGACCTCCTCCACTTCTCCCAAGTCCACATCTAAAAAGAACACATACTGTTGCCAAAAAAATAATAAAGTACAACAACAATAGATGACCACAAACCCAGTGATCATCATACTAGATGAATAAGAACCTCTAGGAAGAAGAATGAGACCATAAAGAGAAACTGCAAACCATAACATGTCCTTCTGCCAACATCACCAAGTGCTAAGCTGTGCCAAGTATGATCTCCTTCACAAAACCCCAACTGAAAAGCTTTAACAACACCCAACCATTCAATCTCATAAGATCAAATAAACATCAACATGGATGTAAGCCTCTCTAATCAAGGTAGATCAAACTCATATCCATTCCATAACAAGGAATAAGCCCAATTAAATTTCCTAAACTCAAAAATGAACATCATGAATCAAACCATACGAATCAAGAAGATAACCATGCTAACTTCCCTCAAATGAAACCTCTAGAACCAATAACTATAGCTCAATATTCATATCTACGAGAAATAAAAGCATAAAACAAATGAATCTGAAATAACCTAGGCAATACCTATCAGAACATTTTCTGCCAAGTGAACTGAGAGTGGGGAATGAGACCGATCCACTGAGATACATCGAGTCTCATATACTCTCTCCAAGAACAATCTCCTCTCAAGTTCAAATATGAACTCACGTCCATAACAAGTGAAGGCTTCTTGGTCTTTCTGCTGAAACTTAACCATTCCAACACATGATCCCTACAATAAGAGATCTCAAGCCTCACCTCAAGTCTCTCTAGTATCCAAGAGCATCCATCAACCAATACATGCCAACTTCAAATGCATCCTGTAAAATCATGAAGCTTCAAGCAAATGATTAATACTCAAAACCAAAGAGAACAAACAAGATCACTGCAGAACTCCCATTGCACATATGCATGATCAAGAAGCCCATCATGACATTATGATCTAACCATCTCCTCATAAGAATATCACATACAACAAAGCGTACAATGATGCATACATCATGTTTCAAGAGAACATGTATCATGCCAAAACTTTAATCTAGCATCAAGAGTAAACCATGACATAATAAAAACATCTCTAAACAAAGGATAAACATGTCATACTAAACATAAACCCGACACCTCAACTAAGATGTCAACATCTCCAAACATATGAAGATAACCATCTCCTGACAACAAAATTGAAAATGTCAAAGAACTCTCAAAACCAAGAGCTCCTCCATGACACCAATATCCACTGCAGAAGATCATCCATCACTTATGATGAATCCAACGTCATTGCCGAAGCTCCCACTGAAATAGTGATATCGAGATTATCAAGGCATTATGATAACCATCCTCTCAATGAAGATCATCCATGGTTCTGACACAATCTAACAATTGTCCTTCGCAATATCAGCAACACAAAAGAATAAAGTAGAACCAAGATCTCCAAGTCAAGAAGATAAAGCCATTACTGTCAAAAGCTTACACTAAACTGTGTAACCAAGCTATCCATGACATTATGATAAACATGCTACAAGTCCCAATAAATGACTATTCATGCACTCTAATTATCCATCCTCTTATCCCAAAGCAACATACCAAAAAACACAAATGACCACAGACAAGGCCAACTAACAAAGTCTGCATAAATACTGAATCAATCTTGTGGATATAGATAGTCCACATTTGAGTCATCCCACTACAATCAAATAGGTGATCAACCCACAAAACTGCATAACTCGTAGATCCCAAACATGAAACATTCAAACTCATCATCACATTAGTAACTTGCAAACTAAGATACCAAAGAAGACAATCTGTAGACTTCAAGACTCAACCATCAAATCAATTCTAGATTCAATTTGCCAACAAGTCCACAAACGAGTGATCGTAGTCAAGGATCTAAACAAGCATATGCTGTAGAAATGATGAGTGAGTAATCACATACCAACATCTCCATAGTGAGAAAGATACAAATATCCTCACATTATGCACAAAGCATACATACAAATCTGCAACTATCTTACATCCAGAAACACTCCCAAGGAATCATAATCTGAAAAATAGTTTATCTGCGGATTTATAAAACAACAAGTTTTGATTAACCATGTAAAACCTACAAGACCACCATGTCTCTGACACACATGCAAATCCATATCCACTTATCATCTAGAAAACCCACAAGTCTAAAAATCACCAATATAGTTAAACTAGAATAATGGAATAACATAAATAAGCATAACCATAGATTTTTGAAATGGAACATCTACAAAACCCTTAGATCAAAACAATATGAAACTGAGACATGCAAGTACAACCAACTAATATGAAAAAGAGGTCTAGGAACTTCAGGCCCATTTGTAGGCCAATTCCACAACCATCACCGTGTACAAGCATACAGAGAAGCTAGGTTGTTCCAGGAGCTTTCAAACCATCCAAAGATTAACTCCACAACCTACATGCATTTGGGGTTAACAAGACAATATCTTCCAATGCCAGGGACTAAAACCAAGCCCAACATAAGCACATCAAACCATAGCCATGGCAACCCAAGTTTCTCCATGTGATCAGGGAGCCAAGAATGAACACCCAACATGAATACTTTCCTGCAAATGACCATAGAATGATAAAACATAACCACCATGCATGAGGGTTATTGCATACTGTCAAACAAGCGCTCCAGATCAATATCATACTAAATGTAACCACATGATCAACTCCGTAACACTCCATCTTAAGTTTCCATAACTCAATTTGTGCCGTTAAACATCCTCATCTCTATTCTTCTGAATGTGCCTGTCATCTCATTCCTGCAACAAGATTTCAGAATACTCTACATGAACTCCCACTCAACCTAAGATTAGTACACAAAACCCCTATCCAACAACTAGGACCAAAGAGAATAGCTCTGATAGGTCATGTTGAGACATGGACCAGCTAGGTCTCAAACCTAGGACCTTCCATTCGCTGCTGGAGTGCTCTACCACTGAGCTACTAGCCCCTCTTGGACCAGTCCATCGTCGGTCTAGGTGTGGCTTATTTCCAACACCAACACCCCCCTTAAGCCACACCTCTCGTGTGCTTGGGGCTCCTAGCTTGGACTTGGCTCTAATACCAACTGAAAAGAAGCTAGGTATGTAGAAATCGCTTCCTACACTAATCTAATGAGGAGAGAAGAGTGCAAATTCATTTTAACCTTTACAATTACAGAATGTTTAATACAACAACAGAGATATTGCAACAAAACACCACATAAGAATGTAAGACAGAAGAATAGAGACACAAGATATACGCGGGGAAAACCCTTATCGGGTGAAAAACCCCACACTCCAAAACCTACACAATGTATTATCAAAACTGTAATGGTTTACAATACACTTGCAATGAAAGCTCTCAGGAGTCTTCGACACTCGTATCTAGAGACAAACTAGCAGCATAACAACACCTGTGAATCACCTCTTACATCTCTCCAAGCACCTGCTTATATTGAAGTTTTCAAGGTAAAACTAAACATATCTTGGAATGGGCGTCCAACTTGGCCTCATGGCCCAAAACCCATGCCTAGGGACACTCGTCCAACACTACAGCATGGACATGACACTTGTCATATCACCCCATACCAATATGGTCACCTATTTCCAATTTGGGCAATGATAGATGCTCTTACGCACCAACCGACTGTCATAGAATCTGTCATAGCTATCATAACTTACAACTGTAAGAGAATCTATCATAAACAAGCTATAAATAGTATATTCTCTTACAACATGACATAACCCTCCTTGGGGCACCCAAAGATGCCTTCTTCCAAGATGCCTTGTGACACATGTATTCACCTGTCATAGAACCTTCTATTTCTGACTCTTACATGTCATAGATTCTGTCATAACCGTTTCGGTCAAGATTCACTTACACACTAGTCAAGATGCCAACACATGGCAGAAAACCTCTACCACACAAAAGGGACGCCTATCTCCACATGGAGTGAGTTGACCATCCTAGTCACCTTACAAGTGGGGTGACAACTCATCGTGCCACTTCACACTAGATGACAAAACATGATGTGCAACAAAATTACAACATAGGCTAAGTAAATAAATTACATTACAATAATAAATGCAAGAAATTACCAAGGTTGAGACACCTTAATTTCCAACAGGGAGGATGTCACATCCCTTATTTTATATATTGATAAGAAGAACTAATAATCATGGTTGTTGAATAAGTTTTATGTTGTATTGAGATTTTTATGGACGACAGTCTTATTTTTCCATATTGAATTGAGCATTATATACTTGTAGCATGATTTAAGGTGGTACTGAGGTATGGTTTCATTTTTCTTGGTATGATTTCATGTTGGTAAGGAAAAGTATGACATTTATTTGGAGTATTATTTTTGTCTATGAACCTATATCTCAAACTAACAACATGTTGGCTTGAGGTGGATGTAGGACATTTATTCTTGTAACAACTCAATCAAGTTGTTACCCAAATTTAGCACTATTTTTTGTGTTTGTTATAATTTTTAGCCAAAGTTATTAAGTGTTCATTCAAATGTATACTCAGACACTTCTACCCATATGAGATAGGCATTTGTCTATACGGGACACACATGTATCCATACGGGATAGGCATTTAGCCATATAGGACATGTATTCCTCCATCCATCTGGGATGGGCATCTATCCAAATGGGATATACATCCATCCATATATCATAGGTACATGCTCTGGCCAGAGACAGACTCATCGGGATCTAATAGATCTTGAGTCACTCACTAAAGACTACACTTCTCTATTGAGAGTACACTAAAGTTGTCGTCATTCAAGAGTATATTATATATATAAATTTATAAATTAATGGATTGGGTCTTGCCTTAGAATTTGGTCTAAAATCTTGGGGAATCAAGAAATTCCACTTGGGATTCTTTTGAGTATACGTTGAATATGTTTTATCTTATTTTTATCTTTGAGCATTCATCTTTAGATTTCATTGATTCTCTTGGGCAAATAATTTAAGTTGATTTAAATCAATACTTTGAATACTTCCCAACCCGTGTTTGAAAACATGTGCATTGAGAACCTCTTTTAGTCACTAGATGGCCTACATACATGCTTCCAAACAAGATCAAGGCGTAATATGTATGTAGTTCTATCTTCTAATCTATGTTTGATGTGCACTATTTAGTGTAGGTACATAACCCTTTCTAGGGCTCCTTTTCCCTAAACAGTTCCTCTTCAACTGCTACCCACTAAAAGAAGCATTTAATTCAAAGTTTTTGGTCGCCTTGACCAATACTTGTTTACTAATTTGTTCTATTTCCTAATCCTAAAAAAATGAAACTTTTTTTATCTACATGACTAAGTCTTGTTTTCCCTTTAATAATTTCATTTCCTTTAAGCTATGTGATGATGGTTCTATTTTTGATGATTCTAATTTCCTTGAAACTATATGATGATGATTCTAATTTCTTTGAAATGATGATGATTTTCACAGTATGGAACTATCAATTTGTTCTTTTATTTAATCTTTATTAGTTTGGTATTCAAGAAAGATTACCCGTTCCTTGGATTTAAATAAACACGACATCTCTTATTACTACCCAATGATTTATAGGGTCAGTGCCATAGACATCGTTGTTGCAACTATATTAGGCTATAAGTGTAGTAGTTCAAGTGCGACGACATTACCTATAAACGTGAACTAGAGGCACTGTTAAAAAATGAACGTTGTGAGTTTTTTTAGTTTTCATATCTTGTTTAAGTTGTTCAAACTAATTAGAAAATGAAGAAAATTCTAAAATGTCTAACATATATTAAATGATATCGAAATTTAGAAACTAAAGAAAAACCATAAAGGCTATCATATTTTTAACTATTCATTGAGTTTGAAATAAAATTTAACCAATATCAATTGACACAACTATATCGATTAAGTTATATTGCCTTATATTTTCTACTAACTAATTGTATTTAAAAAGAACTAGATAATTAATGACATTTTAAAAATAAAATTGTAAGTTATTCTAAACTAATGTATTTCACAATAGAAATAACTTTTAGAATTGTATTCTCAAAAGTAGATTTAACAAATATTCCATACTACAAGAGTTGTTTGTGTAGTCCCAAGCATATGTCAATTCATGTTAATACTTTAAAAGGGAAAAAGACAACATGTTATTCAACAGTGCGCTAAAGAATAACAAGTTACATACCCTTTCATAGTACCCATGTAATGGTCTCTTGCGAGATTCCTTAATTTCACTATTTATTATCTCTAATGGTATGATATCTGTTTATTTCTAAGCTCTGGATTAACTAGTTAATGCTTGCCTTGATTTGTTGTTATAAGGGATGGAATGCTAAGAATTCAAAATTATAATCCATTTATATATATTCCTCTAAAAAGGGTTTGAGTCTGTCTATACTTTATTTTGACCACATTCAACAAAACTCTAGATTTATGAATCAATTGTCTCATTTTAAGATCAACCTAAGTAAGAATGTAATGATTATTGTTATCACTGGGAATTGCACCCGTATGCAATGCTGGAAAAGCTCTGCAATTCCATGTAACATGGGACTAATTTTAGGTTGTGGGTGCCCTATAATGAAATTAGACCTCCAGATTATGTGCTGGTTCCCTTAAAATATTCTATTGGAATGCATGATTTTCTATTTTGGAAAAGGGTAATAAGAAAACTATGAAGAAATGAAACTGTAAAATTTGGTGATGCACCTAATTTGGATAGAAAATATACAATCTAGTTCACAATACAACTTAGAAATATGACTCACACAATCCAATCTCAGCACAAATATCACAAAAAGTATTTCTAAGCAAGGTTTGAAAACAAGCTTTTTATGAAGGAAAATAATTTCTCACAACACAAAAGGATTATTTTCATTAACACAACCTAAGACCTGTAATAACAATATGCTTAATGCTCCAAGTAATAGTGAGACAATAATTTTAAAGGTTTTAATGATTAAACACAATAAAACTATTGGTTTTAGGACAGACAACTGAGAGGGGGGGTGAATCAGTTGGCACCAAAACTTTCCTTTCTATAAACACTTAAATCCTTCTTATATTTCTACAACATAATAATGATTTAATCATAGAAGCACAATGTAATATCTCAAGAGCAAAAACACATTAACACATATGACACCAATATTTTAATGTGGAAAACACAGTTAAGGGAAAAACCACAGGGTGACTAACCCAATATTGTATTCTCTGTTAAAAGAATAAGAAGAACAAAATGGCACTTGCCAATTAGGGCTCACTGCCTGAGCACACTGCTCACAAGAGGCCCACTGCCTATAGGAGACACACTGTCTACAGAATAATAATATAAATATTACATACTTGAACAGGAGATTAGCATCTTCACCATGCTTAAGACAGTTCCATTTAAGCTCAACACTTCTGCTCTGCTTTTCGCTCTTCTCCTCTCTACCACTCTCTCATATTCACCAAGGATGCTTTGAAATGACTTCACAAATCTTATTTATACAAGACATCAACTTTAGGATAATCATCCAAGTCGGCACAATACATATTTTATTTTATTACAGAGCAATGACACAAATACAACTTGACTTATTACAAAACTTCATGCGTATCACCACACTGTCGGCCACACATATCTGGGACTTCAATCTTCTTTAAGGAACACGCCATGCTTCACAAAACATCTTCAATATTATATGCAACATGTGTAAAACATCTGGTTTGCCATGATTAGGAAGAACACCATCACCCGAGAGTAAATCTTCAATTACGAGCTCAATCTTCAATGCGGACTGCCAACACGAACTGGACACAATCTAGAGACCCCCCACAAGCTTGCCTGAATTACCAAGAACATCCACACCACTTTTGCTTACTAAAATCATTCACATCTTCATCCGGAACCTCAAGAACATAGTCTATCCTCACTGTCATATTAGAATAAATGCTTGCAGACCTCCAGACCACGAACCAATTGAGTTGTCAATTCACATTGGCTTCCTAAACATTCCACCAAATCTGCAGAACAAGATATTGCATTTTCGGATCTCACTGGACCTATTTGTGTCACTTTGTCACCTCTGAATAGCTACCAAAACCAATTTTACTCATATGTCCATAACTTCTCCAAATCTTCATGCAGACCTCTCAAATCTTGACTGGATCATCTTTAGACACATATCTACAAACCCTTTGATACACATTCTCTGATCTTCATCTAGCTGGGATCTTCAGTTCATAGAGCTTCACTGTCTTCACTATTCTTCTTTGTTTCTGATAGGACTAATTTTCTCAATATCCTCAGCACATAGCTCATCCAATCCTTGACATCAATGCAACAGGAGTATGTTGACAACAATGACTTCACCGGTTAGGCCCATACTTGCAACATTCTCCCCCTTTGTCATTGATGGCAACATATGATGTGAAAAATTATTTTAGCCATCAAGACAAGAACTTCTCCTCACTACCTGACATAGCTCCCCCTATCAACAACAATCATTCATATGTCTTCTCTTTCTTTACTACTCCCCCTTTGATCAGCAACCACTTTTGTTTTTCACATGTCTTCTCTCCCCCTTTGACATCAATGGCAAAGGGCACATACTTGCATCAATCAAAATCATATAGATTGCTCCCTATGAGTAGCAGCTTCCTATCATCAATCCAGACCACAAGATATGACTGTGAGATCCACCAGACTGATGCACATCAGTGCACCTTAATTCAAAACCGGAGGGGCAATAACCCCTAACTTCTCCCTAAGATACTCAAAAGAGTCCTTAGGTAGAGGTTTAGTAAAAATGTCTGCAATCTAATCCTTTGAGGGCACAAACTCCAATCTAACTTCATTCTTGTTCACCTACTCTCTCAAAAAGTGAAACTTGATGGATATATGTTTTGTCTTTGAATGCAACACTAGATTTTTTGATATATTTATTGCACTTGAGTTGTCACAGAAGATTGTTATAGGTTCCTCATACTCCACTCTGATGTCTCTTAGCATTTGCTTCATCCACAATACTTGAGTGCAACTACCTACTACTGCAATATATTCTGCTTCTGCAGTGGACAGAGATATTGCCTCTTGTTTCTTGCTCAACCAAGAAACCAATCTTTTCCCCAAAAAGAATGCACCACCACTGGTACTCTTCCGATCATCCACATCTCCTACCCAATCCACATCTGTATATGCATGAAGAGAGCAATCATGATCCCTAGGATACCATAAACCATACTCAACTGTTCCCTTTAGATATCTGAGAATTCTCTTGATTGCCATGACATGAGATTCTCTAGGATCAGCTTGGAATATGGCAACAAGACTAACAACATTCATAATATCAGGTCTAGTTTGAGTAAGATACAGTAGTCCTCCAATCATTAACCTGTACTTTTTCTGATCAGCCTTAGGAGATTCATCATCTTTGCTTAGTTTACATCTGGTTGCCATGGGAGTATTCATTGGTTTTGAATCTTCCATCCCAAATTTCTTCAACAATTCTTTCACATATTTGGTCGGTGATATAAAGATTCCTTTCTTTATTTAAGTAATTTGCAGACCCAAGAAGAAATTTATTTCCCCAAACATAGACATCTCAAATTCACTTTTCATTTGATTTGCAAAAGTCTTGCACATACTATCTCTTCCTCAAAAAATGATATCATCAACAAATGCTTCAACAATCAAGATATTTTCATGATCAATTTTGAAGTACAAGTTACTGTCAGTAGTACCTTTGTTGAAACCAATCTTCAAAAGATGTTTATCCAATATTTTATACCAGGCCCCTGGGGCTTGTTTGAGTCCATACAATGCTTTCTTCAACTTGCAGACCATATCACCATGATCAGACAATTGAAATCCATCCGGTTGCTCAATGTATACTTCTTCTTCCAAGTCACCATTCAGGAAGGCAGACTTGACATCCATCTGATATACTTTGAAATCCTTGAAGGCAGAAAAAGCAAGAAATAATCTGACTGCTTCAATTCTTGCCACCGGAGAAAAAGTTTCTTCAAAGTCAACTTCTACTTGAGAATAACCCTTATAGACCAATCTGGCTTTGTTTCTGACTACTTCACCATCTTCATTTAGTTTATTCCGGAAGACCCACTTGGTTCCAATCACATTTTTGTTTCTAGATCTGGGAACAAGATCCTAAGTGTGATTTTTCTCAATCTACATCAACTCTTCCTCCATTGCTTTAGTCCAGCTTTCATCATTGCATGCTTCACTTACTATTTTTGGTTCAATCTTTTAAATTAGACAATACTTTTATGAGTCTTGAGCAATCTTTCTTCTTGTTTGAACACCTTTGCTTCTATCACCTATGATATGGTCTTCAGAATGATTTAGTCTTACATACCTGGGAGTTTTGGGAATTTCTTGCACTACTATATCTTGGATAGGTTCATTCAAACTTATCTCTTCTTCCTATATTCCAGGATTCTCCAGATCAGTCTGGATCTAAATTTCAGAAGGGGCTTGAACTTCTTGGACCAAAACATCATTCTGATCATCTTCTTCATATTCATAAAACCTTGAGGGTTTTTCAATGCCTTCATCAACCTTCACGTTTGTAGTTTCTACAATCTTTCTCAATCTCTTGTTATAACACCGGTATGCTTTGCTTTGAGTAGAATAACCCAAGAATATTCCTTCATCGCTTCTAGCATCAAATTTGCCAAGGTCTTCATCTCTTTTAGTGTAACATTTAATACCAAAGACTCTGAAATACTTTACAGTGGCAGTGATGCCAAAACAGATTTCATAAGGGGTCTTACCAATATTGCTTCTAATTTGTACTCGATTAAGAGTATAGACAACAGTGCTTACAACTTCTCTCTAGTAGATCTGAGGAACATTTGCCTCCATCATCATAGTTCTAGATTCTTCCTGGATGGTCCGGTTCTTTCTCTCCACTACTCCATTCTGCTGTGGAGTCCTTGGAGCAGATAATTGTGTTTTTATCCCATGTTTCTCATAGAATTCTATGAACTCTTCGGATGTGAATTCTCCACCTCTATCAAACCTAAGACATTTTATATTTAAACCAGTTTCATTCTCTACCATAGCCTTGAATATTTTGAATTTCTCAAGATCCTCTGATTTCTCTTTCAGGAAAGTCACCCACATCATCTGGGAGTGGTCATCAATTAGTAACATGAAATATCTATCACCTTGCAAACTCCGAATTCTTGCCGGTCCACATAGATTAGTATGTACTAAGTCCAACAATCCAGTTGAAGATTGTTCCTTACTTTTGAATGTGACTCTGCTCTGCTTACCCAACTGACATTCTTTGCACAAATTGTTAGTAGGTTTCACCAGTCTTGGAAGATCTCTTACAGCCTGAGTGTTGCTTATCTTGATGATATTATCAAAATTTATATGACACATTCTCCTATGCCACAACCAACTCTGGTCAATTTGAACAAATAAATAACTTTTTCTAGTACCAACCAAGTGAAAGATGTTACCTTTTGTTTGAGTAATAGATGCAATCTCTGTTCTAGAACTTTCAAAGATCATACATTTTCTATTTTTGAATCAGAGATCATAGCCTTTGTCCACCAACTACCCAACACTGAGAAGATTGTGCTTCAGACTTTCAACATACAGTACATCACTGGTTTTGTTCTTTCCATCAAAAGAAATAGTTCCTCTGCCTCTGATTCTGCCAGCAGAATTATCACCAAATTTTACAACTCCTTCATATCTTTCCAGATCTATGAACTTATTTTTGTCACCAGTCATATGATGGGAGCATCCACTGTCAATGACACATTCATCCTTTTCTTCAACTTGGGCAGCTAGATCTCTTTCTACCATTTTATGATTGATAGATTCAATGGGCATTGGATCTTCTTCCTTGATGGCAATAAACACCCAGTCACTTCCGGATTTGTTTCCTGTCTTTGATTCATCATCTGTTACTCCTTCATCATCATCATCTTCATGAACATAGTAACATTTCTTTTGAAATTTTGATCTATTTGGATTAGTCCTTAAAAATCTTTCCAGACACCTTTAAGCAAAATGACCAATCTTGTTGTAGTTTAAACATTTGAAGGGCAATTTTCCTTCATACTCCTCTTGGTAGTCTTTTTGCAATAAGGGCTTCAAGTTGAGTAGCTTTTGCCTCATCTTCTTCTAGATCTTTTCTTGTTTTTTCATACCATGATAGTTTCTTTGAGGAGTTCTCTCCTGGATCATACCTTTGTTTGCCTTTTACAGAGGCACTAGCTTTGAATGCAGATTCAGTCTTGGGGGTGCATCTCCAAACTCAGCCAATTCAAATGCAGCTAATTTTCTAACCAATTGATCTCTTGTGATATTTGATAAAGATCTAAATTCTTCAATAGCAGCAACCTTGTGTTTGTAAGCAGGAAGTAGGGATCTGAGAACTTTGGCAACAATCTAATCTTCATCCAAGGTTCCACCAACACACCTAATGCCACAAACAAGCTCATTTACTTTTGGCATAAATGTAGTGATATTCGCATCTTCATTCATCTTCAAGTTTTCAAAATTTCCTTTCAGACTTTGTAGCTTGGCACATTTAACATATTTGTCTCTTTCATGAAGAAGTTCCAGCTTTGCCCAAATCTCATATGCAATTTTTAAATCCATAACATTTGTCAGCTCTGAATCAGATAAGGCACTTAGTAAGGCTTCTTTAGCTCGGAGATTATCTTTAGCATCTCTGATTTCATCTACAGTTGTCGGACGATTCTTTGGAGGAACATACTTCTTTGTAGTCATGGTCCAATATTGCATTCCCATACATTGCAAGTGACAATCCATGCGGCTTTTCTAAAGAGTGTAATTAGTTCCATCAAACCTCGGGCTATCCTTCTTGTAGGAAGACATCTTGGATCTCCTTAGGTGATTAAGATCTTTTAGAGGAACTTAGCTCTGATACCAATTGTTGGTTTTAGGACAGACAACTGAGAGGGGGGTGCATCAATTGTCACTAAAAATTTCCTTTCTGTAAACTCTTAAATCCTTCTTATATTTCTACAACATAATAATGATTTAATCACGGAAGCACAATGCAATATCTCAAGAGCAAAAACACATTAACACATATGACACCAAGATTTTAACGTGGAAAACCTGGTTAAGGGAAAAACCACAGGGTGACTAACTCAAGATTGTATTCTCTGTTAAAAGAATAAGAAGAACAAAATGGTACTTGCCAATTAGGACTCACTGCTTGAGCACATTGCTCACAAGAGGCCCACTGCCTACAGGAGACACACTGTCTACAGAATAATAATATAAATATTACATACTTGAACTGGAGATTAGCATTTTCACCATGCTTGAGATAGTTCTATTTAATCTCAACACTTCTGCTCTGCTTTTCTCTCTTCTCTTCTCTACCACTCTCCCATCTTCACCAAGGATGCTTTGAAATGACTTCACAAATCTTATTTATACAAGACATTAACTTTGGGATAATCATCCAAGTCAGCACAATACATATTTTGTTTTATTACAGAGCAATTACACAAATACAACTTGACTTATTACAAAACTTCATGCGTATCACCACACTGTTGGCCACACATATCTGGGACTTCAATCTTTTTTGAGGAATATGCCATGCTTCGCAGAACATCTTCAAGATCATCCATAAGATGTGTAAAACATCCGGTCTGCCATGATTAGGAAGAACACCATCACCCGAGAGTAAATCTTCAATTACGAGCTCAATCTTCAATGCGGACCGCCAACACGAACTAGACACAATCTAGAGACCCCCCACAAGCTTGCCTAAATCACCAAGAACATCCACACCACTTCTGCTTACTGAAATCATTCACATCTTCATCTGGAACCTCAAGAACATAGTCTGTCATCACTGTCATATTAGAATAAATGCTTGCGGACCTCCAGACCATGAACCAATTGAGTTGTCAATTCACATTGGCTTCCTAAATATTCCACCAAATCTACAGAACAAAATATTGCATTTCCAAATCTCACTGGACCTATTTGTGTCACTCTGTCATCTCTAAACAGCTACCAAAACTAGTTTTACTCATATGGCCATAACTTCTCCAAATCTTCATGCGAACCTGTCAAATCTTGACTGGATCATCTTTAGACACATATCTACAAACCCTTTGATATGCATTCTTTGATCTTCATCTAGCTGGGATCTTCACTTCGCTTCATAGAACATCTTCAAGATCATCCACAAGATGTGTAAAACATCCGGTCTACCATGATTAGGAAGAACAGCATCACCCGAGAGTAAATCTTCAATTACGAGCTCAATCTTCAATGTGGACCGCCAACATGAACTGGACACAATCTAGAGACCCCCCACAAGCTTGCCTAAATCACCAAGAACATCCACACCACTTCTGCTTATTGAAATCATTCGCATCTTCATCCAGAACCTCAAGAACATAGTCTGTCATCACTGTCATATTAGAATAAATGCTTGTGGACCTCCAGACCACGAACCAATTGAGTTGTCAATTCACATTGGCCTCCTAAACATTCCACCAAATCTGTAGAACAAAATATTGCATTTCTAGATCTCACCAGACTTATTTGTGTCACTCTATCACCTCTGAACAGCTGCCAAAACTAGTTTTACTCATATGGCCATAACTTCTTCAAATCTTCATACAAACCTGTCAAATCTTGATTGGATCATCTTTAGACACATATCTACAAACCCTTTGATACGCATTCTCTGATCTTCATCTAGCTGGGATCTTCACTTCATAGAGCTTCACTATCTTCACTGTTCTTCTATGTTTCTGATAGGACTAATTTTCTCAATATCCTCAACACACAACTCATCCAATCCTTCGCATCAATGCAATAGGAATATGTTGACATCAATGACAATAGCGGTTAGGCCCATACTTGCAACAAAAATTTCATCAAATCACTTCATACAATTTGCATTAAATGGAAAGGCAACTGCTTGATTTCAAAGAACAAAGGAAATATTGCAAGAAAAACAAAGAAATTGACCCTGTAACCTGCTGTGATTTCTCTATAAAACTATAAAAATTGAGCTGCAAAACCTTCTTCTCTCAAAGTGTATAAGAGCAAAAGGCAAGAACTAGCAAAAACAATTTTTGCTTTACAATATATAGCTTTGCTCTCACTAAGAGACATGCAAAAAAGGAACTGCAATTAACTACCTCTAAAAATAATCTCTCCAAGGTGATTCACGAGCAAACTCAAAAATTCCCAAAAATAAGGGCTCAAACTGCCAAAATTGAGCAAAAATAGCTTCAATTTGGACCTCTCCATATGCTTGACCAAAAAGTTGACTAAGAACCCTAAAAACACTCAAATCATGCAAGAGCCCCCTAGATGGTCTAGTTAACTCAACTCATCAATTTGCATGATTTTGCTTTTTGCAAAATTGATTGTGAGTAAATAATAAAGTAATTAAAATAATCACTCTATTATTGGTTACAACTTGTACTTATTTGATTTTACAATTTGTGAAAAATAATAAAGTAATTTGTAAAATATTACTTTATTATTTATTTACAATTGATTTATTTGTAAAATCATGCATGAAAAATATGAACTCCTTATCACTCCAAATACACATCCCTAATTTGCATGATTTGAGCAAAAAATAGGACTTAGAGAGAAATACAATCTCCTTATAGCTCCTTGTGGGAAAATACATCTAATTGCATGTCAATGTGCCTTAGGGGAAAATTATACCCTTATCTCTCCAAATACATTATCAAGAATGCATAAAAACCAAGGCATTACATACAAACCGTTATAATTCCATATTTGTGTCAAAAGAAAACAAATATCTCTTCTCTACCTTATAACTCCAATCATCATGCAAAATTATCTCACTGCCTCACATATATATCATGCAAAATAAAAAGCCTAAAGTCTCCTTGTAACTCTGCCATATGTATTTACCATGCTAAAAATACCTTATCTTCCTCATATCACCCTCATGCAAAAATATTATCTCACTGCTACATTGTCAACTTGATGTCTGCCACCTTTGTCTTCATTTGATGACTCTTCAAAGCATAAGGAATATTCTCTTTGACCACATTTGGTTACCTCACATTATACAAATATCATCAGAATCTTTTTACCATGTGATAGTGGCATCTTTGGACTATAAAATAGTCGACCTCCAAGGAAAGAAAGGTTTGTTTGAATTTCACAAGGCATAAGCCTTACCCTTTAATAATTCTCGACTTTAGAAACAAAGACAAAGAAGAGTTGTCAGCCATTTCACATGATGATCACTAGGAATTACATCGCTAATGTTGTTGACCCCGCTTGAAGACAAGGTAATTATGGGTTATTTTGAGAAGTCAAAACACAATGAGGAAAAGAAGTTTTGACAAAAAGGGTTAGAAACCCTAATCATTTGATCATTTTCACTTGCTCCTCTATGCTAGCTGTTGCTCTGCAACTTCTTACTTTAGGGTTTGATTTCTCCCAGCTTCTTCCCTCGGCCTTTCTCTGTCGAATTCCATGATCTTCTTACATTTTTTGAGCATAAGGAGTGGCAGGAAGTGGTAAGTGTATGGCGTATTTGACTGGTATTTCTTTATTTCTGTGGCATCTTTAACATGAATGGTTGCGGCCATTACTACTTTTCTTGCTCCTTCTGTAACATTCTTTTACAATACTCTTGCTTCTTCTGTGTTTTCTTTATGCAACTCCATTGATATCTACTGGGAGAAACCTCTCCATGAGGTCATAGCTGTGGCATTTATCATCATCTCTGTATATTAGAAGGTAAAAAATTTACTCTTCTTTACTATAAATCTTTGCATACTGCAAAAAAGAAATAGGTGTTTCAATTTTTATCATCTGAGCATCTGTTAATACTCATCTCTTTCTGTATGGCCACGGCCATTGACACTTTCTGTAGCAGATTTCTAGTTTTTTAACATGAAACTTGAAGGGTTTTGATTTTGTCATGAGGGTTTCTTAAAAAATGTATACAAATGCCTTACATATGCACGACCATACTTGTATACATTTTATAACCTCTTTCTGTTTGACTGTATGTGCAAAAAATGAAAAAAGAGGCTCTATCCTCCAACAAGGGTTTAGACTGTAAAATGCACATCATGTCATTTCCAGGCACAACCATGATAGAAAAGAAACTGTAACTGCATTTTCCTTCTAAAATAGCAAAAAGATGTTAGGGTTTTATGAAAATCCATATGGGTATTGATGAGAACTCCTCTTTCTGCTACGGTTTCAACACTGAGACACTTCTCTTCATCCCTTTCATAGTAATACCAAAAACACACTAGGGTTTGATGAAAAATCCATATGGGTATTTGTAAAAACCCTTCCTTATGTTACTGCCAGGCTACAAGATTTTTTTGTATTATTTCCTTTGTCTGTATGCATGAAATATGTTAGGGTTTCAAACGCTCCTCAACAATTTGCATCTATATGAATTCTATTGTAACCACATGATATTCTTCTTTCATTCTGGGCATGAACTTTTTCATTTCTGTACATAAAACAAGACTCTGTTCAGAAATTTGGCATTAGGGTTTCAATACTTTCATCTTTGAGATTTGATATGCATGATTCTATAGCTTGTCTTTTCTAAAAAAGACATGTAGCTTGTTATACTTTTTCACCTTCTTGAGCACTCAGAAACTCCTGTAACAAGCTTAGTATGTCATTTATCCTCTCCCTTGAACATGGCATATTCCTGCCATCACTGTATCAGTCAGTCATCATAATGTATGATTAATGAATACCTAACTGCAGCATGTATTAGTTAGAGTATTACTATCTTGATCTCCTTTGCTCACTACCTGTAGATACTTTTATCATTTTGTCACGGATAATGATACATGTACTCAATGTAACTTTCATTTGAAACTGCATCAGTCATATGCTCCTTTCTTGATGTATCTATTTCAAATATGACTGATGACTACCTATCAGATGCTCTCCATGATAAACTTGTATCTTGATTGTTTTGATCATGAACAACTATTCATCTCTTTTTCATACCTCTGTCATTCCATAAGTTTTTAGGCTGTCCTCCATTGGCATATACATGTACATGTCAGAAACTGGCATTCTCTTGATCTCATTACCCTTGTGTATTAGTTTGTCAGATGCTATCAATGGTGAACCTGTATGATCTTGTCTTTTCAAAGGCATAACTTTATCACTTGCTTTGGCTGTACTTGATCATTATGAATACCTGCAACATGATATTTTTCTTACCGTCCTTTGATTATAAAATCAGAAAATGCTTTTGGTGTTTGCATCCTGTAACTCGTGCACAAATCTGTCTTCTATAAGCATTATTCTGTAACTCCTTTTTATCATTAGATAACAATGTGAACATTCATATGACTGATAAATAAAATGACATGTATCGGTTTGAATTTATCATTTGGCTCCTATTGCAACATCATGTGCATGAACAGTGAAAGTTTCTATAGACTGTTCTTTCCATCTGATATGCAGTAAAAACTTGATTGGCATATGTGTCTTTCTGTCTTTGACTATTCTGATCATCAGTCTGCTATTCATCTCTTTTTCATATTTCTATCATTTCTTAAGTCTGATTTTATGAAATGTGACCTAAAAATGACAACAATAAATTATTCTGATAATGATGTAAACAAGATAAATACCTTTTATGGATGCAATTTTGTTTTCTACACTTTGTCAACTTGATTTAGGCATTACATACTTGTCTAATTTGGTTTAATCAACTGTAATAAATGTCATGATGGCATACCTTTTCTATAAGTTGATTAGTGATGCATGATGTACTTTGAATGATGCCTCCTGTCTTTTTCTAATATTCCCTTTCAAATGAGTGAAAAGGAAACATGCTGGGTTCAACCCTTGTGGGAGCCACATTTTCTCCACATGTTTATTTGTCTTCAAATCAGCAACATTACTTTTCCTATACCTGTACAGTGAATAAACAATTAGCATGAAAAATATACCTAATGGTATTGATTGATCTTCTTTATGGTATCTGTCTTGTAGCACATGTCTGATCTGATTCTTCATATGAATTGCATGATGTGACAAGTTGATGTATCTTCTTGATAAAATCATATGATAACTTTTAACATCCAGAGCACTTACGAGGATTTCCTTAATTTTTTGCAGGTTCAATTGATGATAGGAGTTGAAGATGAAGACTGACGACCAACATCAACAAATCAACCTTCTTGCTAAGACAATGATGGATGTTTACTTTTATCATGTGTTCATATTATTTCTTTTATCATTCAGATGTATAGCTTGCATGTCTGCAATTGCTCAGTGTAGTTACTCCCATGACTTGTGTGGGACACATTTGAACACTTCTTTTAAACATAATCAGTTAATTTATCTTATGCACTTGATGTATGTGTATTTCTTTTTCAATCAATGCATAGGATAAAGTAACAGATAATTGAATGTATGTTCAAAAAATGACATGAAATAATAGTTTTAAACAAATATCTTTCTCTCTTTCTTTCAAATGTGATTAAGTGAATAACCAATCTGACTTATAACTCCTGAAAGATAACACCATGTTAAAACAACTGTATTTCTTGAATAATTGATACCTTGGTAACCTTATTCTCTTGTCATGATGACTCATCAGTCTTGATTAGACTGATGGGTTATCCTGTCAATTGAAGTCCATTTATGTTCTGTCAAGATATCAACTGTTCAATAAATGCTTAACTTCAAAGTTTTCTTTTATTCCTTTTGAACAACTGCACTTAGGTCAAACTAATTTTAGTATGAACAAAAAATTAGTAACATTTCTAGAAACCTCTCAGGGGTGTTTGCCTACTAAACAACTTGGAACCAGTAGCCTTTGCAACTCTGTTGGGTATAGAGTCTTTTCTGCCCTGAATCTTGAAAAATTCTGCAACTCAAAAACTGACTAAAACACTACAGCAGCAACAAAACTGGAAACTTAAAGTAAACTAACTTGCTTAAAACAAAGCTAGAAACATGTGCAAAAGCACATCTTGGAAAACAAAACAATAACTGAAACTAAATGTGCAAAAAGCACTTATTGGCAACATAAGGTTGTATCTCTATAGTATAACTTGAGGTGAATCCTATTAATTGGGATTGGCAACACCTCTCCATCTAACTTAGCAAGCTAAAATGCATTGTGTTGCTTGCATTATGTTATTATGTATGGTCCATCCCACATTGCATCAAACTTTGTTTGCTGACCTGGTCTACTCTTCAACTCATTCCACTTGAAAACTAGATCGCCCTCTTTATAAACTCTTGGGTCTGCTCTTTTATCAAATGTCTTCTTCATTTGGGCCTAGTGTATTTCTAATGTTTTCAAGGCCTCTTTTATAATTTCTTCAAGTTCAATCAGCTATGCAAGCCTGATCTCCATTGGCTTTTCTTCAAGTAACTCTAGTTCTTTTATGTAACTAAGAGTTGGCAACTCCACTGTATTGGTATCTTGGCTTCTTTTCCATATGTAAGCACATAGGGTGAATTACCTGTTGATCTTTTAGGTGTAATCCTCTCAGCCCATAATGCTAATTTCAACTTATCATGCCCAAGACCTTTGATTTTCATCAACTATTTTCTTTATGATTTTAATCAGCTTTTTGTTAGTTGATTCAGCCTGTCCATTACCTTGAGGGTAATAATTTGATGAAGTATTCAGAAATATATTATTTTTGACTGACCAATCAGATACTCTTAATCCAATAAATGCTAAAGCATTATCTAAAATAATAGAGTCAGGAGTTCCAAACCTGGACACTAGATCTTGATAAAAATTTAGGACTGATGTTTCATTAGCATCCTTCAAAGCAACTGCTTCAATCCATTTAGTGAAATAATTAGTAGCAGTCAAAATCTACTTATGTCCTTGGCTTGAAGGTGGATTAATAGGACCAATGAAGTCCAATCCCCACTTGCCAAATGGCTGCTCCACTTGAATTGGATGCAAGGGCATAGCTGCAAGTATTTGTTTACCTGCAAAAACTAAACACTTTATACATTTCTTTACCCATTCATGAGCATCCTTGAACATGTCAGGCCAATAGTAACCAGCTCTCATAATTTTTAGAGTTGTTGTTCTAGCTACAAAGTGACCTCTAGAAGGTCCATCATGAAATTCTTCTAGAATCTTTTGAGTCTGATCTGGCTGTACACACCTCAGCAAAACATTATTAAAGTCTCTTTTATAAAGAATCCCATCAATTACTGCATAGGGAATTGCCTACAATCTGTAATATCTTCTTTTAGATCTGTCTAGGCCTTGTAGAAAATCACCAGTGTGTAGCTAATGGATCATATCATGCACCCAAATTGTAGGGGGGTCTGGAACAACATCTGTTTCATCATTTTGAAGCACTTTCGTAGGTTCTCCTTCAAGTTCCTTGCTATGTCTTTCATTTTCTGCAAGTTGTTCACACAGTCCTTTGCCTCGGACTAGCTTGGTGACTTTAATTTGGATGTCATACTCCATGACCTTTGTTATCCATCTTGCTCTCTTATCACTTAAATCTTTACTAAGCAAGAATTCTTTCACTGTGGGATGGGCAACCATTCATTGAATTCTATTATCTGAAAGCATGTGTTGATGATTGTTTTTACACATTCATAACAAAAGTTAAAATTTACAAAATGAACCTAACTGTCTTGAAAGATATGAAGAAATCAATTAAGATTACTTAATCCCAAGTTTTTGTATGGTCAGGTCTTGACCTTATGGACAATTCAGTAGGTTAATGTGAAACTGTAATATGCAAGGAGCCTTACTTGATTCAAGGTGATTGATGACTTACTGGACTCTAATTATGCAAAAATATCACAAATATCAACATTTTATTCATTTCTTTGTATAAATTTGTTACTGTATCACAAAGCTTTATATGATTTATATTAACACAAGCTTTCTTTTTTCAAATATTATGAAAATTGTCAAATATTAACTCAATTATTCATATTTCCTTCAAATATCAGACAATCTCCTTTAAATTTTTGCGTTTAAGCTAAGTATTTCAAATGTTTTGGAAAAGTTAGAGAAATTTAAATTGAACTTCATTTTACTACAGGATCTCAATGCTCTGTTATTCACGTTGTAAGCAGTACAACAAACTTGATTAAATCCATAGACTAAACCTTTAAATGTAAGTCCTGAGTATTTTCATGAATGTACATTCAAGATTGCAAGCTTTTGAAGAGATAATATTTCAAATACAAACAAGAGCCAGAAAACACTCTAAAGTAGACACAGAATTCCAGACGTATTTGTATTCAAAATATACAGTCATATATGATTTACAATGTATGAATGACTCTTTGCTTCATTAATCAACTTACAAAAAACTTACAAAACGTCTTACAGATACAGTAAAGGAAGCTAGATGCTCCACGCATTCCTTAGTGCAGACACAGGCGACCTCCTCTAAACTAAAATATTTTTTTCTATCAAAATATTCAAACAACTACAATTGCCAGCTATTCTCTCAAAATCCCTGTGTAATTAATGTACAAATAGCAAAGTTCCTTATTGATCAAGGGTGCACCTTATTGATCAAAATTCATCTACGGCTACAAACTTCATCTACGGTTGAGATTCCTCCATTATTGATCAAGGGTGCACCTTCATCTCTAACCGTCCACCAAAATATCTAAATGGCATCTTTTCCTTCTCAAAGGATGTTGTTGGAATCTTTTCAAAAAATAAGATTCCCCTTTCTTTGACTTATGCTTGCTGATATTCTTTACTTGACTTTTCCAAAAACTGTTGCTTCCTTTACCCTTTTCATTCTTTTAAGTATGATTTGAAGTTATTGGTTACACCTTCTACAAAAGTGCGGTCCCCTCCTAGACTCTTTGTCCATATATATTCCTGCAATGCAACTCCTTCCTTTAGTTTCTTTTCTCTATTTTCTGAACCCTTACTCTTTTTCTTGTATTTCTTCATTTTAGCACTATTTTCCATTAATGAATCCATCATCTGTTTGCTCAAGTATGCTTCAGGATTTCCTATGCATGGTGTAAAAATGGCATTAAACTCTGTTAAGGCCCATTCCAATTCATATGCTGGTGTGTCCATGCATTCATGCTCTAAGAGTCTTTCTACTATCTTCTTGTACATTCTAATCATTTCATCTGCTTTTTCTTCTAAATCTTAGGCAACTGTTATACACTTTCTAAGATTATCCTCCTCGAATTTGAGTTCCAATCTTACCTGTGGCACTTGATTTGCCAGTGAAGGGATAATTATTCCTTCATTGATTAACTCCTCTATTCTTTCCTCAATTTATGTCAATTGTTCTAATTCAGATCTGCAATCTTCCTTTCTAAATTGGCAATTGTGCACAAGTATATTACATTTGTTCTTTTCTTCTACAACCACTTCCCAACTTTTCACAACCTGTTTTATTATTTGCTCACCCTCTTGCATAAAATCTTTGAACCATTCATCAAAAACATTAGCCTTAAGATTTTTATTTTCCATGTCCCTTATTTCTTCTTTGGATATAATTGCTATGTCACTGGGCATTTCTGGGACTGTTATACTGGGATCAAATATCCCTTTAATAAATTGTTGTAGTTGGACAATGTGTCCCTTTAGATATTCTTGCTTATCTTTGTCTTTTCTCAGCATCTCTGATGTCACTTGGTGCATATCTTCCCATTCAGAGATGTGTTGTTCCCGTGTGGTATGCCCAAGGTCCAAATTTACTATCTTATACTCTTCTAAGGTTATTTCACCTTTTACCTTCTTCTTCTGAGGTATGGCTAGATTTAGCACCCTAGATCCATCTAGACCTCTTTGGATAGCTGACATTGTCCTAGCCTTTCTCTTTTATTTTCCTGGTGTTGTATTACCTCATAGACTTTTAATATCAATTGGCACCAATTGTACCTATTCTTTTCATTTCTTATCTCTCCTCCTAACCATGCAGGAATCTCTTTGGTGCCTTCTGTAGTTTTAACTTTATCAATTACTTCTTCATGAGGTCTCTCTGTTTCAACCTCTCCTTGTTGATGTTGTTCCTATTTTTGTTGTTGTAGAACTTGTTGTTGAGGAATTTGCTGTTGTTCTTGAGGTAATTCTTCCTGGACCATGGGATTATCCTGCTGTTTGGACTCACCCTCATTTTCTTCTTCTTCTATTTCCGTGTCCCCTCCATCCTCAACTTCTTCTTCAGGACCCTCTTCTTCTGATGTTTCCTTCTCCTGATCTTCCTCTGTATGTATTTGTTCTACATTTGGCATATTTATGTCTTCTGTTTGTTCATCAACTTTAATTTCATCTATCTTTTCTAGCTTTTCTTCATCTTCATGCCTCTTGATTGCATCTTCTGCGTTGGTTGCACCTTCTATATCTTCACTTTCTTTCTGTTCTTTTTCAGACATATTAATTTGTTCTGTAGGTGCAGAGGATCCTACCACTGTACTTTCCTCTTTTGCTTTGTTTTCCTCTTCTTGTCTACTTTCTGTGTTTTTCTCTTCTTCACTTTGCTCATCATACACATTAAGCATATTTAAGGCATCTATACCTGAAGTGCCATCTTTTGTTTCTGTTGGTTATTTTCCTGGATCGGCAGAGGGTTTGCCAGTTCCTATGCACAAGCAGATCCGGCCAACAGAAACGAGAAGTTGCGTGAGCTACCTCCCCTTCACTTCTGGTTCTGCCGCACCAAGGGGGGTGTCCCTATTTGATAAAGATGTAACATTGACTTGCCTTATGATAGAAAGATTTAGCTTTGTGATAATAGGTAGAATACTCTCATGTGTGGACCAAGATTTGTGTGATAAATCACAAGGTTGGCAATGTTCTTGGACATATTTGTCTGGTTAGGTATGAGAGCATGCAGGGGTCCTAATCCTACTCCTACAACTAACAGGTGGAAGTTATGAAAAGGTGGATATGATGATTTGGATGCAAGACAAGGGGTTTTGGATCATAACTACTTCACAAGATCAGACCAATGCCTATCTCAAGGCAAGGAGTCAAATAGACATATACATAAGAATGGCTTGCAACTAGCATTCAAGTTTCAAGGGGTTAGGACTGATGCTTGCCTTACAAACATCACCCAAAGATAAGTATTTGACTGTCCATACTTACAGATATCCCAGCTGACATACACTCTTCTACATACCTTAACCTAAAATAGTTTAATCCACTCCTTGAATGGAAGTTAGAGATCAAGTATGCAATACATAAATCTGTATTCTAGAATTTGAGAAACCCTTAGCAACCAAATTCAGAAGAAGAGATGCATACAAAAAGTGGAGACAGACAGCAAAACACATGCAAGAAGCATTTTTCATATAAAATTGACACTGAAACTGAACATATGTGCAAGATACATCATAGATGCAATACATAAACTCCAAAATGAGATAGAACAGCAAGGAAATGCTCTGTATTTCTTTATCTTTCCCCCAAAATTGCCCAAGTCTCCACCAACCAAATATGAGTGACACAGTTTGCATTTTATAGCAAAACTGGGTACTTAGCCAAAATTACAATGGTCAACTCAAAAATTGCCAGATACAATGCATCGTGAGAAATGGAACTCAAAATTGAATGTAGCTGGGAAGCAGAGGAAGAGAGTAGGTGGGAATCGGGATCTACACCGCCGCCTGAAGATTTTTTCTTAAATCTGGTAGTTCATATGTCATTTCATCCATCGATGCATCTGAAAAATGCCATTAATGCTTAGCTACCCACAGCCATTACAGTTCTACTTGTCTATGAAGCTTTTCCTGCTCAAATTGGTGCAGACACACAGAAAGTCCTTCCTTCGTCAAGCATTCAAAACAGGGCCGTCAATCTCCCCCCATCGCTGAGATACAATGACTCAAAAACCTGCAGAAAAGCTAAGAGCCAATGATATCGTGCCACGTAGGCAACTTTTTCCTTTATCACTGACTTTTCCAATCACTATTTTGCCATTTCGCCCTATATATGCATGAACATATGCATATACAATCACCCTATATACAAGTCGGACCCCAAACTTTATTAGAACAATTTGAGAACTGGTTCAGATCCGGCTTGTATCTTAACCCTTTGTATATCGGCATGTACAAACACCACATACATGCATGCTGCAGACTTCAAACCATTATGCATCAGAATGTACCTCCCTTTGAAGTCTGGCTTGTATCTCTTTCACTGCATATCGGCTTGCATATCAGCATATACAAGCGCCTTATACAACCTACGGACCTGAAATATTTATTCACTGCATTTTATACCTCCTTCGAGTCCAAAATGCATATTTCCTCCTTGTATATTCGATTGTATATTTCAAATGTATATCACATATACATTCTCCTTTGTATATGAGATACAAAGCCCTTTGCATGTGAGGCGGACCCCACCAAATGTATATCAGCCTTTGCATACAAACAAGGAATCTTTTATGTATATTCTGCTATTGTATATTTTGCTTTGTATATTTCCTCTGCATACAAACAAGGAATCTTTCCTGGAATATGCTTGCAATGTATATTTTTCGCTTATATCTCCAGTACTGTAGTAAATGCATCTAACTAATTTTTTCAAAGGGCGATGGAGATTTTACACCCGCCAATGCATATTTCACCAGTATGTATATACAAAAAACCCTTGTATATACAAAGACACCTACACCTTAACTGATTTTTTGCATTTTTTACAACTGCAGGGGTTGAAAGTGTCAGAATTTTTGGATTCTTGGGAAGGGGCTTGCATATTTAAATGCTTAAAACCTGATTGCTTATGTAAGCACCACTAGTTTCTTCTTCTGCTTGAGCATGCTTTTCTGTGATTATCTCCTCAGGTGCACTTTCTTTTTCAGCTTCTTCAATTTTATGTGCCTCCTCTTGCACATCTTTAATGATTTTAGGAGGGACTAGAGTACCAAATGGATCCACTACTCCTTCTTCTTCCTGTACACTTTCTTCTTCATGCTCTGGGCCTTGTTCTATTTCCATTTCAGCCTAAGTACTTTGTTCTTCCTCTTCACTTAGGAAATCACTAGACCCCTCCTCTATTTCAATCTTCTTCCCAGCATACATTCCCCTTTCCTCACTTTCAGTGCTATCATTCACAATGTGCACAATCTCAGTGGTTTGCTTGGCTTCATGTGATTGTGACCCTTGCAGCCTTTCTCTAGCCAATTATGTCTTCACTTGAATATATGCCTATTTCTTTTCTGTTTAAGTGGAGGCACTAGGTATATTACTCAACTTTTCACCTACTTGTTGTGCTCCAACTACCTCACTTGTTTTAGAAGGCTCCCCTTTTGATAAACTTATGGGTATTACCTTTCTAATTTGCTGTCCTGCTACCTTTTTGGAAGTCTGGGCTTCCTCTGCACTAACCTCATGACTTAGTGATTTTGGATCTACAAAAGTATCTGATGACACTGCTACTGTTATTCCCAATGCATAGGGATCCATCAGAGTAGCATTCTTATCTTTTTCTACAATCTTAGCCTCTACAATTTTTCTCTTCTTCTCATAAAAACACTGGGGGTCATCACTAGGTTCTCTTACTCTCTTCTTTCCCTTCTTAGGATATGTGATCTCCTTCCCGTCAACTTTCAGCTCTTCAATTCTATCTTTTAACCATGTTTTTGAAAATAATATAATTGGTTTGGACAATTTGTCCAGAGATTTGTTCCAAGGCTGTGACCAATCAGGCTCTGTAATAGGAGCCAACCTGGCCTCTACATAATTGTGATGCAGTAGTTTACCATCCTCTTGAACCTCTGGAGGAACATATATGTCTCCCATGGTTCTCATTTGCTCAATTGTTAATCAAAAATGGGCCCTTTTCCTCACTTCTTTATCATTCTTGCAATCAGACTAGAAATCTTCAATATGTATCTGATGCTTATACTTTTTGTCAACTGTATTCTGGATCCTATGGAAAGGATCAAACTTTCTAGTTACATCAAATTCTTCAAATCCATAGTATCTTAATTCTCGCTTTGAACAACCAGCAACCTCCTCACTGTAACAGGAGTGTCTTCCAATAGCCCAAGGCAACTTTAGATTACCTCTACTAAACTTCCTCTTATACATTCTAAAGGCATTCAGATTTTGCCTTGAAAACTCCAACACAATCAATTTATCAAAAGGATACCGGGGTAGCATAAAAGGTTTTCCTTCAAATCCTTCAGTCCTGATACAAGTAAAATGTGGAAATTGAATATACCATGCATTGTGCAACCCAATTGCATCTTCTGCATCCTTAGACAATCTTTTATCAGGCTCTTCCCTCAGAGTTCTAACCATGTAGGTGTAAAACAGATCATTTACCAAAGCATACTTCATTGCATTTTCTTCTTGTAAATCTAGGTAATGTTCATACACCAATTTCTGTCCTGGACCACTTCCTAAGGTCCCAACCCTTTCTATCCCATGTATGAAAGGTCTAATTTCTGCTGCACATGAATACAATACATATGAAGACAAATAGAAATGAAGTAATTTCTACTTCCTTAGCATGGTCTGTTTCCATATAACTGTACTTATTACTTTGGCCCAGTGAATTTGCCCTTGTTCCTTTTCTGCTTTTCTTATGAACTCAATAACAAAAAACATCCAGGGCTCACATTTGGTGCCCTCTCTCAATCCTACCAACCTACTCAGCATTGTGATCATCAAATGTATTTCCTCCTTGAAATATATTCTCATCAGATTCTTGTGTACCCTGGCTACAGCCTTCAGTTTATTTTTTGGACTATACCAACTGTGAAATATTTTACCTTTGCACTCCCTTTCATTGATTTGAAAATCCTCATTGTATTGATCAATGTCAATGTCTGTCATTTTCTCATTGATTTCCAAACCGAATGTCCTTGCAATACCTTCTGTGGATAGATCAGCAATGAGTCTGTCATAAAGCATTATCTTCCTGGTTGATAAATCATATAGAGTTACACAATCTAAACACAAATCTTTGGCCTCCATAGCCAATGGAAAACCTGCAGCCTTATACACTCCACTTTCCCATATACATTTCATATCTGGTGAAGTATCGACAGCTGTGATTTTCTGTAAAACATCGTCTACATCATAATTTCCAATATTTGTATCTGTTCCCACTCCACTATAACTAATCAATGTCTGATATCCTCTGTGCAAGGGTAACTCTTCTTTTTCTATCTCCTTTCATTGTTTTCTCTCCTTTTTCACCTCGCCCTCTGTATCTACCTTTTTCTGTTTAGGGGCCATCTTGTAGAAAATGTAGCTTTTAACTTTTGTTTTACCTTCCTAGGGTTTTACTATGAATTTCCTTTTTTTTTACCATTTTAACCCCACCCAATTTGTCCTTTCTATTTTTGACTTTCAAAATTGTTAATCCCTACCCAATTCATTAATAGTTAAAACAAGGATTTAACAAATACCTACGTTTTACTGAAATTACTGAAATTAACACGCATTTTACCAACTGAACTGTAACGACGCTTTGAGATAAATACCTGTATTTCTTTGACTACTTGACTTCAGTCGTTGACTTACTTTTACCGTTTTGCTTTCGTCTAGCTATTGTAATTCCTTCGCTCTGATGAGTTATGTTCAAATCACTGTAACAACTCTTTCTTCTACAATTTTAACTCTTAGCAATGCAAATCTGAAAGCAAAATACGTTAAATTTGCCCTAACTCTCGTTAAATTTTACTCTTTTTTTGAGTGTTAGATCGGCATTAATTACAGCAATTAATGCGCCAAAACTTCAGCCTTCTATTTCAGTGTTTGCATTTTTTAAACTTTTTTACCGTTAGTTTAATTTCGGCATACATTGTTACATTTCTTTATATTTTCCTTTGTATGTTTCCTTTGTATATTTTTAACATACAAATGCTCATGCAAGAAAGCAAACTAACGTTCCTTCCCTTTTCTCTTTTTCTGTACATGTATCTTTATTTTGTATATTGCCTTTTGTATGGTATCTTGTATAAGCATATATACAAACCTCCTATACAAACCCTCTCTTTACCTTTTATCTCTCGCGGTGCCTTTTATTTCTTTGTATCTAAAATATGTATATCATAAACATATAAGCTCTCGAAACATACAAAGGCTTTTCTGTATTTAACTTCTTTTTCGCATCCGGCTTGCATCTCCTATTTGCATCTTTTCTTGTACATCGGCTTGTATATCAAAGATATACATTGTTTTGATATAAGCCCGATATAAATGGTGCGACCTACTTTACTCTTCACTTGTATTTCATTCTACAACCATACTTGTATCAACCTCTTGGATACAAGGCCTGATACATACAAACTCTTTTACCTCGCTTTCAGATTTCTCACCTTTTATGAACCATCATACATAACTTCTTCGGCTCCGGCATGTACATAAAAAATGAAATGCATCTTTTAATATACGTTAAGTCACGATGCATCATTTATACAAAATTTTAACCTCCTTTGAGTTTTGCGTTGTACGTATACCAAAATGTATAATCTGAAACATGAAACATACCACGACAACACCAATTTTAATACTCTTTTCAGTTCTGCGACATGTATATAATGTTGTATATTTCCTTTCACTCAAACATAAAAACCCCAATATACATCTGGCGGACTTAACTGATTACCCATTTTACCTCTGAATTCTGTCGGGTCCGACTTGTATGTAAGGATAAAGCGTTAACAAAAATGCATATAAGTATGATGATGTAATAAACCTGACAACTCTTTTATGCGACTTACACAACAACGTCACATACAAATGACTTTGTATATGCAACATACAAACTCTCCCATAGTGCATTTACCAAAAACACACATATCTTGCAAAATATTGGGAATTTTAAGATGATTCAAAAAATAACCCTTACTCATTTTTGACAAGGAGTTCACCTATACTTAGCTCTAGTACTTAATGCTATTTTTCTTTATTTTCAACAAGGTTTGTAACACTTCACTTCCTTTTCCCTTTTACCACCAAGCAGATCCACACCCAATCAAAAAGCCATAGCCACAGCAGGGGTCCTCATTTTGCTAAGAAGTAAAATGGGGTGTGTTGTGAGCATCACAACAACTAGCAACCAAACAATTAAATTAAATTAAAACCATTAAAGAAAACTAAATGAGATAAATTCATAACTTCCAACTATCTTTTCTACAAATCATTACTTAACTTGAGACTTAATGTATTCAATAAGGTGCATGAATTTTCCCTTTTCAGCTTAAGTGGGTGCACGTGATTAATAATCCTCATCTTGAAAATTAGTTGAACAAACCAGTGACTAATATTAACCTGCATAGTTGATGTCATTCCCTCATAGCCAACCAAATAGAGTCTTGCTGCCAGCAGGTGTCTATAGCCCCGACAAGGTTATCGTTACAATTCTCCTAAGTAGAGCCCCACTGCCAGCAAGCCTCTATAGCCTCGGTAGAGTTACTTAGATGGCTTAATCTAGATTTTCAGTAAAATCCATTTTATTCATTTATTTGTTTTATATTTTGTGTAAGATAAAGACTTTATAAGATATCACATTTGTAACTTCATGATGCAAGGAGTGGTCACTTGCTGAAATTAAGCTAAGAATTGTAATGGTAGCAAGGGTGACCTTTGATTTTTCACCTAATATCTACACTGGTATGTTCAACAAACCCAAGGATTTTAGGTGTGTCATTGTGAGAAACTTCCCTTGAACACTCAACCCACAGTTATTGAATACACAACTTCACAAGCTCAAACAACTTTCTACATTCATGACAGTCACAACAAGTTATGCATAAATTTCAAATAATTAACTTGAATGTTCTAAATTTTCTATTGTTTTTAGTGGTTGTTAATCTACTCCTGTATACTTTAAAACAAAACAAACATCCCTACCAAGGAAACACAACACACAAACCAACACAACAAAACTAAAACAACAAAAAAAACAAAAAAACCAACAAACAAAGCAAAACTGTACACCATTTACACTATGATACAAAACATCTCGAATACCCTCACCTCAAGCCTGAAAGTAATGTTTCAAATGTTGGCCATTAACTGGTAATGGCACATCTTCTCCAGTCAAGGTCTTGAGCCTAAAAGTATTATCTCCTATTATTTCTATGACCTGTAATGGACCCAACCATAATTTGTTGAATTTTCCATGATTCCCTTTATTTTCATGTGCTTTGTCCCAACATAGCACTAAGTCCGATATTCTAAATGTTTTGACTCTAGCTCTTTTATCAAACCATCTTTTAACCACTACTTGATGTTTGGCAAATTTCTCAATGGCCTGATCTCTTTTCTCATCTAATTGTAACATTTGGATTATTCTAGCTTCCCTGTGATCATCAAAGCCTAAATATTCATTAGCAAACTTCTAGACAGGTATTCTTAAATTCACTGGAAGTATGGGATCAATCCCATAAACTAGGTGATAAGGTACATTGCCTAAGGCTGATTTAACCTTAGTCCTATCTACCCACAGCGCATATTTTAGTAATGTGTTCCATTCTCTAGGATTCTTTTCAATTAGCTTTTTGATTATATCCAATGAAATCTTATTTGTGGACTCAGCTAAACCATTCCCCTGAGGATAATAATTTGAAGAAAATTTTAAAACTATCCCATATTCAAATGCCCATTTAGAAAATTTCAAAGAAGAGAATGCAGGGCCATTATCACATACCAGTGAATATGGAGCTCCAAACCTTGTTATGATATTTTCTTCAAGGAATTTGATAACTACCTCAGTAGTAGAAAACTTGCAACATGTGGCTTCAATCCACCTTGTACAATAATCAGTCACTGTCAATATAAACTTATGTCCTGCAGATGAGGGAGGATTTATAACTCCAATGAAATCTAAGCCCCACTATGCAAATGGCCTAGACTCAATGATTGGCTGTAATGGATTAGCCTAATTTCTTCCCTTGTCTGCTGTAGTTTGACAGATGTGACAACTTTGAATGTGACTCTCTGTATCTTTAAACATTGTAGGCCAATAATATCCCGCTCTCAATATCTTATGCGTGGTAGCTAAATGGGAACCATGAGCAGTTCCATACTTATAATGCAACTCTAACAATACCTTATCTACTTCAACTCTGTTTAAACATCTTAAATATATGCCTTCATGGTTCTTCTTGAATAGAAGACCTCCTTGTACCATGTACTTCTGTGCTTTAATCTTTAAAGCTCTTCTCTAAGAAGATTTCATCTTACTTGGATATTTCCTTGATATCAGAAAAGTATTTAAATCATCATACCAACCGGATGCATCACTAGTATTCAACACATATTGTTGTTTCACCAAATTTTGATCTATGTTGGCTATGGTCTGCACTAATGCTTGTCCTCTGACCAGCTTCATTGGAATAATCTCCATATCAAACTCTTGCAATGTGGTAGTCCATTTGGCTCTTTTCTCTCCAGGCTCATTCTACATCAGCAACATCTTCACTACTGCATCTGGTACTATGGCCTTAACTTGACTTCGTAAGATGTAATGTCTGAACTTTTTTACTGCTCTTACCAGTGTAAATGCTTGTCTTTCTATATCAAGATATTTTAGTTGTGCATCTTTAAGACGTGCACTCATAAAAGCTATAGGTTTTTCTTCATTATCTTCTCCCTTTTGTGTCAAAGCAGCTGCAACTGAATGTGAAGATGCAAAAGAATATATGTAAAATGGCTTTGTGTAATCTAGACTTGCTAATACAAGAGCGTCAGAAATGGCTTCCTTAATATCCTCAAATGCAACCTTAGCTACTGGTGTCCATTCTATCTTTGCATCCTTCTTAAGCATGGCGTTCAATGGTTGCACAATTCTTACAAATCCTGTAATAAACTTCCTGACAAAGTTAATCTTACCAAAAAAGGACTTTAATTCTTTCTTACTATTTGGTAATTGCAATTTCTTTATTCCTTCTACTCTATCAGGATCAATGGATATCCCATTTTTAGAAATGACATGTCCCAATAATTTTCCTTCAGTTACACCAAATGAACATTTCTTTGGGTTGAACGAAATTTCGTACCTTTCACATCTTTTAAGTACCCTTCTCAAATCTTCAACATGAGTGGATGCATCCTTAGAATAGACAGTTAAATCATCCATATAAATTACAATGTAATTACCTGATAATCCATGAAATGCAATGTCCATGGCTCACTGAAAAGTGGCACCTGCATTGATTAGACCAAAAGGCATCCTTCTATATGCATAATTTCCCCACTTGCAAGTAAAAGCAGTCTTCAACCTATCTTCTTTATCAACTAAGACTTGGTTATATCCTAAAAATCCATCTAGAAAAGACATCATTTTAGCCCCATTCATTGCTTGCAACACTTCATCTATTAGAGGCAACTGATAATTATCCTTTTCAGAAGCCTTGTTCAAATTTCTAAAGTCTACACATAACCTAATGTCTCCACTTTTCTTTCTTATAGGCACTAAATTAGCTACCCAAGTTGAATGTCTGACTGGGAAGATTATCTTGGCAGACAACAATTTTTTAACTTCTTCAAAGATTAAAGGCTCTAAAATAGCATTCACATGCCTTTGTTTCTGCCTAAATGGTTTAACATCTGGTTTCAAGGGTATTACATGAGTTATGATGGACATATCATATGTTTTCAAATCTTCATATGTCCATGCTATGACATGTTTGTATTCTTTCATAACATCCACAATTTCTTTCCTTAACTCCTCAGAGCAAGCTTTCCCAATCAATACATTATGTGGACTTTGCTCTATTCCTAAGTTGTATGGATCACATTTACCCCCTTCAGTCTTGGGTAAATCTTTCTGTCTTACTACCCCATCAAAGTCAAAAATCTGTTCTAACTCAATGACTCCTTTGGGTAAGAAATTGCTCTTCAAGTTGATTATGTCTTCTTCATCCCAAGACACATCAGGCCTTTCTTGTTCATCAATGATTTGAGCTTCAAACACCTCATTACAAGTTAGAAAATCAACGATTTGTTGATCTCCTTCAAATACCTGAAAATGAGTAATATTATCTGGTATACTAGGAACATTTACTAATTCACCAACAATCACTTCAAACCTGATAGTGTTAAGGGTTCCAAAGTGCTAGCAGCAATTGCTAATGCATCTAGCCTATGATTCAATTCCCTAGGAATATGCTCTATGTTAAAGGCATCAAATGAATCAATTAAATCCCACACCCTATGCCAATAACAAACCATCTTCTTATAATTGCATGCATACAACTTTCTCACTTGTCTGACCACTAACTCAGAATCTGAAAACACTATGATCATTTTCACCTTTTTCTTGATAGCCATAACAAGTCCATAAATTAAAGCTTCATATTCAGCTACATTATTAGTGCAAGGAAATTGTAGTCTATATGTTGCCAAAAATGACTTACCCTTAGGATCTATGAGTTCCACGCCTGCACCTGCACCTTGTTTAGATTTAGACCCATCACATTTCAGTGTCCACATGCCCTCTTTATTCTTTTGACCTTTTATTTTGGCATGCTTTACCTTTGCTATTACATGTGAGGTACTATATGGTTTCTTCATGTGCACTTCATTTTAACCTACTTGCATATTTATACTTTTAGTTTGTAAATCAGAATGACAAACACTTGTGTCTTTTGTTTCTTTTCCTAAATCTAGAATTAGCACCTTCATACTATCCTGAAAGTATTTCTTTGGTTGATTAGGATTAACCTTTCCTTCCTGCAGTTCCATCTTCTTTGTGCACTTTATATATTGATATTCAATAATGTCTCTGCACATTCCACAATTTTCTTCAAAGTGTGGCTTATTATGAACCCTGCACATGCTTTTGTACAACGTACACTGAACAGGAATCTTTTGTTCAATGCACCTTTCCATTTCCTATCTAATGATCTGACCAAATCTATTTATTGCATTGTCTTCTTCATCACAAGAATTTTCATCAGACTCAATGAACAGTATTGTTTCTTTATTGACATGTTTTTCTTTAAAATTGAGCATTAGGATTTCTTCAATTTGCACTCCCCTATTAGTAACTCTATAAACACCAGGTTCAACAGAAGCATACAATATCTCATTAGTCCTGTTGTATTCTGTAATCATGTGTTTCATCCTAGGTTCAGCTTCTATCCTGATTTAGTTTAGAACTCCTCTCCAAGGTAACCACATGTGTGAAAAATCAGTGGCCATATATCCATTCAATGTTTTGGACCAGTCTCTACTCAACAACATCCCATAATTCTCAGGTATATCTACTACCTAAATGTCAATAAACTGACTTACCCTAGGATCTGAGGCTAACTGCATTTGAATATACATCAGTTCTCCTATCACACTAACCTCAGTTTTATCCAATTGTGTAACAAATTTAGCAGATTTAATGGGAGTCAGCCCTAAAGTTTTGCATATCCCTAAAGGAATTACATTAGCTGATGCACCAGAATCTACCGTGCAATTATGTATGTTCTTTCCACACATCCTAATAGTCAACAAGAAAGGAGGAGCTTCCCTCTTATCAGCATACATGACCACATTAGTATTGGAAGGTTGTTTAGTTTTCTTACTCTTTTCCTTAGGCTGTGAATCCCTACTAGGAACATTCACATCAACAAAGACTTCACTTGTCACAGATGTATCCAAGGATTTTATGAAAGCATTTCTGACCCTTGGACTTTTCAATAATTCACACAAAGGTATACTGACCTTAATTTTCTTTATCTCTTCTGACAAGTAACTCATTAACCTCATTGTTTCTATTGTCTCTGTTTTACCTATTTGAAATTTTTGCGCTACTGTTCCATTATTCACATGATGATTGGCCTTCAGTATAGCAGGATTATTGTTAGCATTTAGATCTAGAGGAGTATTGAAATTGTTAGGAGTGGAAGTAGTGAAAGGACCTCCTGGCCTTGTGTTATTCCTCAAATTGTAGGTATGATTTTTGTTTGACTGTTGAAAAGCTTGTACCTCTTCTATTTCATATAACACCTCATTTTCAGTTTCAAAGGGAAACTAAAAAGCATTCAATACTAAGGCTGATTCAGGATACAACTGATCCTCTTCCTCTCTACTTACAAAAGTAAAAGTCTCTAAGACTAAAGCAGTCTCATATCCTGAGGGCACTATTTCATTACCTTTGGGAATGAGAAACTCAGAAGTGGGAGCCTGTATATCTACATTGAAAATACTTGCTGCCAGATGAAACTGAGGGCAATCTAATTCAGCATGGGCACTGGTATAATGAATCCTACACCAATTCTTTAATGCTACGTTAGCCATTTGAATTCTAGCTGGTTGTTTTGCCTCCTGATTATCTAAATTCTCAAATGGAGAAGCTAGAGTGCCATTGTTTGGCCCTATGTTCCATGTCTTAGGTGACCTTGGCTGATTATGAATTCTATTGTTATTACCCTAGGCTCTGTTACCTATAGCAGGTCCTCTATTTTGCATTGCTTATCCCTAATTATGATTTTGACTCTAACTATAATTCTGACCTTGATTAGAACCCTGACCCTGATTATAATTCTGGTTATGATTCTGGTTATATCCTTGATTATTTCTACCATAGAAATTTTCATTTCTTAGTTGTGTCATTTCAGTAGTCAATCTTCTTAAGTGTGCAGTAATTTCTTCCCTATCCTCTTGTGCCTTTGCCACAAATGTATCCTAGGGAGGCTAGAAGAAAGATTGACCATTACTCTGATTGTTATTAGTAGTGTTACTAGTATAAGGGACTATAGCCTGGATTGGGGAAGGATTATACACAGGTTTGTATGTAGGAACTGGATTCAACAATGGAGTATTATGTGTAGGGACTCCATTCCAGGATTGTGTTTGACTTTGTATCCCAGGGTTTCCTCCATTTAGAAATGGATTATAAGTCATTTGTCTCATTTCCTGGTTTACTGAGGCTTCCTCCTTATAAGCTTTGGATATTGTATCTATGTCAACCTTTCTTTTGACAAACATAGCAATTAATGGATTGAGGGCGACATAATACATGGCTAATAATGTATCTGCATTCACTGTGTAAGGAGCCACTAACCTAGAATAAGCCTTTTGAAACCTATCATTAAAATTATCAATCAGCTCTCCTTCACCTCTCTTAATTGTAGCCAATTTATGATATAAGGTGGAAGGATCAATTGGTCCTCTAAACCTAGACAAAAATGCCTCCTCCATAAGTGCCCAAGAAGAAATGTATCCATTAGGCAAATTAACATACCAATTAGAAGCCTGCTCATTGAAGGTGTAAGGAAACAACCTACACACAACATCTTCATACTCTAACCTGGCTCTAAAGCATATTTCCTTGAATATCCTAATGTGATCTTTTGGATCCTAAAGCAATTGATATTTAGGACATATCTTTTCAAGATTTTTTGGCATCTCATGATAATCAGTGAAATGTATGGGAGAGTTGACATTAAATAAGCCATTACAGTTACTTGTGCCTGACCTAGACCTGTGGGAATACCTAGATTTCTTGGTGGACAAGGACCTCTAGGAGGACTTGAACCAAGATTCAAAGATCTAAATGAAGAACTATCAGGACTTACAATGTTATGGATGTTGAAAGGCGATCTAGGAGGCGTTCCAGATGAACCTCCTACGTTTGATAGTCTAGGATTCCAAATCAAAGGACCTCTACTCTACCTCTTATCAGTTAATTGCACAAATATATCCTCTGAACTAGATCTAGACCTAGTCACTCTGCCACTGTTATGAGCCAGCTTTACTCAAATCCAACCTTAACTCAATTCAACCCTCCTTCTAGTGCCAAAAACTGTTGATGATTGTTTTTACACATTCATAACAAAAGTTAAAATTCACAAAATGAACCTAACTGTCTTGAAAAATATGAAGAAATCAATTAAGATTACTTAATCCCAAGTTTTTGTATGGTCAGGTCTTGACCTTATGGACAATTCAGTAGGTTAATGTGAAACTGTAATATGCAAGGGGCCTTACTTGATTCAAGGTGATTGATGACTTACTGGACTCTAATTATGCAAAAATATCACAAATATCAACATTTTATTCATTTCTTTGTATAAATTTGTTACTGTATCACAAAGATTTATATGATTTATATTAACACAAGCTTTCTTTTTTCAAATATTATGAAAAATGTCAAATATTAACTCAATTATTCATGTTTCCTTCAAATATCAGACAATCTCCTTTAAATTTCTATGTTTAATTTAAGTATTTCAAAGGTTTTGGAAAAGTTAGAGAAATTTAAATTGAACTTCATTTTACTACAGGATCTAAATACTATGTTATTCACATTGTAAGCAGTACAACAAACTTGATTAAATCCACAGACTAAACCTTTAAATGTAAGTCCTGAGTATTTTCATGAATGTACATTCAAGATTGCAAGCTTTTGAAGAGATAATATTTCAAATACAAACAAGAGCCAGAAAACACTCTAAAGTAGACACAGAATTCCAGACTTATTTGTATTCAAAATATACATTCATATATGATTTAGAATGTATGAATGACTCTTTGCTTCATTAATCAACTTATAGAAAACTTAAAAAATGTATTACAGATACAGTAAGGAAGCTAGATGCTCCACGCATTCCTTAGTGCAGACACAGGCGACCTCCTCTAAATAATTTTTTTTTATCAAAATATTCAAACTACAATTGCCAGCTATTCTCGCAAAATCCCTATGTGATTAATGTACAAGTAGCAAAGTTCCTTATATAGATTTTGAAACTTCTCATTGCTACGGATACAAACTTTATCTACGGTTGAGATTCCTCCATTATTGATCAAGGGTGCACCTTCATCTCTAACCGTCCACCAAATTATCTAAATGGCATCTTTTCCTTCTCAAAGGATGCTATTGGAATCTTTTCAAAAAATAAGATTCCCCTTTCTTTGACTTATGCTCACTGATATTCTTTACTTGACTTTTCCCAAAACTGTTGCTTCCTTTACCCTTTTCATTCTTTTAAGTATGATTTGAAGTTATTGGTTACACCTTCTACAAAAGTGCGGTCCCCTCCTGGACTCTTTGTCCATATATATTCCTGCAATGCAACTCCTTCCTTTAGTTTATTTTCTCTGTTTTCTGAACCCTTACTCTTTTTCTTGTACTTCTTCATTTTAGCACTATTTTCCATTAATGAATCCATCATCTGTTTGCTCAAGTATGCTTCAGGATTTCATATGCATGGTGTAAAAATGGCATTAAACTCTATTAAGGCCCATTCCAATTCATATGCTAGTGTGTCCATGCATTCATGCTCTAAGAGTCTTTCTACTATCTTCTTGTGCATTCTAATCATTTCATCTTCTTTTTCTTCTAAATCCTGGGCAACTGTTTTACACTTTCTGAGATTATCCTCCTCGAGTTTGAGTTCCAATCTTACCTGTGGCACTTGATTTGCCAGTGAAGGAGTAATTACTCCATTGATTAACTCCTCTGTTCTTTCCTCAATTTCTGTCAATTGTTCTAATTCAGATCTGCATTCTTCCTTTCTAAATTGGCAATTGTGCACAAGTATATTACATTTGTTCTTTTCTCCTGCAACCACTTCCCAACTTTTCACAGCCTGTTTTATTATTTGCTCACCCTCTTGCATAAAATCTTTGAACCATTCATCAAAAACATTAGCCTTAAGCTTTTTATTTTCCATGTCGCTTATTTCTTCTTTGGATATAATTGCTATGTCACTGGTCATTTCTGGGACTGTTAAACTGGGATCAAATATCCCTTTAATAAATTGTTGCAATTGGACAATGTGTCCCTTTAGATATTCTTGCTTATCTTTGTCTTTTCTCAGCAGCTCTGCTGTCACTTGGTGCATATCTTCCCATTTAGAGATGTGTTGCTCCCGTGTGGTATGTCCAAGGTCCAAATTTACTATCTTATACTCCTCTAAGGTTATTTCACCTTTTGCCTTCTCCTTCTAAGGTATGGCTAGATTCAACACCCTAGATCCATTTGGACCTCTTTGGATAGCTGACATTGTCCTAGCCTTTCTCTTTTCTTTTCCTGGTGTTGTATTACCTAATAGACTTTTAATATCAATTGGCACCAATTGTACCTCTTTCTTTTCCTTTCTTATTTCTCCTCCTAACCATGCAGGAATCTCTTTGGTGCCTTCTACAGTTTTAACTTCATCAATTACTTCTTCATGAGGTCTCTCTGTTTCAACCTCTCCTTGTTGCTATTGTTTTTGTTGTTGTTGTGGAACTTGTTGTTGAGGAATTTGCTGTTGTTCTTGAGGTGCTTCTTCTTGGACCATGGGATTATCTTGTTGTTTGGACTCACCCTCATTTTCTTCTTCTTCTATTTCCATGTCCCCTCCATCCTCAGCTTCTTCTTTAGGACTCTCTCCTTCTGATGTTTCCTTCTCCTAATCTTCCTCTGTATGTATTTGTTCTGCATTTGGCATATTTATGTCTTCTGTTTGTTCATCAACTTTAATTTCATCTATCTTTTCTAGCTTTTCTTCATCTTCATGCCTCTTGATTGCGTCTTCTATGTTGGTTGCACCTTCTATATCTTCACTTTCTTTCTGTTCTTTTTCAGACATATTAATTTGTTCTGTAGGTGCAGAGGATCCTACCACTATACTTTCCTCTTTTGCTTCTTTTTCCTCTTCTTGTTTGCTTTCTGTGTTTTTCTCTTCTTCACTTTGCTCATCATACACATTAAGCATATTTAAGGCATCTATACCTGAAGTGCCATCTTTTGTTTCTTCTTCTGCTTGAGCATGCTTTTGTGTGATTATCTCCTCAGGTGCACTTTCTTTTTCAGCTTCTTCAATTTTATGTGCCTCCTCTTGCACATCTTTAATGATTTCAGGAGGCACTAGGGTACCAAATGGATCCACTGCTCCTTCTTCCTGTACCCTTTTTTCTTTATGCTCTGGGCCTTGTTCTATTTCCATTTCGGCCTGAGTACCTTGTTCTTCCTCTTCACTTAGGAAATCACTAGACCCCTCCTCTATTTCAATCTCCTTCCCAACATACATTCCCCTTTGCTCACTTTCACTGCTATCATCCACAATGTGCACAGTCTCAGTGGTTTGCTTGGCTTCATGTGATTGTGACCCTTGTAGCCTTTCTCCATCCAATTCTCTCTTCACTTGAATATATGCCTATTTCTTTTCTGTTGAAGTGGAGGCACTAGGTATATTACTCAACTTTTCACCTACTTGTTGTGCTCCAACTACCTCACTTGTTTTAGAAGGCTCCCCTTTTGATAAATTTATGGGTATTGCCTTTCTAATTTGCTGTCCTACTACCTTTTTGGATGTCTGGGCTTCCTCTGTACTAACCTCATGACTTAGTAATTTTGGATCTACAAAAGTATTTGATGACACTACTACTGTTATTCCCAATGCATAGGGATCCATCAGAGTAGCATTCTTATCTTTTTCTACAATCTTAGCCTCTACAATTTTTCTCTTCTTCTCATAAAAACACTGGGGGTCATCACTAGGTTCTCTTACTCTCTTCTTTCCCTTCTTAGGATATGTGATCTCCTTCCCCTCAACTTCGAGCTCTTCAATTCTATCTTTTAACCATGTTTTTGAAAATAATATAACTGGTTTGGACAATTTGTCCAGAGATTTGTTCCAAGGCTATGACCAATCAGGGTCTGTAATAGGAGCCAGCCTGGCCTCTACATAACTATGATGTAGTAGTTTACCATCCTCTTGAACCTCTGGAGGAACATATATGTCTCCCATGATTCTCATTTTCTCAATTGTTAATCTTTTATGGGCCCTTTTCCTCACTTCTTTATCATTCTTGCAATCAGACCAGAAATCTTCAATATGTATCTGATGCTTATACTTTTTGTCAACTATATTCTGGATCCTATGGAAAGGATCAAACTTTCTAGCTACATCAAATTCTTCAAATCCATAGTATCTTAATTCTCGCTCTGAACAACCAACAACCTCCTCACTGTAATAGGAGTGTCTTCCAATAGCCCAAGGTAACCTTAGATTATCTCTACTAAACTTCCTCTTATACATTCTAAAGGCATTCAGATTTTGCCTTGAAAACTCCAACACAATCAATTTATTAGAAGGATACCGGGGTAGCATAAAAGGTTTTCCTTCAAATCCTTCAGTCCTGATATAAGTAAAATGTGGAAATTGAATATACCATGCACTGTGCAACCCAATTGCATCTTCTACATCCTTAGACAATCTTTTATCAGGCTCTTCCCTCAGAATTCTAACCATGTAGGTGTAAAACACATCATTTACCAAAGCATACTTCTTCATTGCATTTTCTTCTTGTAAATCTGGGTAATGTTCATACACCAATTTCTGTCTTGGACCACTTCCTAAGGTCCCAACCCTTTCTATCCCATGTATGAAAGGTTTAATTTCCGCTGCACATGAATACAATACATATGAAGACAAATAGAAAGGAAGTAATTTTTGCTTCCTTAGCATGGCCTATTTCCATATAGCTGTACTTATTACTTTGGCCCAGTGAATTTGCCCTTGTTCCTTTTCTATTTTTCTTATGAACTCAATAACAGTAAACATCCAGGGCTCACATTTGGTGCCCTCTCTCAATCCTACCAACCTACTCAATGTTGTGATCATCAAATGTATTTCCTCCTTGAAATATATTCTCATCAGATTCTTGTGTACCCTGGCTATAGCTTTCAGTTTATTTTCTGGGCTGTACCAACTGTGGAATATTTTACCTTTGCACTCCCTTTCATTGATTTGAAAATCCTCATTGCATTGATCAATGTCAATGTCTGTCATTTTGTCATTGATTTCCAAACCGAATGTCCTTGCAATACCTTCTGTGGATAGATCAACAATGAGTCTATCATAAAGCATTATCTTCCTCGTTAATAAATCATATAGAGTTACACAATCTAAACACAAAGCTCTGGCCTCCATTGCCAATGGAAAACCCGCAACCTTATACACTCCACTTTCCCATATACATTTCATATCCGGTGAAGCATCGACAGCTATGATTTTCTATAAAACATCATCTGCATCATAATTTCCAATGTTTGTATCTGTTCCCACTCCACTGTAACTAATCAATGTCTGATATCCTCTGTGCAAGGGTAACTCTTCTTTTTCTATCTCCTTTCGTTGTTTTCTCTCCTTTTTCACCTCGCCCTCTGTATCTACCTTTTTCTGTTTAGGGGCCATCCTGTAGAAAATGCAGCTTTTAACTTTTGTTTTAACTTCCTAGGGTTTTACTATGAATTTCCTTTTTCTTTACCATTTTAACCCCACCCAGTTTGTCCTTTCTATTTTTGACTTTCAATATTGTTAATCCCTACCCAACTCATTAATAGTTAAAACAAGGATTTAACAAATGCCTACGTTTTACTGAAATTACTAAAATTAACACGTATTTTACCAACTGAACTGTAATGGCACTTTGAGATAAATACCTGTATTTCTTTGACTACTCGACTTCAGTCGTTGACTTACTTTTACCATTTTGCTTTTGTCCAACTATCGTAATTCCTTCACTCTGATGAGTTCTGTTTAAATCACTGTAGCAACTCTTTCTTCTGTAATTTTAACTCTTAGCAATGCAAATTTGAAAGCAAAATACATTAAATTTGCCCTAACTCTCGTGAAATTTTACTCTTTTTTTAGTGTTAGATCGGCATTAATAACAGCAATTGATGCGCCAAAACTTTGGCCTTCTATTTTAGTGTTTGCGTTTTTTAAAACTTTTTTACCGTTAGTTTAATTTTGGCATACATTGTTACATTTCTTTATATTTTCCTTTGTATGTTTCCTTTGTATCTTTTTAACATAGAAACGCTCATGCAAGAAATCAAACTAATGTTCCTTCCCTTTTCTCTTTTTTCATACATGTATCTTTATTTTGTATATTGCCTTTTGTATGGTATCTTGTATAAGCATATATACAAACCTCCTATACGAACCCTCTCTTTACCTTTTATCTCTCGCAGTGCCTTTTATTTATTTGTATCTAAAATATGTATATCATAAACATATAAGTGCTCCAAACATACAAAGGCTTTTTTGTATTTAACTTCTTTTTCGCATTCGGCTTGCATCTCCTATTTGGATCTTTTCTTGTACATCGGCCTTTATATCGAAGATATACATTGTTTTGATACAAGACCGATATACAAACGGTGGGACCTACTTTACTCTTCACTTGTATTTCATGCTACAACCATACTTGTATCAACCTCTTGTATACAAGGCCTGATACATACAAACTCTTTTACCTCGCTTTCAGATTTCTCACTTTTTATGAACCATCATACATAACTTTTTCAGCTCCAGCATGTACATAAAAAATGAAATGCATCTTTTAATATACTTTAAGTAACAATGCATCATTTATATGAAATTTTAACCTCCTTTGAGTTTTGCGTTGTACGTATACCAAAATGTATAATCTGAAACATGAAACATACCATGACAACACCAATTTTAATACTCTTTTCAGTTCCGCGACATGTATAAAATGTTGTATATTGCCTTGTATATTTCCTTACACTCAAACATACAAACCCTGATATACATCTAGTGGACTTAACTGATTACCCATTTTACCTCTGAATTCTGTCAGGTCCGACTTGTATGTAAGGATAAAGCGTTAACAAAAATGTATATAAGTATGATGATGCAATAAACCTGACAACTCTTTTATGCGACTAACACAACAACGTCACATACAAACAACTTTGTATATGCAACATACAAACTTTCCCATAGTGCATTTACCAAAAACACACATATCTTACAAAATATTGAGAATTTTAAGATGATTAAAAAAACAACCCTTACTCATTTTTGACAAGGAATTCACCTATACTTAGCTCTGGTACTTAATGCTATTTTTCTTTATTTTCAACAAGGTTTGTAACACTTCACATCCTTTTCCCTTTTACCACCAAGCAGACCCACACCCACTCAAAAAGCCACAGCCACAGCAGGGGTCCTCATTTTGCTAAGAAGTAAAATGGGGCGTGTTGTGAGCATCACAACAATATGTTTGAACTTTTTTAGGCTCTTGATAACAACCAATACATGCTTTTCAACAAAAGAATATCTTACCTCATAGTCATGCAGAACTTGGCTAAAAAATGCCATAGGCTGTTCCATTCCTTCATCATTCTGCTGACGAAGCATAGCTGATATAGTATCCACACTGCCAAAAGCATATAAAATGAAGTCTTTATCAAAATTTGGATTTATCAAAGTTGGAGCAGAAGCAAGTGCCTCCTTTATCTCTTCAAAGCTCTGCTTTCCTTCTTTGGTCCAGCTGAAAAGAATATTCTTCTTCAACATTGTTGTAAGAGGCTATAAAAGTGCTGCTATGTTAGGAATAACTCTTGTTACAAAGTTAATTCTTCCTAAAAAGATCTGTAAGCCTTTCTTATGTGTAGGAAGAGGTAATGCCAATATTGCAGTGATTCTTTCAGGATCAATTGATATTCCATCTTTAGACACTGTGTCCTAACAGTTTACCTTCATGAACTGAAAAGATACTCTTCTTTGGGTTTAGTGATACCCCAAATTCTCTACATCTTTCAAAAATTAGTCTTAAATGATGAAAATGATCTTCAACTTTTTTAGAAAAAATAGTCACATCATTTAAGTATACAAGCACAAATTTATTAATCAGGCCTTGAAAGGCCATGTCCATTGCTCTCTGAAATGTTGCACCTACATTTGATATGCCAAATGGCATCTTTCTGTATGCTAGTGTGCCCCATTTTGTGGTAAATGTTGTCTTGTATTGTGGTGGTGCCTACATAAACATTCAGGTTTCGGGCATTTAAATCTGCAGGCCCCTTCCCAAAAAATCAAAAAATTCTAAGTCTTTTGGCCTTTGCAGTTGAAATGCACAAAAAATAGTTTTTTGCATGGGCCTTTGTATATACAAGGCCACTTGTATATACATGCAGGTCTGAATGTACATTCGGGCATACAAGGTGGTTTGTGTGTTCAATCGGCTTCAAAAGGTACAAAAATGGTTGCTTGTATGTCACAGATTCTGGGAATATTCCCTACTTGTATGTGAGGGTTTGCATATATATATTTGTGTTGTATGTTTAGATATACAACAGCTAGATACAATGGAAACATGCAAAGGAAAAGATGCATTGGCGGCATACAAGCGAAATATGCAAGGGACAATGTACATCGCAAAGATACAAAGGTAAATGTATATGCACATACAAAGATAACATACAAAGGAGGCCGACATACATTCACTACAGTGACAAAGGGTCATCGGCATGACAATACCCATCGGCAGTTCAAATTGAAGTCTCCCCTTGGCTGATGCACATACAAGCCGATATACATTTGGTGGGGCCCCCTGGCATACAAAGAAGTTTGTATGTGTTCGGCATACAAAGCAGAATGTATATCGAAATATGCAAGTGCAATATACATTCCCAAGATGCATTGACCAGACCCGAAAAGGTATGCAATGTAGTTGATAAAGGTTGGAGTCCGGATGAATGCATGTTTTTGCTTGTATGTTTGCATTGCATATGCGATATACAAGGCGAACATACAAAGGAATATATACAAGCCGAACCTGACTTAATAGTCAAATTTGGTGAATTCAGCCCTGACATCTATGGCTTGCATGTATATGGCATTATATATGCCGATATACAAAAGATTGAGATACAAGGCCCAGATTTGAAAATTGTCCCAATCTGTTTCATAAAATTTGAAATTCGCAACATGTATATTGCATTGTATGTATGCAATATACAAAATGGAAAGATGCAAAAGGTGATACAAGCCAAACCCAAGTAGAATTTTGATTGTTCTATACAGATTTGGGGTCCGCCTTGTATGTTAAATAGTTGTATGTATATGCATTGGCATATACAAAGGATTTGAAAGGCAGGAAAGCGGACAGTTGTATATGCATTTGACTATGCATTTACAAGGCGAAAAGGGGCAAAAGTGGTGGACAAGGCAAAATGAGGGTTAGCGATGGGAAAAGTCAGTGAAGCAAAGGGCATCTACATGGCATATTTCCATTGGTTGACGACTAGTCAACATGATTTTGAGCCGCAGATCTCAGCAGAAGGAGGGAAAATCGACGGCCATCTTTTAAACTCTCAGCAGCGAAGGTTTTCTTTGTATTTGCAATCGTTTTCAGCGGGAAAATTTTAGAAGTACGTAGTTAGCTGCGTTTCCAGAGGCTACGGTAGGTTTGGCCATTAATGGTGAAATCACAGTGGTATGGGTCAATTGTTGACAGCAACCTACCAGATTTATGAGGAAAATCTGCGAGCGGTGGCACATCTCTCGAGCTCAAATGTTTCTCCCTCCTGTTCTGCCTGCGCTTTTAATGTTTTGGGTGCCATTTTTGGGTGTGCTGTAGCTGGCAGAATTTTTGAATTGCCATGTAATTATTGCTGAGTACATAGTCTTGTTATAAAATGCAAACTGTGTTACTCATTGGTTGTTGTTGAAGACTTGGGCATTTTTAAGGGAAAAATAACGAAAGACAGAGCATTTTCTTGGTTTTTTTATCTCTTTTGGAGTTTATGAGTTGCATCTAAATGCACCTTGCACATATGTTCAGTTTCATGTCGTATATATATGAAAAATGCTTCATTGCATGTGTTTATCTATCTGTCTCCATTTGTTGTATGCATTAGCTTCTTTTGAGTCTGGTTGCTAAGGGTTTCTCAGATTTTGGAATACAGATTTATGTATTGCATGCTTAATCTTTTGGCTTCCATTCAAGGAATGGATTAAATTGTTTTCGGTTAAGTATGGGGAAGAGTGTATGGCAGCTGGGATATCTATAAGTAGAGGCAGCTAAATACTCAGTCTTGGGTGGTGTTTATAAGGCAAATACCAATCCTGACCCCTTGAAACTTGAATGACAGTTGCAATCCATTCTCTTGTATACATCTAGTTGACTCCTTGTCATGAGATAGGCACCGGTCTGCTTCTGGATTAGTAGTTATGATCCAAAACCCCATGTCTTGCATCCAAACATTAATACAAATCATTCCATTTTTCCAACCTATTAGTTGTAGGAGGATTAGGACCCCTACATACTCTCATTCTCAACTAGTTAGATATGTCCAAGAATGTTGCCAAACTTGTGATCTATCATTCAAACCTTGGTCCATACGTGAGAGTATTCTGCCTGTTGTTGTAAAGCTAAATCTTTCTGTCATTAGGTGAGTCAAAGATAAATCTTTAGCTATAGGGATACCCCCCTTGGTGCGGCAGAACCAGAAGTGAAGGGGAGGCAACTCACGCAACCTCCTGTATTAGTTGACTGAATCTGTCTACGCATTAGAACTGGCAATCCCATTGTTGATTCGGAAGAACTCCAATAGATGGTGACTCTGTTGGGGAGTGAAGAGAAAGAGTGAATTTGTGCCCATCCGAGTCACCAACAAATGGCGACTCTGTTGGGGATTGATTTCTTGATCTTTCATGTGAATGATGGTGCTCTGCTGGCGGTATGAACTCAGAAAAATATTTGTTCTTTGATGAGCTTTCAGTTGTTTGAAAATTGTGTCCTCTTTGGAGAGGTGGCAACTCTGCAAAAAAGATTTTAGTGCATGTGCAAGGTTGATGTATGTTGTTGTAATAAAAGATTTTCTGTTCAAGACTTCAGCATCTGGATGAGAAAAGGTACATGGTTTTTTCCCACTTGTATTTATTGTTCTATTGCATAAGTTAGATGCCAGGGGGAAGCCTTAGGTCTTAGGCAGACATAAGATGTCTGAAAGTAAAACTTATATGAATCCAAACATGTATTCACCCATACTCAACCAGGAGGGGGATGAAATGTTGTGTAAAAAAATTGAAGAGATAAAGAATAGGTTGATATCCTTAGAGGCTCGGCAGGCTCAGTTAAATAATAACCCTGTTGTGTCTGCCAGTCAGAAGGCTAAACCTCTTGTCAGCCCTTTTGATCCTTTATATGACCAATTAGATTTGTCATGGGTTGATTATGAAATTGAAAGTATGCCTACCCAGATTTATAATCAGATGCCTAGATTTAGTGGACACAGTGTGTGTAATGGGGGTGCACATATCCAAATATCCAAAACTTTCACTGCTTCATGGAGGAACATTCATTTAGAGATGAGGATATGTGGATGAGGTTTTTTGTTAGATCCTTTGGTGCTAGATCTAGAGATTGGTATTTGAGCTTTCCAAAGAGATACTTTGCCTATTGGGATGAACTTGTTGACTATTTTAGAAAGGAATTTGCAAGAGAACCCGTTGATCTTGTTGCAAGATTAATGGAAATTAGAAGACAAGATGAAGAGCCCAGTATTGATTTCAGTCATAGATTTGCAGTAGCCCTTTCACAAATCCCTGAAGACTTCAGACCTGATACTCCAGCCTGCATTGGCATATATTTTGAAGCTTTTGAGAAGGGCTCTAGTGCATTGTTAAGGGAATTCAAGATAACAAGTGTGTAGATGGCATACAAATTTTTAGAAAATATAGAAAAAATGAAGAATGAGCACATGCAGAATTCCCTGTCCACAGGCTTTGGCATGAGTAGTAGTTGTGTGGCTACACATGAACAAGTGATCATGGCATCATTTGAAGATAAATGTGAAAATGAAAAGATTGTAGTTGACAATGCTGCTATTTTTGAACATAATGCTGATAACAATGCTCAACTGGATTGCTCACCAGTTGAGGATGCCAAAGAGAGGATCAATGATGACTCCCATTTCAAGGTTGAGGTATCTGGTTCTGAAAACAATGATGAGGTTATGGACAGTAATGGGTGCTTGATTGAGTGGGTTTGTGGAGATGATTGTGAGTATTGTGCACAAGATAGAGAAGAAATAAGCAAACAGAGGAGCAATTCCATGTTTGAATCATTGCCTTTTATTCAGACACATGGAGATGGTGAAGAACAATCAGACATTGAAACAAGTAATAGTACTGAGCTTGATTGTTCTATATTTGATTATGGTTTTGTTTGTGACACACAGGCTGATACTCCTCCACACAAGGAATTCATTGGTAATGAAAATGCATGTTTGGCTACCCATGAACCAGTGGCATACTGTAATGAAATTGTAACACTTGGTTCAACCCTTTTTGATACATATGCTGAGGAGGATCTATTTGAGTATGGTGAAAATCAAAGCATTGATATTGATAAGGATTCTGAATTTCATCCTAATGAAAGAGAAACCAACATACATCATGAAGGTTATTGTAGAGAGGTGCTAGAATCTGAGCCATTCCAGTATGGTGCTGCTGATGATTCTTTACATGAAGTGCACAAGTGTAATGTGAAATCTTCTTCTTTGATGTGCCAGCTTATGATGAAATGAGGCCTGATGATCCTAGCTGTATGGTGGACTGTGAGTGCTTTCAGTCTTCAGTCCAACTAGGAGATCATTTTACAATGCATATTACTGATGCAAATGATAATAAGTGTTGTATATCATATGAGAATGCATTGTTTAATGAATATGACATTCACATGTTGCTTGATGCTAATGGTTGTTTGCATAGGGTTGACAAAAGCAAGATAAATGAGATGTTTGAATATGCAAATGACAAGGTTTGTTTGTGGCCAGACAATGGTAGCATCTTCAGGCTTGATCCAGTGAATGCGGATGAAAAAAGGGTATTTGACAAAGGGAAATAATGGTTCTTCCTTTTTGGTGGCCTTGGGCCACTAAGTATGTTTCAATAATGTATTTGTGATGCAGGTTGGTGCAATGTTTGACTCTGTTGCCCAATGGATAGGGACTGGTTTGCATCCCAGAGTTCTAAAGTTCTCGCCATGCCTGCAAGAGGCATGCATCCCCAGACAAAGCCAGTGGTGGTGCCTGCATAAACATTCAAGTTTCAGGCATTTAAATCTGTAGGCCCCTTCCCAAAAAATCAAAAAAATTTAAGTCTTTTGGCCTTTGCAGTTGAAATGCGCAAAAAATAGTTTTTTGCATGCACCTTTGTATATACATACAGGTCTGAATGTACATTCAGGCATACAAGGTGGTTTGTATGTTCAATCAGCTTCAAAAGGTGCAAAAATGGTTGCTTGTATGTTGCAAATTCTGGGAATATTCTCTGCTTGTATGTGAGGGTTTGCATGTATATTTGTGTTGTATGTTTAGATATACAATAGCTAGATACAATGGAAACATGCAAAGGAAAAGATGCATTGGCGACATACAAACGAAATATGCAAGGGACAATGTACATCGCAAAGATACAAAGGTAAATGTATATGCACATACAAAATCAACATACAAAGGAGGCTGACATACATTCACTACAGTGACAGAGGGTCATCGGCATGACAATACCCATCGACAATTCAAATTGAAGTCTCCCCTTGGCCGATGCACATACAAGGCCAATATACATTTGGTGGGGCCCGCTGGCATACAAAGAAGTTTGTATGTGTTCAGCGTACAAAGTAGAATGTATATCGAAATATGCAAGTGCGATATACATTCCTAAGATGCACTGGCTGGACCCGAAAAGGTATGCAATGTAGTTGATAAAGGTTGGAGTCCAGATGAATGCATGTTTTTGCTTGTATGTTTGCATTGCATATGCGATATACAAGGCGAACATACAATGGAATATATACAAGCCAAACCTAATTTAATAGTCAAATTTGGTGAATTCATCGCTGACGTCCGCGGCTTGCATGTATATGGCATTGTATATGCCGATATACAAAAGATTGAGATACAAGGCCCGGATTTGAAAACTGTCCCAATCTGTTTCATAAAATTTGAAATCTGCGGCATGTATATTGCATTGTATGTATGCAATATACAAAATGGAAAATGCAAAAGGTGATACAAGCCGGACCCGAGTAGAATTTTGATTTGTTCTATACAAATTTGGGGTTCGCCTTATATGTTAAATAGTTGTATGTATATGCATTAGCATTTACAAAGGATTTGAAAGGCAGGAAAGCGAGCAGTTGTATATGCATTTGAATATGCATATACAAGGTGAAAAGGGGCAAAAGTGGCGGACAAGGCAAAATGAGGGTCAGCGATGGGAAAAGTCAGTGAAGCAAAGGGCATCTGCATGGCATATTTCCATTGGTTGACAACTAGTCAACATGATTTTGAGTCGCAGATCTCAGCGGAAGGAGGGAAAATTGACGGCCATCTTTTAGACTCTCAGCAGTGAAGGTTTTCTTTGTATCTGCGGCCGTTTTCAGGCGGGAAAATTTTAGAAGTACGTAGTTAGCTGTGTTTCTAGAGGTCGTGGTAGGTTTGGCCATTAATGGTGAAATCACAGTGGTATGGGTTGATTGTTGACAGTAACCTACCAGATTTATGAGGAAAATCTGTGAGCGGCGGCACATCTCCCGAGCTCACCTGTTTCTCCCTCCTGTTCTGCCTTTGCTTTTAATGTTTTGGGTGCCATTTTTGGGTGCACTGTATCTGGCAGAATTTTTGAATTGCCATGTAATTATTGCTAAGTACACAGTCTTGTTATAAAATGCAAATTGTGTTACTCATTGGTTGTTGTTGAAGACTTGGGCTTTTTTGGGGGAAAAATAATGAAAGACAGAGAATTTTCTTGGCTGTTTTATCTCTTTTGGAGTTTATGAGTTGCATCTGAATGCACCTTGTACATATGTTCAATTTCATGTCATATTTATATGAAAAATGCTTCATTGCATGTGTTTATATGTTTGTCTCCATTTGTTGTATGCATTAGCTTCTTTTGAGTCTGGTTGCTAAGGGTTTCTTATATTCTAGAATACAGATTTATGTATTGCATGCTTAATCTTTTTACTTCCATTCAAGGAATGGATTAAATTGTTTTAGGTTAAGTATGGAGAAGAGTGTATGGCAATTGGGACATCTGTAAGTAGAGGCAACTAAATACTCAGTCTTGGGTGGTGTTTGTAAGGCAAATACCAGTCCTGACCCCTTGAAACTTGAATGCCAGTTGCAAACCATTCTCTTGTATATGTCTAGTTGACTCCTTGTCCTGAGATAGGCACCGGTCTGCTTCTGGATTAGTAGTTATGATCCAAAACCCCACTGTCTTGCATCCAAACATTAATACAAATCATTCCATTTTTTCAACCTGTTAGTTGTAGGAGTAGGATTAGGACCCCTGCATACTCTCATTCTCAACCAGTTAGATATGTCCAAGAGTGTTGCCAAACTTGTGATCTATCATTTAAACCTTGGTCCATACGTGAGAGTATTCTGCCTGTTGTTGTAAAGCTAAATCTTTCTGTCATTAGGTGAGTCAAAGATAAATCCTTAGCTATAGGGATACCCCCCTTGGTGTGGTAGAACCAAAAGTGAAGGGGAGGCAGCTCACACAACCTCTTGTATTAGTTGGCTGAATCTACCTGTACATTGGAACTGGCAAACCCACTGCTGATTCGAAAGAACTCCAACATACTGATCTTCCTCCTTTACAAGAATTTGGTTATAACCTAAATAACCATCCAATAAAGAGAATCTTTCTGATCTAGAAACAACCTGTAATATCTGTTCCTTAGATGGTAAAGGATAATGATCCTTTAAAGATGCTCTATTTAAATCACAAAAATCAACACATAATCTGATTTCTCCATTCTTTTTTCTGACAGGAACCAAGTTAGAAACATGAAGTATGTTTGATAGGAAAAATGATATTACCTTCAATGAGTTTATTGATTTCAGTCTTCATAAATACTTCTATCTTAGGATTGAGTGGCCTTTGCTTCTGGGTTCAAGCTCTATTGTATGCTGAGCCAACTCTGGGTTGAAACCTTTCAGATCTCCATATTCCCATGCAAAAATGTCACTAAACTCCTAACAAAGTTGGATGAATGCTTGTTATTCTTCCTTTGTACATATATTTCCAAGCTTGAGCAACTTCCCTTTAAAGATCTCAATAGACTCATAGTGTTCTTGCTTCACTGACAAGCTGGTCTTATCTCTTCTTGCCTGATCATCAGTATTAAATATTGAGTCTAAGGTCACTAAGCCCTTAGGTAGCTTGTTTGATCTTAACTAAATTATTTGATCATCATATTGCTGCATAAATTTATGTTGATTACCTATAGAAAATTCAACCTCTTTCCATTAAAAAATTCACAATCTGTTCATCACTATCAAACACTTGCCAACTGATATTATTATCTGGGACTAATGATCTTATAGCAACCTTGACATACAAAGGAGAATGGGTATTCTTCATTTTTGTAGGAATATCATATTCAGCTCCTATGACAACTAGCTTGTCAGCTTGCTTATTATCAGTTCTAGGTACATATATCAAATTAAATGCATCAAATTCTTCTATCATCCCAGACTCTATGCTTATATAATTTTAGCAAGTCATTTTTTGTAGTTGCAAGGTTTCTGACTTGTTTAACAACTAATTCACTATCTCCAAAAACCTTTAAACATTTGATTTTTCTTTTTCTTGCCCATTCTAGTCCATGAACTAAAGCTTCATATTCAGGTGTGTTATTAGAACAGCTAAAAGCAAATCTGAAAGATGAATAGTATTTCTCACTTGTGGGAGAAACTAAAAT